>CM024754.1:28866392-28918269 GCA_014218235.1 Colocasia esculenta | reverse complement strand
TGACATGTTAACAGATACATTGTAGCTGTCGCAGATACACTGTAGCCTGTCGACACACACAGAAAATGGTTTCCCAGAAGGCCAGTCTTCTGGATTTTGCAAACCTGTCAGCACTGTCGACTGCAGCAAGTCGGTACGACCGACGGAGCTTTGGGAGATCCGATGGTTATGATATGATCTATATTTCGGTGTTACTTTTAGCACGACTCTCTGATGCTTGGACACCACTATATATAGACCATATAGAGGTATTTCGCAGAAAGGGATCCCCCACACAAAAAACCCTAATCCAGGAACAAGAAGAAGAATGTCCCCTTTTCTGCTTCAACTCTCCATCCAGCGCGAGGAAGATCCATCTCACGAGCGGAGTTGAAGTGGTTGTCCACGAATCAAGCTTCTCCTACATCGTATGATTCATCAACACGAAGTTTGAAGTTCTTCTGGATGACCACCACGAAGATTTCTTCATTTGGATTTGATCTTCAACTCAGAACTCTTCTTTTATTCTACCTTTCATATCTTTATGTGTTGGTAGTGGTTCAAGCGTTCCTTGTGCTTGATCCACATGTGGAGTTTGTTTGTTGGTGGTTTGCATCAAACAACGTGTTGTGGTGTGTTGGTCAGATCAAGGCTAGAGGATCTGATCTATTGTGGACTTGATCTAGCGTATGTGTGTGTGGTTGAGCCGTTGTGTGCTCGTGTGAGTGTGTTGTACTCTGTTCTTGAGTAGGGTGTCCTCACTGTGTGAGGGGTGGACGTAGGAGTCACGTGGTGTGATCTCCGAACCACCTAAAAAATCCCTTGTGTACTGTGGTTTGACTTGTGGTTTGCATTGTGTTGCGCTAGATGCATGCCTAGGGATTCGTCTACACACTACTTGTTAATTTGTTCAACACATTACATTAGATCAAAGGGGTTTAATTGAGTAGATATTTTAATCCAAAATAATTCTTAAATTGCTTAAGTTTCCGCTGCAAATCTATTCAACCCCCCTTCTAGCTTTGCCATAACCGAATATCTGATCCTAATACTTAGGAATCCAACACCAGGGCAGATGCCCTCTCCCACCTAGCCTTCCTCATCACCTAAGACCTTGGTACGTCCTCCTCAAGGAGTTACAATGTCCCCACATAGAAGTAGAGCATGTCAAGTGTCGTGAATGAAGCAGATGAAGACTGTAGGACACCCTACGTCAAGTGGTTAAGGGACAAAAAGTCCCCCACCAATCCTCAAGAGTCATGGTGGCTCAAGTACCAATCTCGGAGGTTGTCTTGCTTAATAGTCACCTCTATTGTAGGTCTTTCTCGAGACCTCTTCTTAAGTGCCTCGACCTAGTCGAAGCAGGACGGGCCCTAGAGGAGGTCTACAAAGGGATCTGTGAGGCACACTAGGGTGGGAGATCGGCTCCCATATCAAGCTGTGACAAGGATACTGGTGGCTAACACTTCAATATGCTTGCATGGGCTATATCTGCAAATATGATCATTGCCAGAAGTATGACCACTTATCCATCGGTCGGTCGTCAATCTCTCCACCCTCTCCAAAACCCCTTTGCAAGATGAGACAAATACTTAGGCCCCTTCCTAACGCCTATGTGTATAAGAAGTTAGTGATTGTTATAATCAACTATTTCACAAAATGGATTGAGGCCAAAGAATGGCCAAGATCACTCGTGAAGTCATCTGGAAAATCCTCTAGTAGATGATTGTATGTTGCTTTGGCATCCTCTAGGTGATAATGAGAGACAACGACTAGTAATTCAATTACTCCTATTTCAAAGAAAAATGTGTCGATCTATAGACCTACAATCACTTCACCTCAGTCACCCATCAGTAGATAAACAGCCTAGTTGAGAATATCAACAAAATCCTCTTAAAAGGTGTTGGCCTACTTAGTTAAGGCAGCAAGGATATATCTAGGGGGTGTTGAATAAATCACATAAATCTGAAACTAAAATCAAACATTTGAAACTTTGTTAGTGAAAGTAAACATGTGTGCTAAAGAGTAGCAATGCGGAAGCAATTAAAAACAATCACACACATGAACACAAGGAATTTATCCTGGTTCGATACTTCCCCAATGGAAGACCTATGTCCAGTCCCCAAGCAAATCTTGGGATATCACCAACTAGGGTACAATCCCCCAAGGATATACAAACCCCCAGCTCTCCGCTAGTCCTCTTCCTTTCCAAGTAGGAAGGAAAATCACTTCCGTTACAGGTCAAGAAGCCACCCTCCTGGAACAACTCTAGTGCGGTTCTGATAGACTTAAACCCCCAGCTAGGTTCTACTAACACCAACCCTAGATAGGTTCTTCCCTCAACCCAAGGGGAACACTGTGTACAGTCCCATAGCCTAACAGAATCCACCAGCACTCTGCTGGCCTTCTCTTTACACAAGAAAAGGAACACTATATACAATCCTACAGCTGGACACAAGATTTTCTTAGAAAAGAAAGAACAGACTGAGAGCTATACAAGATGAACACTAAGGAACTCAAACTCTCAGCTTACAGACTCTCCCTCAGATTTACAATGATGCTTAGAGAGAGCTCAAGCAGGAAAGAAGCTTGAATGCTTGAAGACTTCATATGGCTACTTGCGCGCACACTTCTTCTTGGCTTGAGCTTTCTCTCTTGCTTTGAGTGTGTATGGCGTTGAGGCTTCTCACTGGATGTACACTCTTTCAAAAGAATTTTTAGGAAGGCTCTTGTTCTTCTACTTCAAACACTTCATCCTTTATAGAGTAGAAAGATAGATCCATTAAGAAGATCTGTTGAAACTCTTCTAGCCGTTGCTCATCTTCTTCTTCATCTGCTTTCCTTCTTCTTCTATCTAACAGACATCTTCATGTGTCTAACAGATGCTAACAACAGGTTCAAGATGTTTTGACTAGGACTAGAATAGTCTACAGACATTTAATACAAATAGGAACATGTAGACTAGGGAGTCTTCTGACAGATAGCCCATACTCTTTTTCCTTTTGTCCATATTTTCTGCTAACATCCAGACATGTTAGGTAAGATCCTTTTGTCTAGCAAGAAGGAAGGAGTTCTTTAAGTCCTTATTTTTGCTGACTCCTTTTCTTACCTACCCTGATAAGATAGAAGGTACACAACATGAATATCTTATGGATTTGAAAACATATCTGAATTTTCATTTGGCTCCACATGTAAACCCCGGCCCCCTTGGGCCCTTGGCCCCGTCCTCTGGGTCACGGCAGGGCGACTGTCGCGACGTGGTTCCGATCGCGTCGGTGTCTGGTTCTGCTTCATATTGCGACAGGGGGTATGTCGCCTTCTTGAATGCGACATACCCTATGTCGCCTTCTGGTTTGATGGATTGCGACAGGGGGTGGTCGCCTTCTTGAAGGCGACATGGCCTATGTCGCCTTCCCATCGCGTCACCCAGACGCAGTCTGACAGACGTGACAGGCGTCCTTTGTGTCAGTACGGCTCTGGCGGTGTCGAGTGAACGCGACAAGATGGCTGTCGCCTTCACTTTTTCGAATTCCGAGATTTGACCATTGTCAGTGGCATTGCGACAGGGGGTATGTCGCCTTCTTGAAGGCGACACACCCACTGTCGCCTTCTGGTTCCCAATGCGACACAAGGTGTGTCGCCTTCTCAGGATCGGGCTTAAAGCCCGGGCGCCCGAGCCCTTCCCCTCTCTCGCGCCTCTCCTTTCCCCCTCTCTTCTCTCGCCCTCTCGGAGTTTTCCGGCGGTTTTGGGGTGCCTCCCCCGCGTTGAGGCGGCCGTGCTGAGGAGGGTGTCGCTCGTTCGTGCAGGGGTCGCGTTCGTGCCGTGCGGCGAGGAGGAGACGTTTCTACCTACGAGAAGGCCCCAACGGGTTCGTTCTTCGCGTGGAGGTAGGGACTCTTGATCCTCTCGCCCTAAGCATGCTCCCCTCCTGTCAAAAGCGTGTTTTCTTGTGGTTTGGGGTTGGGAGTGTGAGTTTCCATGCTCGTGTGAGTGAGGTTTTCCTCCGAGCGTAGAATCCATGTTCTTGGGTGTTGAGGGTGGTTTGAATGCTTTACTAGCTTCCTAGCATGATAAGCATGCTCCCCTCCCTCGCGTGTAGCGTTTTCTCCGTTTCGGGGAGGTTCCGGAAGAAGAATCTCCGGAACCCCCGACTGGCCTGAATGCGACATACCCTGTGTCGCCTTCTGACTGGTAATGCGACAGGGGCTATGTCCATGAGAATGCGACAGAGGCTATGTCGCATTCAGAAGGCGACATGGCCTATGTCGCATTGAGAAGGTGACAGGCCTATGTCGCCTTCTCAGTCCAGAGGCAGGTTGTGCTTCCGCCGCTTCCGTTTTCGCTTTACTGTACCCGTGGCACCTGTGCTAGTTCCCTAGTACGGTCTCACACTAGTCGTTCGCCCGGTGCGCGGCACTTGAGGGCTTGTCCCGTGCGAGAGGTTGTTACCGTTACCTGGGACCCCCGTCCTCGGGAGCCTGTTGAGGGAGTACTCGGGCTACGAGTGTGCTCGAGTTGGCAGCCACCTAGGCGGACTCTGGAGCTGAGGGGAAAACGGTGGTTAGGACAGTGGCGTGTGAGTCGCTTGCAGAGCTCTCGTGGTTGGTCTGGGACGCCGAGGACAGTTTGGAGTTCTACCGGCGCAGGCCAGCCAGTCCTTCTTCTCACTGCCTCGCTCCTTACGCCCCGGAACCGTTTGGAGAGGTCAGGCGTGGGACCGTAGTCGGCCAGACTACGGCAGTTACTGTTGTGTGCTTGTGTCCTACCTCGCTCTGACGAGACGCGAGGGCCAGGACCTAGGTCGAGGATAAGACGTCTGTGGACGCACCTGACCGTCTGACTAGTGGTGTTGTTCCCGTAGCTAGTGTTCCTTGTCCAGGCGGAGTTCTCTGTCTGTGTTTTACTAGCCGTGTGGTGGTCACGAACAGTCGTACGGAGTTTCCGACCGAGAGTACTTTCCGTACCGTGTTAGCTTTAGCTTCGCTTCCGCACTTCCTTTTGTAGGTAGAAAGATAAACTGTCGTCTTTCCTTATTAATAGTTGTATATGTTCCTCTGCCTGTTTAGAGCCAGTAGGAGATTGGTAGTCCCTACTGAGCTTCTGTTGTGAAGCTCATCCCTCTGTTTTCCAGGTGAGTCTTCTCAGCAGCGGCAGGGCGCGCGTCGGGCGGAGGAGACGGGGCGGTAGTCTTGGTCCCCGTAGCTAGCAGTGGTCCCCTTCTCAGTGTACGTCACCCTCGGGGTATGCCCCTAAGGGACTTGTCTCTCCCCTTTTCCTTACTTGTACTAGTGTGCGTGCGTTGGGACTGTACTTAGAGCGGTACGCAGCGGTCTCGCCTTACTTTTCTGTTTCCGCTTGTACGCTTCTAGCTTAGCAGTTGACGTTTACCTCCATTACATATCCTGTCAGACGCGTGTTATAGCCCTTCCGGGTCCCCCAGATCCGTGGGCGGCGATCGCGAAAATCGGGTCCTCGGCGTGGGCGAGGGTCGGGTTCTCAGGTCGTTACAGTTGGTATCAGAGCTTGGTCTGACAGGACTTGTAGTGGATCTAAACTGCAACAGTAAGTCCCAACAATAGTACAAGTACACTGCTAGCCGCCCGAGAGGTATTTATAACCTTTGTAGTTGTGTTTCGTGTAGGTCATGGCTCCGCGTAGGCGCAGTCAGGCTAGGCAGCTGGTTGAGCAGCAGGATGAGTCCGACATGCCCGCTCGGGGCAGGTTCAGGAGGAGGTGTCCGTGGAGGAGTCAGTGGCACAGCCTCAGGGTGCACAGGCAGCAGCAGCAGAGGCAGCGGTAGAAGGTGGGCAGCAGCAGCAGGAGTACCACCCTCAGCCTCAGCAGTATGCAGACTGGTTTCCCATGGCCGAGCAGTTCTTCAGAGCTATGTACCAGGGAGCGTGGCAGCCCGGGCAGGCAGCAACAGGTGGTCAGTTTCCAGTACTCCCCCAGCCGTACCAGAGCAGCAGGAGGTGGAGCCAGAGGTGGAACAGCCAGTCCGCCAGCAGCGGTCAGGTACTGGGAGTACCCGGTCCGGCAGCGGAGGGCAGCAGTGTCGGAGGCGAGGACCGCTCTCCTTGAGAGGTTCCTGCGTCTTCGTCCTCGATGTTCCACGGTGAGTATGATCCAGATAAGGCAGAGAGCTGGACCCATGAGTTGGAGCGCATCTTCGAGACTATGGATTGCGCTGAGGAGGATCAGGTTCGTTTGGCAGTATACCAGCTCAAGGGAGCAGCCCATGAGTGGTGGAGAGTTCAGAGGCAGACTCACTTCCAGGGGCAGCGGTTGGACCAGATCACTTGGCAGCGGTTTTTGGAGGTCTTCCACGGTGAGTACTTCCCCGACTACGCTCGACGTGAGAGGCGGGACCAGTTCCACGAGTTGGTGCAGGGCGACCTCACAGTTTCTCAGTACCACCAGAGGTTTGTCCGGTTGTTGAGGCATGTGCCTCATGTAGCAGGCAGTGACCAGGCTTGTGCAGAGAGTTTATAGCAGGGCTGAGACCAGACCTGAGGTGGGGTGTGACGGCACACATGTGTACCACCTTGGGAGAGGCCGTGGCGAAGGCCACCGCCTTGGATAGGGAGGCTTGGCAGCCTCAGCAGCAGCAGCAGCAGCAGCAGGGAGGAGCCTCTTCCAGGTCCTCACGTACCAGCGTCCAGTAGGCAGCCGCGGTAGTGCGACTTCCTCTTCCTCAGGCTCGGGCAGTTCCGGTAGCTCTGGAATTCGCTCGCAGTTCAGGAAGTTGTCTACTCGCGGGGGTGGACGAAGCCGTCAGCAGAGGCGTCAGTCCAGGTTGCAGAGCAGTCAGTACAGCAGGGTGCTGAGCAGGGCAGTCAGGAGCCAGTGTGCTACACTTGTGGCTTGCCAGGCCACTTTAGGAGGGATTGCCCTAGGGGGCAAGCTCCGCAGCAGCAGCAGCCAGTGCAGTACGCGCAGCAGCCACCTCAGTACCAGTACCCTCCCCAGCAGCAGGCACCGCGTCAGCAGAGAGAGGGCAGTACCAGCAGCAGGTCCAGCAGTTCCCCAGCAGCGCAGCAGTACCAGCAGTACCAGCAGCAGCAGCAGTTACCCCAGCATCCGCCGCGCAGCAGCAGCAGCCCCAGCAGGCGCCGCAGCGTGGGCGTGGTCGTGGTCGCGTGATGGCGCTCACCCGGGAGCAGGCAGAGGCATCGAACCTGGTGATAGGTACTCTACCTATCCTTGGCAGAGCTGCTCGTGTTTGGTTGATCCCGGTGCTTCTTGTGTTTTGCTTCCGAGGAGTTTTACGAGTCTCTTGCTTGTCACACACCGAGAGGCAGTGTGACGTATTGGTCGATCTCCCGTCTGGTGACTATATGCGTTCCTTCGGTTACCTGGAGGGTGTGACAGTCGAGGTTGAGGGTCACCAGTTGCCGGCCAGGTTGTACGCGCTGCAGCTTTGCGACTTCGACGTCATCCTGGGCATGGACTGGTTGGAGGCTCACTCAGCCGTGGTTGATTGTCAGAGGAAGACCGTTCGGTTCGAGATACCTGGAGCACCTGTTCTCTGCTTTCGAGGTATCCGGTCTACCCGTCGGCCATTCATTTCTTTCTGTAAGGCTCGTCGTTTGATCCGTGATGGCTGCGTTGCTTACCTTGCTTCGGTTTGTTCCTTGGAGCCTAGCGGGTCTTCAGTTTTTGATGTGCCAGTGTTTCTGAGTTTTCTGACGTGTTTCCGGAGGATCTACCTGGGTTGCCGCCTGAGCGAGAGGTAGAGTTCTCCATCGAGCTTTTGCCTGGTACGATGCCTTGTCCAAGGCACCTTACCGGATGGCCCCGGCGGAGCTGCGTGAGTTGAAGCGCCAGCTGCAAGAGTTGCTTGAGTTGGGCTTCATTCGTCCGAGCCGTTCGCCGTGGGGCGCGCCTGTTTTGTTCGTGAGGAAGAAGGATGGTAGTCTTCGTTTGTGCATCGATTATCGGCAGTTGAACCAGGTCACTGTGAAGAACAGGTACCCGTTGCCGAGAATTGATGATTTGTTTGATCAGTTGCAATCGGCCCGAGTTTCTCGAAGATCGACTTGAGATCCGGCTACTACCAGCTGCGGATCAGAGAGTCAGATGTTGGTTTGACGGCTTTCCGTTCCAGGTACGGTCACTTTGAGTTCGTCGTGATGCCGTTTGGGCTGACGAACGCACCTGCAGCATTCATGGATCTGATGCATAGGGTGTTCAGTGAGTACCTAGACCGCTTTGTTGTTGTTTTGTTGATGATATTCTGGTCTACTCGTCTTCTGAAGAGGAGCACGAGGAGCACCTGAGGATCGTGCTAGAGACCCTGCGGAGTCACCGTCTTTACGCCAAGTTCGACAAGTGCGAATTTTGGCTGAGCGAGGTGCACTTCCTCGGGCACGTGATCTCGGGTTCTGGTGTGGCGGTGGATCCGGCCAAGGTTGAGGCAGTGTTGTCGTGGTGGGAGCAGCCCACATCAGTTGCAGAGGTCCGCAGTTTTCTGGGTCTGGCAGGTTACTACCGGAGGTTCATTCAGGATTTCGCCAAGATTGCAGCACCGTTGACTCGGTTGACGAGGCAGGACACCAGGTTTGTTTGGTCAGAGGACTGTGAGCAGAGTTTCTGGAGCTGAAGACGAGGTTGACTTCGGCGCCAGTGTTGGTCTTGCCGTCGGGCACCGGTGGGTTCGTGTGTTTACACCGATGCGTCGAGGTCAGGTTTGGGTGCCGTGCTGATGCAGCATGGTGGGGTCATTGCCTATGCTTCTCGGCAGCTCAAGAAGCATGAGGAGAACTATCCCACCACGACTTGGAGCTAGCAGCAGTGGTACGCTCTCAAGTTGTGGAGGCACTACCTGTATGGCGAGGCTTTTCAGATCTTCACCGATCACCAGAGTTTGCAGTACATCTTCACCCAGAGGGATTTGAACTTGAGGCAGCGCCGAGGATGGAGTATTTGAAGGACTACGACCTAACCCTTCCTATCATCCAGGAAGGGCTAACGTTGTAGCCGATGCGTTGAGTAGGCGCGTGCGCTTGAGTTCGCTGATGGTCAAGAGTGGAGGCTATTCGAGGAGCTGTCCCAGGGAGTGTTCGTTCCGCGAGTCAGGACCAGAGACGTGCGTAGTGGCTTATGAGTTCGGCCATCACTGTTCAGGTAGTGTTGCAGGCGCAGCGAGCAGATGCAGAGTTAGCAGACATTTTGCGGATGCCGGACGTTGAGCTCAGCGAAGACAGCGAGGTCAGATTCAGAGGCCGCTTGTACGTTCCAGAGGAGGTTCATGAGGCAGTGTTGTCAGAGGCTCACAGGTCGAGGTATGTCGTTCATCCCGGCTCCACCAAGATGTACCATTGTTTGAGGAGGTCATTCTGGTGGCCAGGGATGAAGAGGGGCGTGGCAGAGTTTGTTGCTCGGTGCCTTACCTGTCAACAGGTGAAGGCTGAGCACCAGCGTCCTGGTGGTGAGTTGCAGCCGTTGCCCATTCCTGTGTGGAAGTGGGACGACATCACCATGGACTTTGTGGTTGGTTTGCCCCGTACCCCGCAGAGGCATGATGGTATTTGGGTGATCGTGGACCGTTTGACCAAGGCAGTGCACTTTCTTCCGATCAAGATGTCGTGGTCAGTGGACAGGTTAGCCAGGCTGTACGTGGACAGAGTTGTTTCGTTGCACGGGATCCCAGTTTCAGTCATTTCATACAGAGATCCGAGGTTCACGTCAGGGTTTTGGCGCAGTCTTCAGAGAGCACTGGGTGGAGAGTTGAGGTTCAGCACAGCGTACCACCCTCAGACAGACGGTCAGTCAGAGCGGACCATTCGGACACTAGAGGATATGCTGAGAGCGTGCTGTTTAGACTGGAGCGGCACTTGGGAGTCTCACCTTCCGATGGTAGAGTTGCGTATAACAACAGTTATCACTCGAGCATCGGGATGGCGCACCATACGAGGCTTTGTATGGTCGCCCGTGCAGGACTCCGCTTCACTGGTTCGAGGTTGGTGAGAGGCAGCTTTTGGGGCCAGAGTTAGTGTAGCAGTGTGCAGAGACAGTCAGTTCGGTCAGGCAGAGGCTTGGGCAGCACAGAGCAGCAGAAGAGTTATGCGGATGTCCGCAGGAGACCGCTAGAGTTCAGCGTGTCGGTGACCAGGTCTTCCTGTGGGTCTCGCCGACCAAAGTGGTCATGAGGTTTGGTAGAAAGGAAAGCTCAGTCCGGGTACATCGGGCCTTTCCCTATTACCGAGAGGATCGGCGAGGTAGCTTACAGGCTGAGTCTTCCGGCAGAGCTAGCAGGTGTGCACAGCGTTTTCCACATTTCGCAGCTCAGGAGGTACGTTGCAGACTCTTCGCCGTGTTGGACTACTCGTAGCTAGAGTAGCGCCAGACTTGTCAGTGCCAGAGTACCGAGTTAAGGTGATCGACCGCAGAGTTCAGCAGTTGCGCAGGAAGCAGATTCCGCTGTTTAAGGTCGTTTGGCAGAACCGCGTCGGTGGCGAGGCCACCGGGAGCGTGAGGATGAGATGCAGGTAGTTTCCTTACTTGTTGATTGATCGGTATGTGGTGATCTCCCCTTTTGTCGTCTTCCGGGTTGAGACCAAGTTGTTTTCATTTCGAGGATGAAATGTCTTAAGGAGGGAGGGTTGTAACACCCCGGCCCCCTTGGGCCCTTGGCCCCGTCCTCTGGGTCGCGGCAGGGCGACTGTCGCGACGTGGTTCCGATCGCATCGGTGTCTTGTTCTGCTTCATATTGCGACAGGGGTATGTCGCCTTCTTGAATGCGACATACCCTATGTCGCCTTCTGGTTTGATGGATTGCGACAGGGGGTGTGTCGCCTTCTTGAAGGCGACATACCCTATGTCGCCTTCCCATCGCGTCACCCCATACGCAGTCTGACAGACGTGACAGGCGTCCTTTGTGTCAGTACGGCTCTGGCGGTGTCGAGTGAACGCGACAAGATGGCTGTCGCCTTCACTTTTTCGAATTCCGAGATTTGACCATTGTCAGTGGCATTGCGACAGGGGTATGTCGCCTTCTGAAGGCGACACACCCACTTTCGCCTTCTGGTTCCCAATGCGACACAAAGTGTGTCGCCTTCTCAGGATCCGGGCTTAAAGCCCGGGCGCCCGAGCCCTTCCCCCTCTCTCTCGCGCCTCTCCTTTCCCCCTCTCTTTCTCTCGCCCTCTCGGAGTTTTCCGGCGGTTTTTGGGTGCCTCCCCCGTGTTGAGGCGGCCGTGCTGAGGAGGGTGTCGCTCCGTTCGTGCAGGGTCACGTTCGTACCGTGCAGTGCGAGGAGGAGACGTTTCTACCTACGAGAAGGCCCCAAACGGGTTCGTTCTTCGCGTGGAGGTAGGGACTCTTGATCCTCTCGCCCTAAGCATGCTCCCCTTCCCCTGCAAAGCGTGTTTTCCTTGTGGTTGGGAGTTGGGAGTGTGAGTTCCATGCTCGTGTGAGTGAGGTTTTCCTCCGAGCGTAGAATCCATGTTCTTGGGTGTTTGAGGTGGTTTGAATGCTTTACTAGCTTCCTAGCATGAGAAGCATGCTCCCCTCCCTCGCCATGTAGTGTTTTCTCCCATTTTGGGGAGGTTCCCGAAGAAGAATCTCCGGAACCCCCGACTGGCCTGAATGCGACATACCCTGTGTCGCCTTCTAACTGGTAATGGCGACAGGGGCTATGTCGCATTGAGAATGCGACAGAGGCTATGTCGCATTCAGAAGGAGACATGCCTATGTCGCATTGAGAAGGTGACAGGCCTTATGTCGCCTTCTCGTCCAGAGGCAGGTTGTGCTTCCACCGCTTCCGTTTTCGCGTTACTGTACCGTGGCACCTGTGCTAGTTCCCTAGTACGGTCTCACACTAGTCGTTCGCCCGATGCGCGGCACTTGAGGGCTTGTCCCGTGCGAGAGGTTGTTACCGTTACCTGGGACCCCCGTCCTCGGGAGCCTGTCGAGGGAGTACTCCGGGCTACGAGTGTGCTCGAGTTGGCAGCCACCTAGGCGGACTCTGGAGCTGAGGGGAAAACGGTGGTTAGGACAGTGGCGTGTGAGTCGCTTGCAGAGCTCTCGTGGTTGGTCTGGGACGCCGAGGACAGTTTGGAGTTCTACCCGACGCAGGCCAGCCAGTCCTTCTTCTCACTGCCTCGCTCCTTACGGCCCCGGAACCGTTTGGAGAGGTCAGGCGTGGGACCGTAGTCCGGCCAGACTGCGGCGTTACTGTTGTTGTGCTGGTGTCCTACCTCGCTCTGACGAGACGCGAGGGCCAGGACCTAGGTCGAGGATAAGACGTCTATGGACGCACCTGACCGTGACTAGTGGTGTTGTTCCCGTAGCTAGTGTTCCTTGTCCAAGCGGAGTTCCCTCTGTCTGTGTTTTACTAGCCGTGTGGTGGTCACGACGAGCAGTCGTACGGAGTTCCGACCGAGAGTACTTTCCATACCGTGTTAGCTTTAGCTTCGCTTCCGCACTTCCTTTTGTAGGTAGAAAGATATAAACTGTCGTCTTTCCTTATTAATAGTTGTATATGTTCCTCTGCCTGTTTAGAGCCAGTAGGAGATTGGTAGTCCCTACTGAGCTTCTGTTGTGAAGCTCATCCCTCTGTTTTCCAGGTGAGACTTCTCAGCAGCGGCAGGGCGCGCGCCGGGCGGAGGAGACGGGGTGGTAGTCTTGGTCCCCGTAGCTAGCAGTGGTCCCCCTTCTTTCAGTGTACGTCACCCTCGGGGTATGCCCCTAAGGGACTTGTCTCTCCCCTTTTTCCTTACTTGTACTAGTGTGCGTGCGTTGGGACTGTACTTAGAGCGGTACGCAGCGGTCTCGCCTTACTTTCCTGTTTCCGCTTGTATGCTTCTAGCCTAGCAGTTGACGTTTACCTCCATTACATATCCTATCAGACGCGTGTTATAGCCCTTCCGGGTCCCCCGGATCCGTGGGCGACGATCGCGAAAATCGGGTCCTCGGCGTGGGCCGAGGGTCGGGTTCTCGGGTCGTTACACCACATATGTTTGGAATCAAGTAAGCATCAATTGTTATATAAATAACATTAATCGGAATATTATATCACCAATTGAAATGAAGGCAATCGGTATGATGTATGTTATTTGTTCATCAATCGTTATATTATAATAGCAATTGATATGAAATATGGAAGCAATCGATGTTTGCTTAAAAGGCAATCGATGTTTTATGAAGGCAATCGATGTTTTATAATGACAAACGATGCTTATAAAGGCAATTGATGTTAAGATGTTCAGCAATCGATATGACAATTCGACTGGCCAAAATATAATGTAGTCGGTCGAAGTAGACTACTTCGACTGGCCAAGATATATCGCAGTCTTTTGAAATGAAGCTTCGAATATGACAAAGTGTAACTTCAGATATGAGAAAGTAAACTTCGTATATGAAGAAGTGAACTTTGGATGAACAAAAATTAACGTTGTCGATCGAAGCTGAAACACGCAGTCGGTCGAAATAAAGCTTCGGATATGACGAAGTGTAATTTCAACCGATTAAGACAAAAACAAGCATGACGAAGTGCCAACTTCGGATATGACAAAGCTAGTTTTGTATATGGCGAAATAAGCTTTGACTGATCATGATAAAAACATGCATGATGAAGTTGATACTCAGTGTAAATTTGAAGTGATAATGCAAGAATATATTGTATTCATGGGAGAAGCATGATATAAAATATATTAATGATATTTAAGTTAAACATGGATTTTGTTATCACCAAAATAAATGGTTAAATATATGTGGGTTCAACAAAAAGGCTTGAGGACCATGCTCAAGAGGGCCAACGGTGGATGGCTTGCGAAGTTGTCGAACGTACTATGGGATTACGCCAAGGGTGTCCATAGGAGGGACACCTTTCCAGCTGACATATGGCATTGAAGTTGTCATCCCGCTTGAAGATGGAATCCCATCCCTTAGAGTCATCTAGTACCAACCAGATACATAGACTAGGCAATCAAGAAAACCTAGATCTCACTCAAGAGTCGTGGGACATGGCCAGTATTAGGCTGGGCGAGTATCAGAGATGGATGGCTCAATAATACAATGCCCAAATAAAAAAGAGATGGTTTATTCTTGGGGATCTAGTCCTCAGGAAGGTTGAAGTCCCTCGACCACTCGAGATGGCAGGGAAGCTAGCCCTTAATTAGGAGGGACCATATCAAGTGGTCGAGGTCTGTGACAAGGGAGCTTACAAACTGGCAACATTATCGGGTAAGCTCATACTTCAAACTTGGAATGCATAAGCTTTGAGAAAGTTTTATTAAAAGCGGCCATGTACACAACCATTCAAAATAAAAAAAATATCCTCGATATTGTGAAAATTGCATAATATATGGTACATCATCTTTTATAATGAATCATACATCAAAAAGAGATAAACACAATAGCTTGAACAAGTTGTAGTTTGCTGAGTTGACCTAGAGAAACTAAGGCCACTCACTGAGTCACTAACTCTTCCACATGTGGAAACTGGCTTGGTAGATTATCTAGCAGTTGGTTTAGCAGAATGTGAAGAAAATCCTCTCACCAGTTGCCTCAAAAAGGAGAGGCATCGGAAAGAGAAGGGGACTGAAACTCGACCTAGCCTAAATATCCTTCATGTACATATTCATCTTGGCCACAATAGGAGAAAAAGGTTGCAGAAGGTCGAGAGAGATTGAGGGATGAAGAAATTCCTATGGGCATCATGTCGGTCATAGGTTTCTCTGACCCCTCTGTTCCCCAGGAGAAGGAATAGGGGAATGAAGGAAATCCTGTAGGGCTTACATCGCCCACAGGTTTCCCTAAGACACCCCATCCTCGAAGGAGGGGCAAGGGAGGGAATCTAGAAATCCTTGGTGACATGCCTCTTCACCCAGGTCTCTTGAACACTGATGCAGGATTTAAACTGGTAGCAACTACCCTCAAAGCAAGTGAGGACCATCCTTGACTTGTCTGGCCTCCTTCCCCTATTTGTGGGAGCCACTCAGTGAAACTGGTGGAGAGAACGAGAAGTGGCGCGCAAAGTTCCCCGCCCTCCTATCTCCCGCGACATTGAGCAACCCCCTTCTCATCTCCCATCACACTAAGTCGTCGTTGATAGTTGCTGGAGCCTTAGCGATGGTCAATCCATATCCTCCTAATCTAACTTCGTCGCTATGGCAGTCACAGAACAGAGGAAAGGTGTAGTAACCCAAGCTATTAAATAAATAAATAAATATAAATAATTTAAACTCTAAAGAATAAAGGAGTTAAAATAAAACCCAATAAACAAAAATAAATTAATGGACTTAAAATAATGGTCCATAATTGTAGCGACCCTGGATACTTATGTCCGAAAAGGCTCTATATTCAGATCTGCCTCCCGTGAACAGACCAAAGTCTTGCAAGGGATATCTCACACACATGTCCAGTAAGAATATAAAAGATAACCGTACTGTATTAAAATGCATGATAAAGTACATGATCTCATATACATTTGTTGCCCAGTTGACGAGCCCAGAGGAGGGGGTGAATGGGTCCTTTTAAAAATAATCTAGAAGATACCTGTAACTAAAAACATTCACACAAATGTTCTTCGAAGGAGGTTAGTGACTGTTAGTTAAAATATCAAACACACAATGAAAGCAATCACACGACACAAAGGATTATCCTGGTTCGGACCTCCTTTCCTTAGGAGTCCTACGTCCAGTCCCTGAGCAACCACTCAGGCTTCTACTAATTAGGGTACAGTCCCCCTAAGGACATTACAGCACCCAGCTCGGCTGGTCTTCCTTAACAACCGAAGGGAACAACAACACCCTGGATACCCCACCAGGTCTTCCTTCACAACCGAAGGGAACAACAACACCCTGGACTCCACCAGGTCTTCCTTCACAACCGAAGGGAATAGCAACACCTGGATCCCACCAGGTCTTCCTTCACAACCGAAGGGAACAACAACAAAGAGAATGGAATAAGATCAAGCCCCTAAATCAAGCTTTAAGTAGCCAAGATCTGAAGCCACTAGCACTGAGAGCAAAGATCTAAAAACAAGACGCACTCTCAGAACTACACGAGCTCTCTTAGAAAATCTATTCGCACAGAGAGCGAAGAGCTAAAGGTGATGAGGAATGAGATTCTTGGCTCTGGACTTCTAGCAAAAGAATTTGAACGTTTGAACACAAGATGCTTGTTCTTTACTTTGTTAGTTGTCTTCTTTTTCTTCTAACTTTGAGTTTATATCTTCTTTTTTGAAATACTGTCGTTGAAGTAACCGTTGTCTCTTGGATTGATAGACGTTAGACTGTTTGACATTGGATGCTTCAACTATCTTTTATCCATTTGAGCAGGCAAAGAGATAATGTCTTCTGCCGTCTGTATGGTCCAACGTTGTATGACAGAACGTCTTAGGACCCTGCGTAAATTAAATGCTAGAACAGTAGACAGCTAGGCTGTCTTTAGTTGTCAGTAAACGTTGATAAGAATGTTCACCAGAATAGCAATGCTAAAATAGTTTCTTCTAAAAGATATTGACAGAAGATGCACTATAATGGATGATATCATCTGCATGCATGCAGAGGTACGTTCAGATCTCATAAATGCAGAAGTGCAGAGAGATATAGACGTGGACTTTGACTAGTCAACGCTTCAAGAGATAAGATAAGTGACAAGTCGATATAAACCATGAAGTCGTCGTCTATATGACTTATGAAATTGTTCTGAATACTAACAAGTCATTATAGAGGGCAAATCGTTAAAGCAAGTTTATGTGTTCAACAGGGAAATCGTTATGAACACTTATCAAGTCGTTATGAGCTCTAAAGAAATCGTTGCATAAAGCAAATCGTTATGAGTGTTTAAAGAAATCTTTGTGCAAAGCAAATCGTTATGATCGCTTAAAGAAATCTTTGTGCAAAGCAAATCGTTATGATAACTTAAGAAATCGTTACGGTGAGCAAGTCATTGCGAGTTCTAAAGAAATCGTTACGGTAACTTATGAAATCGTTATGACAGGCAAGTCGTTGCGAGTTCTAAATAAATCGTTACGGTAACTTATGAAATCGTTATGACAGGCAAGTCGTTGCGAGTTCTAAAGAAATCGTTACGGTAACTTATGAAATCGTTATGACAGGCAAGTCGTTGCAAGTTCTAAAGAAATCGTTACGATAACTTATGAAATCGTTACGACAGGCAATTCGTTGCGAGTTCTAAAGAAATCGTTACGGTAACTTATGAAATCGTTACGACAGGCAAGTCGTTGCGAGTTCTAAAGAAATAGTTACGGTGACTTATAGAATCGTTATGACAGGCAAGTCGTTGCGAGTTCTAAAGAAATCGTTACGGTAACTTATGAAATCGTTATGACAGGCAAGTCGTTGCGAGTTCTAAAGAAATCATTACGGTGACTTATAGAATCGTTATGACAGGCAAGTCGTTACGAGTTCTAAAGAAATCGTTACGGTGACTTATAAATCGTATGACAGGCAAGTCGTTACGAGTTCTAAAGAAATCGTTACGGTGACTTATAGAATCGTTACAGCATCGACTTGTTTGAAACAACATGACTTTTCAGTCTTATAAGCAAATCGTTATGATGTTCAACAGAAATCAATATGGACTTAGAGAAATAGATTAAAGCTTCAGAGAAGTAATGCATACCTTATTAGCTTGTTTGACCTTGGTATTTTCCTGTACTTAAGACTTATGAATATTCATTAGATATAATTGATAAACTCTTGTTTGGTTTTGTTAATCATCAAAATATATATATGTAATTAATTAAAATTACATGGGGACAGACTGATCATCAATCTCCCCATTTTTGGTGATGACAAAACTGAACAATAAGCATGGATGAAAAAACAAATCTGAATCAGTCTGAAGATATGACATGCTAATTTTCTTCCTTAAAAAAATTTATCTAATTTTCTTCCTAAAAAATTTATTGGATGTATTTCAGACATGCAAATTTTCTCCCCCTTTTTGTCATTTGAGCAAAAAGACAAACTGAGACAAAGAAAGAAGAGAAAAGGAAAGTAGGAGTACAAAAAAAGGATGTCATTAACTTTGCGGAGGTACAGGTAAATAGAAGGCAGGAGACAAAAGAGAGGCAAAATGGGAGATGGTTTCCCATGCCTGGGCTTCCTGCTCTTCAAAATGAGTTTTAAAAACTACAAAAGACAAAGAGTATGATGGTCCCATGGAGGAAGCCATCCTTTTGAGATGAAGATCTAGGTGCTGATAGAGAAGATCAGCATATGCATTCTTGTCCATGGTCATCTTGAGGAAACGACGAGTCCCAAAGCTGGCACAGGTGAGGAATTGGTCCATGGTCACAGAATAGTGGTTGTGGTTGTCTTTGAGAGCCTTGTGCATAGCCACATAAACTTTGTATCTTTCCTCCCAGACTTTGAAAGGGTCATTAACAAGATGTATAGAATTCATATCCAAGAAGGTAGCTGGAGAAATGGTTGGTTTGCCTTCCCTGGCCTGAGCTTCATTGAGTGCAAACAGCTGCTGAGCTGACAGAGGATAGAACTTGGACCATTCTGAGGATATCAGCCTTTCACATTCAGACAAAATGGGGGCTAGAACTTCAGCACTTACATGCCCCTGGTGATTCCCGAAATAGGAATCTAGGAAAAGCAACCAGGCAGCTTTCTGTACTTTAATTCTGCCCATACTCTGGCAAAACGCTCAAAGATGATGGATCCTACAGAGGACTCCATAACTAGAAAATGGATTTGAGGAAGGACAATTTCTTCAGGCACTTGGAGGGTAGCAAAATCTACCTGAACATCTGAAGTATGTGAGATGTCTAGAGTGAGAGCTGAAATGGCCCTTTTGAACTGGCTGAGCTGAACTTCAGGAAGTCGATAGACATATCTGTAGTTGTTGAACAACACATAGTGTCTGACCATCTTGATTTCCTTTTGAATGAAGGGTGCCCAAAGTTCTTGGTGATACATTCTGAACCACTCAGATAAGGTCAGGGAGTGGTCCCTTGGAGGGAATCTAGCAAATTTGGAAAGAATGAATTTCTTGAGGAGATCCTTGTGACCTTTGCCACTGCTCTTCAATTTTGGAGTGGGCAAGAGAGAAGATTTTGAACTTTTCAGATTTTGAAAGAGAAGTGTAGGGTAGAATGGTGTTCAAATGATCTGAAAGATTTTGAAAAGGAAGGTTAATGATGGTGGCAAGAACAACTTTGGAAAGGTATTCCCTATACAGTGGGTTATGTTTGTTGTCCACTGTGAGAGAGAACCACAAGGGAGGATATTTAGGTTCAGAGGAAATGGAGGAAGTGGAAGTAATCTTCCTCTTCTTGGGGGCAGGACTGGAAGAGTCTGCCCTATGGACATGTTCTCCAACCTTCAACATAGACCTGAGGATCCCTTCCTCAAACTCATCATTTATGTTCCATAAAGGGAGAGTTGAGTTGAGCTCTTTCAGGTATGATAGTGATGAAAGATGGTGGAGGAGTAGGATGAAGAAAAGAATGTGATGTAGTAGGGAGGTCATCAACTGGTCCAAGGGAGGGACCAGAGGACGAGGAGGAGGAGGCTCCAGCTGAGGATGCTGGAGGGACCTCAAGTATAGGAGAAGGAGAAGGAATTGTAGTAGAGGAGGCAGGAGATGAGGTGGACTGAAATGGTGCTGGAGAGGAAACAGGTCTGGATTGAGGCTTCTTGAAGGTTTGTGGAGCAGGAGGAGCTGTAGGAACTGAGGGTGGAGTTGGAGGAATAGGTGTGTGCGAGGGAGAAGAGGGAGCTGGGGGCTTGGGTGCCAAGGATTCTTCTACCTCTTTCTGCACAGACTCACTCTCCAATGGCCCTGATGGCCCTGACCCTTGCTCAGCTGGCCCTGGAGGCCCTTTAACCTGATCATCTGGCCCAGATGGACCTTCAACATTTCTGCTGCTGCTGCTGCTTCTGGCCCTGTGGCCCTGCTTCTTGAACTGAGGGCCTAGAAGCCCTGACTCCGGAACCTGAGCTGTAGGCGGTGGAGGAGGAGGAATTTGAGCTCCAACCACCTTGAGAATGTCACTCAGCAATTTTTCATGGTGCTCATTTCCTGATTAAACCACTTCATGGCATTTCTTATGTTGGAGATATCCTTTGAAGTTGAAGCTTGGCTCATGAAGATTGAACTAACATTTGATTGAGAGAGCACAGGATTGTGCCTTGAGCATCAAGCCTCTCAATCACAGGTTTCAAATTATTACTATTTTCTGATCATTAGCCTTCATGTGGAGTATCTGATAGGAGTGGTACTTCAGGCTCCACTTCTTTCCCTTTTGCCTAGCCTCTGAAGCTGGAGGAGGCTGATCATCATCTGAATCTGAGGAGCTAGCTGTCTCCCCTTCTCTGACATCATCCTGATCATAAGGTAGGTCTTCATCAACTGGTACATCACCATTGGCTCATCATGGTGAGCTGCTTCTTCTTCTTGACCTTTCTTGGATTGCTCCTGAGCAGGAGGAGCATCTTCTTCCAAAACAACACTTGAAGGAGCATTGGATTGCTCCTCTGCTGCTGCCACTGATTCCTCAAAGTGGCCTGATGCCACACCTTCTTCTACAATTCTATCAGTCTCTAAGGTGAGGGACTGAGAGATGAGAACAGAATCCACTACATCTCTGAGAATGGAGGCAATAATGGAGGTGGGCAGATTATCTGCTGCACCTACCACTACTTCTTCTTCAGGTCCTTCCGGAGATTGTGAAACTGCTTGGATAGGGGTGACCCTGCAGTCTCAACTGCTGCTTGAGTTTCTTCTACTAATTCTGCTGGAAGAGAAGGTACTGCTGGCTCAAACTCTATTCTCTGCTCTACGGCTGCTTGGACTGCTTGAGGTTGCTCTGCTGCCGATTCTGATGCTTCTTCCTGAACATCAGAAAAATCCAGAATGTCTCCTATGATGGCCTCTCCCTCGGCCACTGAGGTCTTAGACCAAACACCATTTATGACTGAGAAACCACTTTTCCGGAGATTTCTGGACCTAATTGATTGGCCCATTTTCTCAACAACTGCTCCTGCCAGATCAATACCAAAGTGCTTGAAAACTTTGGTAAGCAGATGTGCATACGGCAAGGAAACATTTAGCTTGGATTTAGTGTCCCAAATCTGATCTCTGGCAAAAACCATTCTTTCCATCATCACTGCGGCCATGTTGATTTCCTTGTTATGTATGGCCCAAAACATCATGTCAGAATCTGTCTTTGAACAGGTGGAGAAAGTGGCGCTTCTTGGAACCAAGATCTGACATACTATGAAGTGGAGGAGGCGGTTGAACGCATTTAGTTGGTTGATGTCCAATTTTCCATCTCTTAATCTATATCCCGGCCCTACAATGCCAAGACCCTTGATCTGGGCGTTCACGGAGTGAACCCCACTGTGCCCTGATGTTGTTGCTCCAAACAACCCATGCAGAAGCTCACAGTCTATCTTAATCTGGGTTCCCTTGACATATGAAACTAGGGACCCATCTTCTTGAGTCTTCAGCATACATAGAAGGCCTTCACGAGGTCTGGATAACTTACCTCAGAGAAGGTTGTTACTCCCATCCATTCCATCCTGATTAAAGCTTCAACCACACTGCGCATACCATCTTTTCCAGATCAGCAACGTCCACTGCCTTGTTCCCACACACTTTGGTCTTCACGAACTGGAACCTCTCCTGCTGCTCAGGAGTGAGGAACTCGGCACTGTAGCCACCCAAACTCCCGAAAACGGCTGATGCGGCCATGGAATCAAGTAAGGAGGTTTTCTGGAGGGTTGAGAAGGAAGAAGGAGTGAAAGCCCTTGAGAAATTTCGCGGGAAGAGGAGAGAAGCTTCAAAGACTAGAAGAGAGTCGATGTCGAAATTGCTAGGGCATCGGCTTGAGCAACCAGACGAAAGAGGGTAAAGGTAGAAGACGAGATATGAGTCGTTATCTCATTCAATTTTTAGGAATAAATTAATGCGTTGTGGAAAGTGAGGCGCCAAAAGGCGGCAGAAGAAGACAAAAGAGTTTGACTATTCAAACCGACTTCAATGAGAGAGCAGTTACAAAGGATAATTGAATTTCTTTTGCTTAAATCCATGGAGGGAAAAGTTACTTAATTCTGAAATTTAATGTGCCAGTTTTAAACAAAAACTTTTTCACAAATTGCACATGCCTAATTCCTTTCTAAGAGATGTGAATCTCTCCTCGGGTAAGGCTTTTGTGAAAATGTCTGCTAACTGACCATTTGAATCAATAAAAAATATTTCAATATTACCATTTGCTACATGGTCGCGAATAAAATGATATCTAACCTCAATATGCTTGGTCCTTGAATGTTGAACTGGATTCTTGGTGAGATTTATGGCACTGGTGTTGTCACACAGCAGTGGGATGGATTTGATGTTTAATCCGAAATCTTCAAGTTGTTGCTTATCCATAAGAGTTGTGTACAGCAATTTCCACCAGCTACGTACTCAGCTTCAGCTGTAGATAGTGCCACTGAATTTTGTTTCTTTGAAGACCAAGATATTAAACATCCTGCAAGAAATTAACAACAACCACTGGTGCTTTTTCTATCTAATTTGCATCCAGCATAGTCATCATCAGAGTAACCTACTAAGTTAATTTCACAATGTTTTGGATACCATAGACCTAAGTCATGAGTTCTTGCTAAATATCTAAATATTCTTTTCACAGAAATTAAATGTATTCTTTAGGATCTGCTTGATACCTAGCACACATGCATACACTAAATAGAATATCAGGTCTACTAGTTGTTAAATAAAGGAGTGAACCTATCATACCTCTGTAGATCTTTTGATCTACTTTCTTACCATCTTTGTCATTGTCCATCCTTGTTGATGTGCTCATCGGTGTTGACAGTGGCTTGGTATTTTCGAATCCAAATTTTTTTAAGAGTTCTTTTGTGTACTTTGCTTGACAGATGTGAGTTCCTTCCTTTCCTTGTTTGATTTGTAATCCAAGGAAATAATTAAGTTCTCCCATCATGCTCATTTCAAATTCTCTCTGCATAAACTTTTCAAAGTACTTGCAAAGGGATTCATCAGTAGAACCAAAAATAATATCATCTACATAAATTTGAACTAGTAGAATGTGTTGACCTTTAACTTTATGAAAAGAGTACTATCTACTTGACCTCTACTGAAACCATGGTTTAAAAGAAAAGAACTAAGCCTTTCATACCAGGCTCTAGTGCTTACTTTAAACCATATAATGCTTTGTGTAATTTGAAAACGTGATCCGGAAAATCAGTATCATCAAAACCTGGAGGTTGTTCTACATAGACTTCCTCCTTAATAAAACCATTCAAAAATGCAGACTTAACATCCATTTGAAATAATTTTAAATCTAATGTGGATGCATATGCAAGTAAAATTCTAATAGCCTCAAGTTTAGCTACAGGTGCATAGGTTTCATCGAAATCTATGCCTTCCTTTTGTGAATAGCCTTGAGCTACCAATCTGGCCTTATTCTTAGGATCACACCAGTTTCATCCAGTTTATTTCTGAACACCCATTTGGTGCCAATGACTGGATGGTCTGATGGTCTAGGAACAAGTGACCATACTTGGTTTCTCTTGAATTGATTTAATCATCTTGCATGGCTAATATCCAAGATTCATCACAAAGAGCTACATTGACTGTCCTCGGCTCTATTTGAGAAACAAATGCTAGGTAATCACAGGGAATTACATTACCTCTTATTCTTACCCCTACAGATGGATCACCAATAATATTTTCGAGTGGGTGATCTTTCTTGTGTCTCCATTCCTTTGGAAGATTTTCATGTGAAATTCCTTTTGTTGCATGTCTTCCAGAGGTGGATCATCCTTGTCCTCAATTGAAGTATTCTTTAGTTTCTTGGATAGCTCATTTGTATCATCATTTCACTATCTTCTTCCTTTCTCAAGGAAGGGTTAGTTTCATCAAAAATAATATGTACAGACTGTTCAATTAATAAAGTGCGTTTATTAAATACTCTATAGCCTTTAGGTTTAGAGGTGTACCCCATGAAGATGCATTCATTTGATTTGGCATCCAGCTTACCAATGTCCTTTTTCCATTGTTGTGGATGAAACAAGGACATCCAAAAGTCTTGAAGTGGCTGATCTTTGGCTTCTTCCCTTTGAACAGTTCATATGCAGTCTTCTTCAGGATTGGCCTGATCATTACTCGGTTGATAATGTAGCTTGCTATGTTGACTGCTTCAGCCCAGAAGTATCTGGCAGATCATATTCTGAGAGCATAGTTCTTGCCATATCCAATAGGGTTCTATTCTTTCTCTCAGCGATACCGTTTTGCTGTGGTGTTCTTGGTGCTGAGAAATTATGCTCAATTCCCTGATCATCACAGAATCTAGCAAACTTTTCATTCTGAAATTCACCACCATGATCTGATCAGATAGACACAATGCTGAACATCTGATCTTTCTAGACTTTCTTGCTGAAACTGACAAAAATTTGAAAGTGTCATCTTTATGCTCTAGAATGATACCCATGTGAATCTTGAGTAGTCATCGACTATGACAAATCCAAAGTTCTTTCCTCCAAGACTGGTAGTCTCATTGGCCCAAATAGATCCATATGAAGGAGCTCTAAGGGTTTTGAGGTGGTCACCACCGTCTTTGACTTGAAGGAGCTCTTGGTGTGCTTTCCCTTAGCACAAGGTCTACAGAAACCATCCATTTTTGCACTGACCTTAGGTAGACCTTCCACAAGATTCTTCTTCAGCAATTTTCTCATGCCATTTATACTGCAATGACCTAGTCGTCTGTGCCATAATTCAGTAGATTTATCCTTATTTGCTGCCAGACAGACGTCTTGTTCCTTGAGTTCCTCAAGATAGAACACATACAAATTGTTTTCTCTATTAGCTTCAAAGATGACTGCTTCATCCTTCAGTATGCTGCACTTTGACTCTTAAAACTTGATCTGATGGCCTCTGTCACACAGCTGGCTGATGCTAATAAGGTTGTGCTTCAATCCCTTGACTAATAACACATTTCTATGACTATTTTTCCTTTGTTATTCACAGAGCCACTGCCTATCACTGTTCCTTTCCCATTATCTCCATAAGTGACTGTTCCTTCTTCAGCTTGGAGATGAGAGAATAACTTCTGGTTTCCTGACATGTGCCTTGAGCACCCACTATCCAAATACCATTTGGATGCTCGAGGGATAACCTGAAATAAAAACATCAAGTTTTAGGTACCCAAATTCTTTGGGTCCTGATGGGTTAGTGTCATTTATTTTACTTTTTATTATCCATTTCTTATCTCTTGTTGGGCATGTCGTTATGATATGTCCTAACTTGTTGCAGTGACTACAGTAGGATAATTTGGTTACTTTTTCTATATATTTGAAATCAGCTTTGTATGCTATATCTTGTTCAGGTACAAATTTTGGTGTTGGATAGTTTTTAGGATAAACTATGGTTCTTCATTATCTGGGGGTGTATATCCTAATCCATTTTTCTTTTTACCTGATATTCTAGCCCTTTAATGTGAGGGAGTTTTTACCATTTGTGAATTTTTCTAACGTGCTAGATAAATTTATGTTTTCTTCTGTTAGAGTCTTGATTTCAGTTCTTAGTTCATCCACATTTTCCTGTTTCACTAATTCCGTTATTTGTTCATTTTTATCTTTTAAGTCTTCACATAATAATTCATTTCTTCTTTAAGTTCAGTTATTATTTTTCTAACTCTCATTTTCTGTTTTCAGATCAGAGTTAGTGTTTTCTAAACAAGTACTATTTTTCTTACTGGCTTTTAATAGTTTAGTTACTTCTTTATATTTATTATATAATTCATTAAATGCTTCCTCTAAACTGTCTGAATCAGAATTATTACATGAATCAAAAGAGGAGTCAGAAGTTACCTATCTTCAGTATTTGCCATGAAAGCCACATCGCTGTAGGAGTTTGACTCGCTGTCTGAGTCACTACTGTTCTCTCATGCTGCTGCCATCGCCTTCTTTGTACTTTCTGAACTTCTTGGAGCTGTCTTTCTTCCTGAACTCCGGCTTTTTGAATTTTGGACACTCAGCTTTAATGTGTCCTGGCTTCTTACATTCATAGCAGATGGTTCTCCTTTCTTCATCTCTTTTCCATCTGGCTTCTTGAAGTCCTTATTCCTTTTGAAGTGTCTTCTACTAGATTGGAACTTCTTCTTCTTGGCTAGAATCCGCTGCAGTCTTTTAGAGAGCATTGCTTCCTCATTTTCACTGTCTTCAACACTCTCACTCTCATCTGAGCTTGCTCTGGTGAGTCTTCTTCAGCTTTTAAAGCGTTGGAGTGTTTCTTTCTACTTGAGGACTCTCCTAGCCTTTCCATATTGATCTCATGGGCCATAAGGGACACGATGAGCTTTTCTAAGGACATTCTTTTTAGATCATTAGCTTCTTCAATGGCTGTACTTTTGGGGTCCATGATGATGGCAAGATCTAAAAAATTTCTGACCATATCTCCCATCTCATAGGTCTTTCCTAGTCCAGCTAGCCCATTTGTAATATCTGTAATCTGCTGAACATTTGAGTAATGGACTCACCTGTTTGCATTTGAAATCTTTCATATTGTGTAACAAGAATATCAATTCTTGTCTCCTTCACCTTGTCTGTGCCTTCATAGGTAATTCTAAGCTTTTCCCACATTTCCATTGCAGATTTGCAGGCTGAAACTCTGTGAACTCCTTCTTACTTAGAGCATAGCATATAACTCTTAGCCTTACAATTCAAGGAGATCATTTTCATGTCATCATCTGTCCACTGAGCTTTCTCATTTGTGATCAGGAGATCGCCTTCTTCTACTATTGACCATATCTGATAGTCGTGACCTTGGAGAAAGTACTTCATTCTGTCTTCCAATAAGCATAATCTTCACCATCGAAGAGATGGGGTCGGTTGAAAGACTGACCTTCAATGTTACCTTGGGCTACCATGGATCTTTACTCTTCAGATCGTTGGATCTTTCTTTGTCGAAGAGACTCGCTCTGATACCACTTGTTGCCCAGTTGACGAGCCCAGAGGGGGGGGTGAATGGGTCCTTCTAAAATAATCTAGAAGATACCTATAACTAAAAACATTCACACAAACGTTCTTCGAAGGAGGTTAGTGACCGTTAGTTAAAATATCAAACACACAATGAAAGCAATCACACGACACAAAGGATTATCCTGGTTCGGACCTCCTTTCCTTAGGAGTCCTACGTCCAGTCCCTGAGCAACCACTCAGGCTTCTACTAATTAGGGTACAGTCCCCCTAAGGACACTACAGCACCCAGCTCGGCTGGTCTTCCTTCACATCCGAAGGGAACAACAACACCCCAGACCCCACCAGGTCTTCCTTCACAACCGAAGGGAACAACAACAGCCTGGACTCCACCAGGTCGTCCTTCAAACCAAAGGGAATAGCAACACCCTGGATCCCACCGGTCTTCCTTCAGAACCGAAGGGAACAACAACAAAGAGAATGGAATAAGATCAAGCCCATAGATCAAGCTTTAAGTAGCCAAGATCTGAAGCCACTAGCACTGAGAGCAAAGATCTAAAAACAAGACACACTCTCAAAACTACACGAGCTCTCTTAGAAAATCTATTACAGCACAGAGAGAGAAGAGCTAAAGGTGATGAGGAATGAGATTCTTGGCTCTGGACTTCTAGCAGAAGAATTTGAACGTTTGAACACAAGATGCTTGTTCTCTACTTCGTTAGTTGTCTTCTTTTTCTTCTAACTTTGAGTTTATATCTTCTTTTTTGAAATACTGTCGTTGAAGTAACCGTTGTCTCTTGGATTGATAGACGTTAGACTGTTTGACATTTGGATGCTTCAACTATCTTTTATCCATTTGAGCACACAAAGAGATAATGTCTTCTGCCGTTTGTATGGTCCAACGTAGTATGACAGAACGTCTTTAGGACCCTGCATAAATTAAATGCTAGAATAGTAGACAGCTAGGCTGTCTTTAGTTGTCAGTAAACGTTGATAAGAATGTTCACCAGAATAGCAATGCTAAAATAGTTTCTTCTAAAAGATATTGACAGAAGATGCACTATAATGGATGATATCGTCTGCATGCATGCAAAGGTACATTCAAATCTCATAAATGCAGAAGTGTAGAGAGATATAGACGTGGACTTTGACTAGTCAACGCTTCAAGAGATAAGATAAGTGACAAGTCGATATAAACCATGAAGTCGTCGTCTATATGACTTATGAAATCGTTATGAATACTAACAAGTCATATAGAGGGCAAATCGTTAAAGCAAGTTTATGTGTTCAACAGGGAAATTGTTATGAACACTTATCAAGTTGTTATGAGCTCTAAAGAAATTGTTGCGTAAAGCAAATCGTTATGAGCGTCTAAAGAAATCTTTGTGCAAAGCAAATCGTTATGATCGCTTAAAGAAATCTTTGTGCAAAGCAAATCGTTATGATAACTTAAGAATCGTTACGGTGAGCAAGTCATTGCGAGTTCTAAAGAAATCGTTACGGTAACTTATGAAATCGTTATGACAGGCAAGTCGTTGCGAGTTCTAAGAAATCGTTACGGTAACTATGAAATCGTTATGACAGGCAAGTCGTTGCGAGTTCTAAAGAAATCGTTACGGTAACTTATGAAATCGTTATGACAGGCAAGTCGTGTGAGTTCTAAAGAAATCATTACGGTAACTTATGAAATCGTTATGACAGACAAGTCATTGTGAGTTCTAAAGAAATCATTACGGTAATTATGAAATCGTTATGAGGAAAGTTGTTGCGAGTTCTAAAGAAATCGTTACGGTAACTTATGAAATCGTTACGACAGGCAAGTCGTTGCGAGTTCTAAAGAAATCGTTACGGTGACTTATAGAATCGTTATGACAGGCAAGTCGTTGCGAGTTCTAAAGAAATCGTTACGGTAACTTATGAAATCGTTACGACAGGCAAGTCGTTGCGAGTTCTAAAGAAATCGTTACGGTGACTTATAGAATCGTTATGACAGGCAAGTCGTTACGAGTTCTAAAGAAATCGTTACGGTGACTTATAGAATCGTTATGACAGGCAAGTCGTTACGAGTTCTAAAGAAATCGTTACGGTGACTTATAGAATCGTTACAGCATCGACTTGTTTGAAACAACATGACTTTTCAGTCTTATAAGCAAATCGTTATGATGTTCAACAGAAATCGATATGGACTTAGAGAAATAGATTAAAGCTTCAGAGAAGTAATGCATACCTTTATTGGCTTGTTTGACCTTGGTATTTTTCCTGTACTTAAGACTTATGAAATATTCATTAGATATAATTGATAAACTCTTGTTTGGTTTTGTTAATCATCAAAATATATATATGTAATTAATTAAAATTACATGGGGACAGACTGATCATCAACATTCATAAAATTACATTGTCCCACTACATTATTATATATCCAAATGAAAAGTACAAAAGCCTGAGGCATACCCCGAGGTGTACAAGCAGAGCCACAGCTTACACTACTACTGGTGGTACAGACCTGCCTCTATGAAACCACACTCGCTAAACACCTAAAAGGGGGTTGTAGGGGTGTGAGTCTCATAAAGTCACAAGCTCAGCAATAAAACTCCTTAAAACAACAACATTTATAATCCACGTGCAACAAAATAAAGCACTATTAATATCAATCCATCGGTCAGTTCACATACAACAATTGAGAAGAAAATTAACGAAAGTTGGAACCTAAATATACTTTCTAATGAACATAAATAACACATGCTTCCCATAGGTAAATAATTAACTAATTATAAACATAAATAATTAACAAACATCACCATAACCTTACGATTAACCAGAAGCACTACTAAGTAGGAGCTACTAACTCAATAAACATTAAAGATAAACTACTAAGATAACATTATAGAAATGGCAAGACCAAATGTAGAACCAAGTGGTACTAATCCAACTGTACCACACTCGCTACAGAGTAAATCACAAGAATCAAAAGCGAGCGATGCTACCATATAGGTCACGACTACTAGTTCTTGACGCCAGTATATGACCCGGACAAACCAACACAAGAAACATCTCTCAGCCTTGCAGCCACGGACGAAATGTCCAATTACAGCTCCACCACAACACTACGTAAGTCAAAGAACTATGGAGACCAACCCACACCACTTTGCGGCTACACATGTTGTAGACCCACGCCTGACACACCTCTACAGGTTCTGGAGCCTTTAGAGTGAGATTGTGGCAACACGGGACTAGTTGGGGACCAATAAATTTACTGGTGTCCGTCTCCCAACCACGAGCATGCTACAAGCGATTGAACATAAAAACACTCGCACACCACAAGTCATTACCCTACTATCATCTTTCCCTCAGCCGAACGTGTTACTCAACAAACAAATGAGTGAGAGTGTCCAGCAACATGACACAGACCTCTACGGTATATACAGTACCGGGACAAACCCTGAGCACACACGTGCCTAACTCACAGAGAACCTGGGGTACTTGATTGGAGAGGTATTCTAGAGTAAGAGTTGGACCACCAAACTCAGCAAACCACGCAAGTCACAACCAACCATAATCATACTTTCAAACCTTTTGTTTATAAACCATAACAATCTTTGTTTGCTCACTATTAAATACTGAACCACAATGCTAAACTCATCATTCATAAACTACAACATGTTGAACCACTATTATATTTTATCCTTTTATTTTGGTGATAACAAAACTCATGCTTATCCTAAATATCATTGATATATTTAATATCATTTTCTTTCATGATTATTGTATTTTCCATCGCTTGTAACTTCATCATGCATGTTTTTATCATAATCAGTCAAAGCTTACTTCGTCATATATGAAGCTATCTTTGTTATATCTGAAGCCTTCACTTCATTATACATGTTTTTTTTCATGATTAGTCGAAGCTAACTTCGTCATATCCGAAGTTTAACTTCGTCATATACGAAGTTCTGCTTTGTCATATCTGAAGTCCACTTCGTCATATCCGAAGTTCCACTTCGACTGACAACTTTATATCTTGACCAGTCGAAGTTGTCAGACGAAGTGACCAATCGAATTGATATATCGATTGCCTTATACATCGATTACTGTTATAGTTGCACATCGATTGCCTTCACTCACATTGATTGCCTTTTAGCACATCGATTGTTGTTGTGCATGTCGATTGTTTTTAAGTTCTGCATGATTGTCATCATCATATCGATTGCTGTTATATTTAAACATCGATTGTCTTTACACATCGATTCTCTTTAAACATCGAATGTCATTTCATATCGATTGTTTTTTATCATATTGATTGCTTCTATGATATCGATTGCCTTTTAGCATATCATACCGATTATCCTTCTCATATCAATTGTTGTTATAACTCACATAGATTGGCTTTCAAATAGTTCAAAATGTCTTTGGCACCCAATGAAAATTCAATTGACTCTCTAACTTTTATCTTATTATTTCTCTGACAGATAAAAAACTCTTGCAGCAGGCTGTCAGCAGGAAATATAGACAGAAGGCAAAAAGAGGCATGGGCCATCTGATAAAAGACATCTCTAGTCTAACATGTTTCTCTTCTTTGCATTAAATGTCTGCAGGTCTATTTTGCTCACAGTCAACATCTTGGACCTGCTGCTGGGACTCTTGAAAGTATGCATCAATTGGAAGATCTTCTGTTCCAAACAGCCAGTAGACATAAGAGACATCTGTTAGACTCAACATAAGGAGAGTAGAAGAAGAACAGAGCCAAGAAACTCCAACGACCTTCTGTCAACGGATCACTTCATCTGCTCCATAAAAGGGAGAAGCAAAAGCAGAAGAACAAGTAGAGAAAACTTGATGATCATCAAGAAGTGTACATCTAGTGAGCATCAACTCCACACACACTGAAGGAAAAGAGAGAAAGAGCTCGAGCCCATTCAAGAAAGAAGAAGCAACATAAATCTTCTTAAGCATTCTAGCCTTTCATCTCTTCCTCTCTCTGTGTACTTATGTGTAATTCTGTGAGAGAGATCTTTGCTTGAGAGTCTATACTTAATTTATTCTTGTAGCTCTCTGGTTGCTATCTGAGATAAGAAAGCTAAGTTCTTTTTTACAGAACTTGATCTCGATAGCCTGCTCATTCTTCCTTAAAGAGGAGAAAGGATTTTCCTCTTTCTGTATGAAGAGAGGACCAGTAGGTTTGCTGGTGGGTTGTGACCAGCTCAAATCTGTACTAGTGTTCCCCTTATATTGAGGGAAGAACCTAGCTGGGTTGTTCCAGCAGAACCTAGCTGAGATTTGTTCCAGCAAAACCACACTAGAGTTTGTACAAGGAGGTTGGCTTCTTGACTTGTAAGAGAAGTGGGTTTCCTTCTTACCCGAAAAGTGGAGAGGACCAGCGGGGAGCTGGGGGTTTATATATCCTTAGGGGATTGTACCCTGGTTAGTGAAATCCCAAGATTTGCTTGGGGACTGGATGAAGGGCTTCCATTTGGAGGCGCTGAACTAGGATAAAATTCTTATGTTCATTTGTGTGATTGTTTCTCTAATGGCTTCCACATTGCTACTCTTTATTACACACCATCACATTCACTAGCCAAAGTTTCAAGTGGTGATTTGTGTTTTTCAAATTCTTGCCATCACCTATTCACCCCCCTCTAGGTTATTCTTGCTGCCATCGAAGTGGACCAACACAGCAACCCAAGCTAATCATTACAACTGATAAACGATGCATTAAGACATATGCTTAAGATATCTAAACTACACCATTCATAAACCACAACCTTATTACTCATATAGCATAATTAACATGATGACCATTAGCTGCTAACTAATTATAACCTGATCCAATAATCACTAATTCATGCTTTACTAACATTAACATGCTTTAAACATCTTAAACAAACATTAAATAACTAAAACTAGGCCCACACTACACAACACACTTCGAAAAGCAGAACGTGACGGGGCCTACCGTCACGTTAAGAACACGATTGCCCAATAGATCGCGTTCACAATGAGAATGCGTCGAGGAGGTACGTCGCGACCTGAACGCAACTACCCAACCCGTCGTGTTCTCAAATAAAATGTCAAACTTACGGTTCTCACCCAGAAATCTTACAAAACCTCACTTCTCATTCAATCCAAACAGCTACAAACCAACTAACTCCTCTGAAAATCACATTCACACATCAATTCCTTATTCACATACTTTAAACCATTCAAAAACACAAACAAATGGAGAAATCTCCCTATCAATGCGAAGAACACAAAGAACAACGCTCAATCAGCGTTTCCCATGCTCCGGGCAATCTCCTCGCGTGGAAACTGCACTAAACAAACCTCCACCAAGCCAAAATCGCCAAAGCCCTCGACAACAACTCCTTCCTCGGCCGAATAGAGCTCCCTACTTTATTTGGCCACCAAACACCACTTAACCCAATCGGAAGCAAGGACGCGATGTAGGTGACTATCACATTTAGAACGCGACACACCCTGAGGTCGCATTCACGAGGACCATGCCACGCGTCGACTCCACATGTGCCATGCATCGCACAAGCAGACAAATCCCCGAAAAAGGTGGTAACGAGATCGCAACATAGGGGTCTGTCGCGTTCAGAACGCGTCACGCACCCTCGTCACGTTCTCAAATAGAGAACTAGTAGGCTACTTGGGCTAGAATTTCTGACCCAAAACACCCACACAGCACACCAAGGCCACAACTAGGACCCAAGGGCCCCACATTGGCTCAACATACCACACTAAAACCATTATACTTAGATCCGAACAACCACAATGCTACATTACTATCACCTAAAACATGTCATCCTTGACATTAGGACGAAACCTAATAAAGTACATTACATAATTAAATAATAACTGAAATTAAATTGAATTCAAACAAGTATGGATACATTTCTTCTCTGCTTTTTTTTTTTTTACAAATCTATCTGTGCTTTCTTCCCCTTTAGTTCACTTCATAGCACTTTTGCTTTGGTTGATTCAATCTGCTCTTTCTTTATCTGTTCCATTTCTCGGCCACATCTTCAAACAATTCTATCATGCCATAGGTGATTTATCTCCTTGGACTCAACCTGCTTCCACATTTCTTGGATGTGTTTACAACATTTTTCTATGCCCTTTCACCTGCTTAAAACTTTTGATAGTAAACCATTGCCTTCCAATATTCTGCCACATTAAACCATCTTCCACTCTATTATCTCTCTGTGCTGGCTTATTTCTACCATTCTATTAGCTGCTTATCACTGCTAACTGAAATTCTGCCTTGATTCTACATATACCTTAAACTAATAATTCCTTCAAAGAAAAGCAAAACACAATATTTGAATTCTCTGCATCTATATACTACTTTGCTCTTTATTTCTACAATTACTTGCATATTTCCACTGTAACTCTATATCATTTTTTTGTTGCCATTACCTCATGCCTACATTTATTACCTTGTTCTTCGCTGCTTTACTCTACTAATACTTTCAACATTTATCTATTGACTTATTCATTTAAATACCTACCACCACTATGTACAATTCTCGTTCCACAATTATTATCTGACCCTAACTATTCCTCTACTCTGTACATCAACAATAATTAATATATCAATCTGAAATCATATTTTCTTAAACATTCTATCTGCTTACGCTATTTTAAACGTAGATCTTTCAGAAAACCATTGCCTTCTCAATTAACTCTGCAAAAACCTTAAACTCTTTTCAGACTAATCAAACCTCTAATTCAGCAATTCTAAAAGATCTTGGGACCTATGGGTTATAAGCTCATCATGTTTCTGCTGCGCCACTCTGATTAAATATGATTTCTTCTAAAATATTCTGCTAAACTCTGCTATCTGTTATTGCCTTTGACTCTTACATTTTCAATACTACTCTCACTCTGACTGGATCTAATTTTTGCTTCATTCACTTACTAGACCCACTTGATGTAGACTTGAAATACACATTTAATCAATTACTGCTAGAAGAAACTATCTGAATCCCCGAACTACTTTCTTTAATACATCTATTCTTCTTTAATTCCATCTATATCACATGCTCTAATTCTAAACTTAGATATACTACTATTATCATATTCGCTCTTTTCTATTCGTTGAACATCACGATTCTTTTTCTGGTCAACTGCATCTTACTATAATTTCTGCTTTCTAGCTGTTAAACCAAAGTGAAGCCATAACTCTCTAAAATCAATTGCACTAGCGCCAACCCTTAGAAGTTTAGTAGGGAAGACACAAAATGATGAATTGGGAGATGAAGACCTGACTCTAAGGTTAGCTGATGGAGGTAGATTAGCTCCTGAATGAGCAACCATACATGTCTTGTGGAGGAAGGACAAGCCAGTTCATACTCTGGGGGAGATCGTACTTGGAGGCTAGATCTGCTAACTTTGACTTTCTTACAGTGCTGAGGGTGTCATAACATAAGGCTGCTTTGTTGGGCCTTTTGGTACGGCAACAAGCTAACCTAGAGGGGGGTGAATAAGTTTTCTGAATTCTAAAATAGAAACTTAAACACAGAAAATTAACACTTGAAAGTTTGGTTAGTTGAGTGTGATAGAGAGTAGCAGTGCGGAAGCAAAAAAACAATCACACAAAGGACACAAGGAATTTATCCTGGTTTGACTTTTCCACATGGAAGTCCTACGTCTAGTCCCCAAGCAACCTCTTGGATTTTACTAACCAAGGGTACAGTCCCCCTCACGGACAGTACAACACCCAGCACCCCAGCTGGTCTTCTTCTCTTTCCCGGGCAAGAAGGCAGCCCACTTCTCTTACAGGTAAAGAAGCCAACCCCTAGTACAAACCCAAGTGCGGTTCTCCTAGACTTAAACCCACAGCTAGGTTCTACAATGAGTACAGTCCCTCAGCTGGACAGAAATCTTTCTTTATACAAGAAAGAACAAAGCTGAGAATTGGAACAAATGAAAACCAACTAAAAAACTCTCAGCGAAAAGACTCTCTCCCCCATATTATAAAGATGCACACAGAGAGAGTGAAGAAGGAGAAGGAGCTTGAAGCTTGAGGGCTTCAGATGCTTGAACACTTCTTCTTGGGCTCGGGCTCTTTCTCTCTTTTCCTTTGAGTGTATGTGGCGTTTAAGTTCTTCACTGGATGTACACTCTTTGAAAAAATATTCAGAAAAGCTCTGTCTTCTTCTTCAGCCTTGCTTCATCTTTTGTATGTGAGGCTTGAACAAATCGTTGGAGTTCTAGCCGCTGCTCATCTTCTGATATTTTGTGGTCTACGAGGTCTGCAAACATAGAAGAGAGTGTTTAGATAAAAGAGTGTTTCTGTCAAAATTATTCATACCTCTATGTTTCATGTTGTCTTCCCAGAAGTGGTAAGTAACCCCCTTTTTGTCTGACAAGAGAGAAGAGATCTAGAGAGATAAAAAAGATCTTCTGTCAGAAATATATTTAACTTTTCACTAGATGCCAAAACATTTTGAAATATAAAGGAAATCGATGTTTAAGTGATCAAATCCATATTTTCTAGCAAATCGATGTTTGAATGATCAAATCCATGTTTCACATATTAAATCCATGTTCTTTTAAGAATCGATGTTTGAGTGATCAATCCATGTTTTCAAGCAAATCAATGTTTCACTTATCAAATCCATATTTTCAAGCAAATTGATGTTTCACTTATCAAATCCATGTGAGACCGAAATCGATGTTTCACTTATGAAATCGATGTTTAAGATCAAATCGTTATTTGTTATCAATCATTATTTAAGTAAAGCAATCGTTGCACTAATCAAATTGTTATTAACTTATCAAATCGTTACGGCGATCAATTGTTGTTTTACTTGTCGAATCATTACAACAATCAATCGTTGTTTTATCAAGGAAATCGATGTATTCAACAGAATCCATGTGGCACTTTGTGAACTGAAATCGATGTATATTGAATAGACATCGATTTTACTTTTCAGTGCAAAACACACAGTGATAATTTCATAAAACTCTGTGTCCTATGTTTTGAACGTTTCTACGTTAGATGTTTGGTAGCACGGTGTCTCTACCCACGTCTGATAGATTGTTTCTCTATCTATTGTCAAGTTACACACATCAAAGTTTTGTTTAAACTCTGTTACAGTTTTTCACAGTTTGTGTCTTCGTGAAAAGAAGGTGATAAGAACTTTTTAATTGACAGTAATCTATTCAACCCCCCTTCTAGATTACCATATAGGGAATTCTGCAACCTCTCAATTGGTATCAAGCAAGGTTTCTCCGATTTACTGTTATACGTGTTTGATCTTACGATCAGGAGAACTTTGATCTCATGGAATCTAACAAGGGGTATATGGCCGAAGGACACTCTGTGACCAGGCCACCCTTCTTTGACGGAACTGACTACCCTTATTAGAAAAACTGCATGCAGGTATTCCTGAGAGCACAGAACTTTGAGCTGTGGAAGATCGTCCACAAAGGAGCATACACTCTTCCCGAGGATGAGGATACCTGGATGAAGGATCAAATTGCAAAAGGAACACTGAACTGGAGTGCCCTGAACATGATGCAATGCGCCGTCCATCCCAAGGAATATTCGAGAGTCTTCATGTGCACCTCAGCAAAAGAAATGTGGGACAAGCTCGAATTGATATACGAAGGTACGTCTCAGGTAAGGAAATCAAGGTAAGCATGCTGGTCTCTGAGTATGAGATGTTTAAGATGAACAACAATGAAACCATCTCAGACATGTTTGCTAGGTTCATGCTAATAATGGGTTGAAAGGTCTTAAAAGGAATACTCATAAAGTGATTTGGTGAGGAAGATACTTCGGTCTCTCCATCCTCATGGAACACCAAAGCCACTGTCATTGATGATTCAAAAGATCTCTCAACAATGAAATTGGATGAACTTATTGGCTCCTTAATGACATATGAAATAATGTTAAAAGAAAGAAACTGAGGAGAACCCAAGAAAACCAATTACTTTGAAAGCTTCTAAAAAAAACTCTTCAGGTTCCAAAAAGGATGCTCAACAGGATAGTGATGAGCTTGAAACCTCTAGTGACAGTGAAGTGATGAAATGGCCATGCTCACTAGACATTCAAAAAATTTCTGAAATTCAAAAGGAGATGATCATGTAACTCCAAACCTTTTCAAAAGAAAGACTTTTTGAACAAATCTGATTCTAACAAAAAGTCTGATGTTGTGTGCTATGAGTGCAAGAAACAAGGGCACATGAGAGGAGAGTGCCCCGAGCTCAAGAAGAAACTGAAAAAGGAGAAATTCACCTTCAAGAAAGCCAAGGTAATGTTGGCAACTTGGAGTGATGAAGATGAAGATGAGAACAGTCAAGCTACCTCTGGAGATGATGAAGTTCAGTGTCTAATGGCTAGAAGCGACGACTCCAATAAGGTAAATTCTTCCTTTGAAACTTATTCTGTTGATGAATGGGAAGAAGCTTATATTGTTTTATTCGAAAAATTCTGTGAGTTTAAGTCTGAAAATAAAACACTGAAAAGAAAATCAATTCCCTTGTTCATGACACCAACCATAATGAACAAATTACATCCTTGAATAGAGAAATTGAAATGATGAAAGTTGATGAACAAGCACATAGTGAGGAAATCGATGGCATGAAACTGAAATTGCAAGAAGTTCAAAAAGAAAAAGATGACTAAGCAATTCCCTTAAAACTCTTCAAGATGAACTTGTTGAAGTTAAAGAAAAGTTGAAAAAGGCTGAAGAGCAACTTAAGGGAAAATCTGAAGATCTAACTAGTTTTGTTAAGGTAAACAAAATCTTGATGCAATCTTGGGATCTAATGTGTTTGTTGCAAAACATGGGATTGGATATCAACCTGTTAAACCAAAAGTAATTGGTAAAAATCTGTTGACATCTTTTGTTGATTCCAACCCAAGCACAAGCAAACAAATTCCATCAATGAAAACTAAAAGTCAAGCCAAAGGCAAGAAACAAGAACCCAAGAAAACCAATCTATTGCTAACAAAACTGCAAAACCTGTCAACAGCCCCAAAGAGGGCTGTCGACAGGACGGGAAACCAGCTTCCAAAGGAAGCTGACCACGCAACAGAAAGGTAAAATGCCCATGCATGTTCCTCAAAACAAAAAGCCCATTGTTGTAGAAAAACCTTCATCATGCAATTTCTGTAAAAAGGTCGGGCATAATGAAAAACAATGTTGGAATAGTCCAAACAAACAGAAACTCAAACAAGTTTGGATTCCGAAGCATTTATTATTTGGCATGAATGATACATGGGACCCAAAGTAATTTGGGTACCAAAACCTCGTGTCTGATCCACTGTGTATGAATGCCTAGCAGCCAATAAACAAAACAAATGGTACATGATAGCGGCTGCTCGAGGCATATGACGGGCGACAAAGATAAATTCGTATGCTGGTGGAAAAAGACGGAGGTCAAGTCATATTTGGAGGTAACAACAAAGGCCAGATCATCGGCTCAGGCACCAAGGAATAGAACACCTGTTCTCCTCCCAAGAACTCCGGAGCAAAATGGTGTAGTGGAGAGAAAGAACAGAACCTTGGTGGAAATGGCTCGCACCCTTCTGGTCGAAAGTCAACTTGCAAGAACCTTTTGGGCAGAAGCAGTAAACACATCATGCTACATTCTCAACAGAGCCATGGTAAGACCCGTAATTAAGAAAACTCCCTATGAATTTCTAAAAGGTAAGAAACCCAGCATTGGGTACTTTAGAGTTTTTGGCTCAAAAGTCTTCATTCATAATAATGATAAAGCTGATCTAGACAAATTTGAGGCAAAAGTGATCAAGGTATTCTTCACGTTGTTTTTGATGAATCTCAATCAAAGCCTAACATCTCGAATGCTTACAGGTTTGAAGATGAAGCTGAAGGAACAACACTTGGGGAACTTCAAATAAAAACAAAAGCAAACTCTAAAATTGTCTCCAAGACTAACAGTGAACATCTTCGCATGTACGATGATGAGGATGATGTAATTTTGTTCAGAAATCAAAATGATGAACCTGAAGAAGATCCACAACAAGAGGAGCCTCAAGCTGAAACTCCTCAAGCACACCCTCCTCCAGAACAACCTCCTCAAATGCAAGATCAACCAGGACCTTCAACAATCACAAATGTCAGGTACTCTAAAGATCATCCACTTGAGAACATAATAGGAGATGTGAATGAAAAGTTCAAACTAGGTCTCAACTTAGGAAATAGTTGAACAGGATCATCTAGCTTTTGTGTGTCACGTGGAACCTAAAAATGTTAAAGAGCTTTAAAGGAAAACTCATGGATTGATGCTATGCATGAGAAGCTTGGGCAATTTCAGAGAAATGGTGTCTGAAGTCTAGTTCCTAGAACCCCTGAAATTTCTGTCATAGGGACAAGATGGGTCTTTAGGAATAACTCAATGAAGAGGGTAAAGTGGTGAGAAATAAGGCTAGACTAGTTGCAAAGGGATATAATCAGGAATTTGGTGTTGACTTCGAAGAATCCTTTGCTTCTGTAGCTAGGCTAGAAGCAGTTAGAATCTTGTTAGCATATGCATGCTCAAACAAGTTCAAGTTTTTTCAAATGGATGTAAAACTGCCTTCTTGAATGGCTACATCAAAGAGGAAGTATATGTCTCCAACCACCTGGCTTTGAGGATCATGATAAACCTAACCATGTGTTTAAATTGTAAAAAGCTCTTTATGGTTTGAAACAGGCACCCCGAGCTTGGTACGACCGGCTAAGCACATTTTTGGTAAGTAAAAACTACTCACGAGGTAAAGTAGACCAAACTCTTTTCACTAAGAGAGTCCGCAATCACATAATTGTTGTTCAAGTTTATATGGACGATATTATATTGGTTCTACTAACCCATCACTGTGTGAAGAGTTTTCAAAACACATGCACAGTGAATTTGAGATGAGCTTAATGGGGGAGCTTCATTTTTTCTTGGTCTACAGGTGAAACAACTAGAAGATGGATTCTTCATCAACGAAGAAAAGTATGTCAAAGAGCTACTGAAAAGATTTCAGTTCGAACAAGCCAAGCATGCCTCACACCAATGAGCACAAGCATAAAACTAGAAAGTGATGAGAAAGGTAAACCGTTAGATGCAAAGCAATTTCGAGGTATGATTGGCTCCCTTTATATCTTACTGCAAGTAGACCGGACATTCAATTCAGCGTTTGCCTTTGTGCTAGATACCAATCTAGTCCAAAGGAAAGCCATTTGGTTGCAGTTAAGAGAATATTTCGATATCTCTCAGGTACGCATGATATTGGTCTTTGGTATCCAGCAGGTAGTAGCTTCAACTTGGTCTCTTATTCTGATGCTGACTATGTTGGATGTAAAATTGACAGGAAAAGCACTAGTGGCTATTGCCAAATTCTTGGTGGTTGCATGGTTTCGTGGACATCCAAGAAGCAACACTCGGTTGCACTCTCCACTGCAGAGGCAGAATATGTTGCTGCAGGGAGTTGTGCGGCTCAAGTGTTGTGGATAAAAAGTCAATTGTCTGACTACAACATTGACTTGGATGCACACCTATCCTATGTGACAACACTAGTGCAATCAATCTCTCAAAGAACCCAATTCAACACTCTAGAACAAAGCACATAGAGATTAGACACCATTTTCTGAGAGATGAGGTAGCCAACAACACCTTAGAGCTGAGATTCATACCCACTGAGAAACAACTAGCTGACATCTTCACAAAACCATTGGTTGAGGATAGGTTCACTACACTTAGAAGAGAATTGGGTTTGTGCAAAATGCAATGAAACTCATACCAAATCGAATATATGTTCCTTGTGTGCAACAACTATGTGGTATATCAAATGGTGATTTGTGGAAAAATAAGTTATACTTGTTTGGAAACTTTCATTATGCGTGAGAAAACATTCTCCGCCACGTATCCATAGTTGAAGTGAAAAAGGGACATCTATTTTAGATAAAGTATTTAGTTTCTTACAATTTGCCCAATCATTTAAAAAAAAATTAAATCAAAACAACCAAAAAGATTTTTGTTGTTATCCCCTTACATGAATAGTGTGATGTTGAACTGTGTGACACTCTTGCTTGATTTTTTTGAATTGCTTGAATGATGAGTCTTCACATGCCACACTATGGGGGAGCTATGTTAAGGTAGGTGAGTGAAATTCCAGAGGGAAACATGTCCTTGGCCATTGCCTTACTTCCCTTGAATGAACATTCAATAATTTCTCTCATTTCTGCCTTCAAAACTTTTTCTGAAGTCCCTGTCGACAGCCCCCAAGCTACTGTCGACAGCCACTGACAGCTTTAGTCCACCGAAATCACCTTTTGTCTGTCTGTCAGTACCTGTCGACAGCCCTCCATCGCCTATCGACAGGAACACCCCTCCAGAGCCTTCATCCTTCAGCTCTGTCAACAGCTGTCGACAGGCCCCAAATGGCTGTCGACAGATGGACCAGTTTCTTCAATACTTCACTTTTTGGTCCACAATTCTTCATGAGCATACTTATTGAAAGTATTTAAGATGAAAAATGGGAAATTCCAACATTATAACTTATCCTATCCACATGATCAAAGATATTGTCTAAATCACAATGATTTTGACATACTACTTCATGAGTCTAAGTTGCATTAACTTGAGCACATCAAACAAAATCACATGAGCTTAGATTAACTCACTTGAATAACTAATTTGTAAAATATCATTTTTCAAAAGTCATGTGATTAGTTACTAGGTCATTGCGGGTTATGTCTTTCATTGGTTTTTAAACTCCTTCTACTTCTTGACCTTGATATTAATCATGAACAAGGAAAGATCAATCAAAATTAAGGAGAAAAGCTACCTATTTCAAAGCAAAACACAAAGTGTTCATTATAAAAAAGAGAAAGCAGAGCAATGTGAGTATTGCTAAGTAACCGGGATATGGGCATCACAACTGCCTATCTTCACGTCAAACGGCTTACTCATTAACTTGTAAAATGGTTTGATGGTCACTCAACTGAGTAACTGGGGATACGGGCAACCACAAATGTCTATCTTCACGTAAAAAGGTCAAGTGATCCTAATTACCACTGTTTCTCTTATGCTTTAAAAAAAAATTAGAAGAAATAGAGTGTAGCCTCCCAATTTGTCCTGCCAGGGTCATTAAGTGGTTTTTGTTTAACTAACCATGTAGACAACACCTCATTAATCTTGTGTACGTCACCAACTAAGGAAAATGGTCTCTTGCAAATGACATTATTCAAGAGGGTCTTTTTATCAACACATATTTTTGTTTAATGCATTCTTGTTATTGTCACTTGCGAATCGGGGAATATTATTCACAACCATTGTAGATTCTTGATGTGTCCAAAATATGTGTGGCTATGACATTTTATAATATAATTTTACCTATTTTACATCTTACATACACATTTCATGCTCATGGCCTTGAAATCTCTCAAAAATCTTTCACTGGCACAATTCTGCAAGTGCCTGTCGACAGGGCCCAGTTCTCCTGTCGACAGGGCCGGCGGCAGACTGTCTTTTGGAAACCCGACGGACACCCTTTTAGGGCAGATTGCGTGGGACCGAACCTTTCAATTCTCACATACCTTCTATAAAAGGTTTCCACGTTCCACCTTCCACCCTTTCCCACTTCCAAACGTTTCTTCCCTCCTTCTCCCCAAACCCTTCCTTCCCAGGGCGACACAGAGAACACCCCCCTTTGCGTTTCCTTCCTCCCTCTGTCTTCTTCCCTCTCCCCGTCACCATCTACTTCAAGATACTTTCAGATATCCACTGGCTTTGTTAAGCTGAATGACCGCTTGGACACACTAGACACTAGTCTGGAAGCACTGGCTGACTCCCAAGTTCAGCTCCAGCTCAGATTAACTAGGCTCTCCAACCATGTTCAAGAGAATCGTCAGCCCCTGCCCCCCTGGTCCTGATGATGCCTAGAGGGTCTAGGTATCTTAGATGTTTTTGGTCCAAGTCTTGATGTTGTACTTTGCTTTCAGAGTCATGTTGTTTACTTGATTTGCTTTTTTCATGTGTCCAATGTGCTATTGTGTAATGCCTACCCTTTAATGAAAGCACAATTTCTCTTCCTGCTACATTGATTTATGCAATGGAATGCCCTTTTTGGATATTGTCAAAAGGGGAGAAATCAATTGAGAAATTGAGCAATATATGCAATACATGGAGAAATCAATTGAGAAATGAATTTAAAATTGTTGAAAAATTGTGGCTCAATTTAAAATTGTGACTATGAGATTCCGCAGGAGAACATAGTCATTCTTGCTATTTATCAGTTGAGGGGATTTGCTCGGAATGGTGGAGGCTCAAGTTGCAGACTGTGTTTGCAGGAAGGACAGAAGATGGAATTACTTGGCCAGAGTTTCTGACATTTTTCAATGATACGTTTTTTCCGCTACAGATCCAACAACAAACCGGGAACAGTTTGAAAGATCGAAGTGAAGGTGTGGAAAAGATCTAGAAGGGGGGGATGAATAGATCTAAGCCACTTTTTGCGGAAGCTTATACAATTTAAAAACTTTTGAATCAGAGGCAATTTTATCAATGAAAACCACAGATCTGATGAGATTTGAGTGAGTTGGTAAAATAGATGTGAAACAATTGATTAAGTGAATATTACCCTCCTATGCAAGCATCTAACGGATGAAATGAAACAACACCATTAGACAAATGCACAAGGATTTTAGGTGGTTCGGAAATCACCCAAGTGATTCCTACATCCACCCCTCACACCCCGTGAGGATTCACTAAAACAACTGGGTAACACACCACTGGAGCTTGACAACTCCAACACTTGAGAGCTTACAACTCACACAACTTCTAGAGTAAGACTACTCTAGAACAACTGAGCAAGACTGCTCAACACACCTTGAGTTAGACAACTCAAACTGAGCACAACGGCTCACAACAACCTGAGCACAATGCTCACACAACTTGAGCACAATGCTCACATAAGACTTGCTAGACACCAACTCAAGACATAGACCTTCTAGCAACAGATCTAGTCGAAAATGAGAGCACTAAACACTTGCATAATCTCAAAAGATATCTTAGAAGAACAGAAGTACAATGAATTGTATTAAATAACTTCGTTCTTCAAGTGTACTCCATTGTAGAAGCTTGGATTGGGAAGAGGCTTGCAATCTTGAAGTCCAAAACCGATGCTCTGCACTTTGGAATTGTTGGATCTTCCTTGAATTCTTCTCCAACGAAGGCTTCTACTGGATCTGCTTCCTTGGGATGCTTCAGAGGTTTCTACAGGGATCACACTCCAATTCTCACACTCGAATTGGTGAGAATTGGTGTTCTGGAAGCACACGAAGAGCAGAGGAGGGAGACGACCTCTTGTAGCCGCCAGGAAACTTTTTGGAGGCTCTAAGAGTTAGTTGGGTCTCATCTGATGTGATGGGGGGCCGATTAGGGACCTTTTATACCCAAAAGATTCCAAAGATACCCTTTGGGTACAAGGGCACACGATTCTAGGTTGATACCCCATCGCCCTAGACTGACACGTGGCAAACATCCATCTTAAGATGGAATCTTTCCGTAGTGTGTCGACCTGCCCTGGTGGTGGTGTCGACACACTGTCCCAAACCTGAGAAAAGGTTGTTCTGGGAACTGAGTCCAGTGTCGACCTGCTCTGGTGTTGCGTCGACCTGCTGTCCCAAATCTGCAAACATGTTGTTCTGGGAGCTGAGTCCAGTGTCGACCTGCCCTGAGAGTGCGTCGACCTGAGTAGGCAAAATCCTGGAATCTGCAACTCGTGTCGACCTGCTTCTAGACTAGTGTCGTCACACTCTCAGCATTTTTTCACCTTTTTGCCTTTGATACTGAGGTGTTGTGTCGACACCATTGTGGGGTGTGTCGACACTTCTTTTGCAAAAAGTGTTTGTACCTGAAAAAAAACACATATATCATTAGTAAAATATTTTATTATTAGTGCAAATGATAAGTGTGCTTTGAAACATGCTTTTGAATATGTAATTCAGGTGAAGTGTGTTTATCATGTTTCAAATATTTGCATTCAAATCACATTTGTCATCATCAAAATAGGAGGGAAAATGATATGAAATTACACACAACCCAACAATCTCCCCTTTTGATGATGGCAACAATAAATCCATATTACAATGTGGTTTTGATGAGGTGTGATTTTAAGCAATTTTTGTTATTCACATTTTTATTTTCTTTTGTTTAAACTTGTCAAAGACCTTTGATATTTTTCAGTAACAGTTGATGATGTATTTGTGGAACACAATGTTACTTGAAATGAGAATTTTTGTACACAGAAGTCAAGCAACTTGACAAGTATTCAAACAATCACATTCACATAAAGATTTTCATTCACATTGAAGTCACAATGTAGATTTCATTCAAGCCAAGCAAAACATTTCATTTCATTCAAGATAAGCATTACAATCTATCCAAAAGGAGTACAATCATTGATCTTTTTCTCTTACTTTCTTCTCCCCTTTGACATCATCAAAAAAAAGAGTAAATACATTATGAAGAAGGTGAGGAGGAGGAATAGGAAGTAAGATTTGCTCAATATCAGACATTCTTTTCTCCATGAAGGTAAAGCTAGTCTTCATTTGATCTTGAATGGTGGTAAGTCTTGTATGCAAGTAGTGCTCCATTCTGTCTGAGTTTTCTATCAAAGTAGCTTGAATTCTGGCTAGATCAGCTGAGATAGGTTGTGAAGAGGAAGAGGATCCAGCTGACCAACCAGTCTTTGCATGATCTTGAATTCCTTTGTCAAATCAGAGATCTGCTTGTCAATGTGTGCATTGAAATTCCTCATGCTCTCCAAATCATCCACAAAATGTGCAAAAGAGAGTCTAGTGCTGGTGATCTCATGTAGAGTCTACTTAGTGTTGAACACATCAGCTTGGGAATTTGCCAAAATTCCCTTAAGAACCTGCTCTAGTTTGTCTTGATGTTCTTTGAGCTCTATTGAAGCATCTCCCAGTGTGCCAATTAACCTATTGAATCTTTGAGCTGCATAGTCTGAGGCAGCTTTTTGTTCTATGAATTTGGCAGATACAGTGTTCTCCAATCTTTGAATCCTCAACTCAAATGTTTCTGACATGGTTTGGATGGAGGAGTTCAAGGTTTCAAACTTATCATTCAGCAAGGAGATCAATTCTGGTGGAACAGGAGGCCCACCAGAAGATGTGGATGCTTGAAAATTGGGTTGTGGAGAGAAATGAGGAAACTGAGGTGAGAGTGGGCATGAAAAGGAATGTCACCTCCAGTTGAAATTTGAGGTTGTTCCTCATTCAAAGGAGGCTGATCCTCTTGACTTTGGGGCTGGTCCCCTTCAGCTGGAGGTTGTTCCTCTGAGCTTGGGACTGGTCCCCTGATCTTGAGGCTGTTCCTCCTGAGCTTGGGGTTGTTCCCCTTGATCATGAGGCTGTTCCTCCTGATCTTGGGGGCCTCAACCACAACTGGCCCTCTCCTAACTTGATTTCCCTCCAGTCTAAATCCCATAAATTTTTGAATATTTTAAAGGTGTAGATGTTGGCTTAGGAATAGATTGGGATTTTTCATTCTCCAAGGACACTAAAATGCTGGAAGACTGAGGTCAGTGTGCAGCATATGGTAGAGATCTTTTGAGGTCCTTCCTTGTTGTTTCAGATATGATTTGATACATAATGACATGAAGATTGATTTTGATATCTTTGACCATGCAATACAGAATAAACCTCTGAATATCTGTCAACCTGTCCCTTCCACCACCTTGAGGAGTGATAATGGTGGTCAATATGTGGTGGAGGACTCTCAACATAGGGGAAAGGAATTTGTGTTGAATCTGGTAACATGGGTTTGTTTGGGATCAGATGCATCAGAAGGTAGGCCTGTCATGATGGAATAGGCTTCATGAAGATCAAATTCAAATTGATGATAATCTGCCCCTTCATCTGGTACTTTGAAAATAGAGGCAGCTATATCAGTTGGCATATCAATTGCTATTCCCTTAACCTTTGATTCATACCCTTCATCTGTGCATGTCAGGTTCTTGTAGAATTCCCTAACAAGTCTTGGATAACTGACTTGAAACTCAGAAATGAATGGCAACCAAGACTGAAAGGAAAAATAGGTCTGAATTTCTGGAAATGTGTCTGCTAGCTGAACATCTGATAAGTCCACTATCCTGGGCTTTAGAATGAGTTTGGCTTCACTAGAGGTGTCTTGAGGCTTGGAGGACTCAGACGAAGATGTAGATGATGACTCTGAAGAGTCTCCAGAAGGAGAGCCCAGATTCTCTGTTCTAGAAACCCTACCTCTCCTGAAGAAGATGGTCTACCCCTCTTGCTGCCCTTTGAGGCTGAAGAGGATCCTGGTTGCTCGGCAGGATCATTCCGCCTTTTTGTTCTTCTTTCCAATTGAGGAACATCATCCTCTGCAGGAACCGGCCTGGACGAAGCCTGGGATTTTGCTCCACGGCGAGGACCCATCTTTCTCACCATGTTTGCAAGGATGGAGTGGAATCGGGGTTGATGAAGGAGAAGAGAAATGATTGAGAAAGGGTTTTGATTGAGGGAGAAGTGTGTGATTTCTTGCCGAAAATGAGAAGAGAGCGACCGACGGTCGACCTGATGTCTAAAAGGGTTTTGCAGTGGTGCAATATCCCTCAGGAACAACAAGGCTTATCCTGAACCCATGGTTTAAAGGGTTCTGGCAAGAGGGCAGTGTCGACACTGAAAGAAAGTGGTGTCGACCTGACCTAGGGTGTGTGTCGACACGAGATAGGATGTCGACACGGCCTTAGAAGAAAATTTGAATTTTTGTGTGAGAATTTTTTGAGAATATTGGGACTTCTTTAAAATGATAACTAATGAAAGAAATAGTCATTTCAAGGATGTTTAAGAGACTTAACAATTCATTGTTATATTTTGCAAAAATTCATCACAATTCAAGTTTTAAATAATTTTCAAAAGGATATGAGCATTCAAAGACTTGAATCAATGAAATGATGATTTGAGGGATATAAAATATCCAACAATCAATTATATTCTACCATATTTCTCAACTTTAAAGAATAAGGATATCCTCTAGACTAAATACAATTGGTTTGAAAATAAAACAGAATCTTAAAGAGCAACTTGATGATAAATGAAAATGATTCCTTCTAAACAAAACTCCATTAACACACATTTTGTCTTATTAACAGACTATCAAATGATATAAATTGTTTTCACTCAAGTACTAGTGTTTTTTACACACCATAGTCCTTGGATACTTAAGATTTATTCATTATCAAGTCTCAAAGGGTAAATGATGACCTTTTGACATGAAAATATACGTTTTGTAGACGTCAATATTTCCAGTTACTCAGTCATCATCAAAAAGTAGCACATTTTTGCTGAATTTTGAATTTATTTTTAAATTTTTATCCCCTTTGAACAGATAACAGAAGTACCTCATGACATGCATGGCACTTCATTCATTGTGAAGGTGTGCAGTTTCTCAGCACAAATGTCATTGCTCTGTTGAATTTTATAGAAAAATTGAGAGTTTTGTAAGATAGAGATCAATTTTATCCAACATCAGTTACAAACAAAGATATGTTTAATTTCAAGACACAATTGTTTTTCAATCTTGGAAGAATTCTGAGTTTCTGTGGGTTGAAAAATATAGTTGACAATTGATTAGTAAAAAATATGATAGATCACTCAAAGGATCATTTGGAGACTCTAGATATTTGAATGATGACATCATGCAGGAAATTGATGAAAAGCAAGAAAAGTTGTGAATTTTGCAAAAATCATGACTTGTGAATTTTTTAGCTCTCTGAGATGATGATTTCAATCATTTTCTATCAAATAAAGATATGCAAGATTTTGAAATCAAGAAGGATTCTCTTTAAACAATAAAAGCTCCCCCTCAACAATTGCATATTCATTTCTTAGTACTTGGCGGAGACATATACTCTCGCATAGTGAAAGTGTCCAGACCATAACCTGTCCTTCTCCAAGTCACCATTTGATATACCATGAAACTTCAACACAATAAGAGTTGAAGAGTTTATTGTCCAAAGAAAATGGAAGTGGAATTGAGAGAGATATGAACAATGTAACTCAAGGAAGCAAAGAATTATGAGATGCAAAGAACTCCCCCTTAGACAATGCATAACACTCAACCCAAACCTTGAGAGAGATCATGAAGGTGGACATTTGCAAAGACCAAGTTCTCTCCTTAAAGATGAAAATCTATTTCAAGGAAGGGGTTTAGTGAATATGTCTGCAATTTATTTTTCAGTTTCAATGAAGTGGAGTTCAAAAGATTTCTTGGCAACCTCATCTCTCAAGAAATGATGTCTAATTTCAATGTGCTTAGTTCTAGAATGCTGAATGGGGTTTTTAGACAGATTTATTGCACTTGTATTATCACAAAGAATGGGTACACAGCCTAAATCTTGGTTATAATCAAGAAGTTGATGTTTCACCCAAGAATTTGGTTTCCACACCTACCAGCAACAACATACTCAGCTCTGCAGTTGACAGAGCAACTGAATGTTGCTTCTTAGAAGCCCAAGAATTAGGCACCCACCTAAGAATAAACACAAGCCACTAGTGCTTTTTCTATCTAATTTACAACCAGCATAATCAGCATCATAGTAGGCAATCAAATCTAACTTGCAATTAGCAGGATACCAATTCTTAATCACATGTTCCAACAAGATATTGAAAATTCTTTTAACAGCTAACATGTGACTTTCTTTAGGATTAGACTGAAATCTAGCACACAAACACACACTAAACTGAATATCAGGTCTAGAAGTTGTAAGATAGAGCAGAGAGCCAATCATACCTCTGTAGGTCTTTGGATCTACTGACTTACCAGATGGATCTTCTTCTAGTTTAGCATTAATTGCAATTGGTGTGCTTGAGTGCTTAAGGCTCTGAAAGTCAAACCTCTTTAATAGCTCCTTGACATATTTGGTTTGACTGATGAAGATTCCTTCATGTGTTTGGTTACCTGCAATCCCAAAAAGAATGTTAAATCTCTCATTAAGCTCATTTCAAATTCATTCTTCATTTGATTTGAAAATTCAGTGCAAAGGCCTTTATTGGTTGATCCAAATATTATGTCATCAACATAAATTTGGACTACAATTATTTGATTTTTAACTGTTTTTGTGAACAATGTTTGATCAACATTACCTCTAGAATATCCTTTTCAAGTAAAAAGGAACTCAACCGGTCATACCAAGCTCTTGGAGCTTGCTTAAGACCATAGAGAGCCTTATAAAGCTTGAAAACATGGTTAGAATATTTTTCATTTTCATATCCAAGAGGTTGTTCAACAAAAACATTTTCCTTTATATATCCATTTAAGAATGCACTTTTGACATCCATTTGATAGACTTTGAATTTCATGGAGGATGCAAAAGCAAGGAAAATTCTGACAGCTTCTAGTCTAGCTACAGGGGCATATGATTCTTCAAAGTCAATTCCAAATTCTTGGTTATACCCCTTTACAACTAGCCTAGCTATGTTTCTTATTACTTGACCAGTTTCATTTAACTTATTTCTGAAAACCCATCTAGTACCAATCACTGCTTGGTCACTAGGTCTAGGTACTAATTCCCATACTTGATTTCTTTCGAATTGATGAAGCTCATCATGCATGGCATTAATCCAATCAGAACTGGATAAGGCTTCATCAATTGACTTGGGTTCAATTTGGGAAATTAGAGTTAGTGGGTCTTCTTCAATATTTTGCAAGAAGGATGATCTGGTCCTTACTCTATCATTTAAATTGCCAACTACACTGTCTAATGGGTGATCTCTCGGATATCGAGGTTCAGAAATTACCTGTTGAGAAGTACCCACTTCTGGAGCAATGTTACCTGACCCACTTGAAGATGGTGAGTTGTTGTTCAGGTTCTCTTCATTATTGACAAGCTTCTCAACAGTTGGTGAAGAATCCACAATGAGGTCATCCTCTTCATTGTCTTGTCTTTCCCTGTAAGATTTAGAATCATTAGTGAAAAGGAATTTT
>CM024754.1:28741441-28866292 GCA_014218235.1 Colocasia esculenta | reverse complement strand
AAGTCCAAATCCTCTCAAATTCGGAGCAGACCTTCCTAACATGTTCCTTTCCGAGTTCCAATAGCCCTTGCACAACCATACTTGCCCAGAGTCGGACTCTTGCCCATTATTCCTCTCAGACCCGAGTTGGGAATAATCACCCATAAGTACCCGTCTCTGCATCTTTCGGGCAAGGCTAGATTCTTTGGTTTGCTGAGCAAGAGCTTCATCTTCCACGAAGAGAGTTTTCCCTCCAGACGATCAGCAAGATCCCTCCAGGGCGTTTTCCATCGGCTACACAATTCTTCTTCCCTTTTTCCCTTTATTTCTTTGATTTCATGCATGCATAGCTTCGTTTTCTTTCTAGTTTAGCATTAGATCACGACACACACACTATTCTTAACACCCACAGGGGTTAAAAGCCCCATCTCGTGAGTTCCCTCCATATTAGTTCATGATTCCATGCTTTTCATGAATAGATCTTCTACACACGAGTTCTAATGGTGTTTTTTTTTTTGTTTTAAACCACTTTGCAGGTGTTTAAAGGTCAGAGCAAGGTGAGGCTCTTGCCCCTCGGCCGGCTGAGGAGCAGGAAGACGAAGAACCCAAGTCTCCATCCACTGAAAGAAGAAGGAATGCACTATGTCGCGATCAGGAAGGCGCCGGTGCCTACGTCGCGTTCACAACAAAGCATCGCGACGCCCACTCTGTCGCGTTATCAGGTACGCCTTCCTCTTCATCCTTCCTTTCCAAGGTAGTCAGTCCTCCACCTGAATATCAAGAGGCGACTGCGTTGGTGGCGATCACGATCAGTTCTTAATCCCTATACCTTTCACAATCAATTTCAAAAGGGGATACAAATCCCGTGATTACACGTCCTAATAAAAAGGCTATTATTGGAAGTGATGAAAAACAGGCACAAAAGGTATGATATAGTAATCATTCATAGCCAAATGCGGAAGTCTTATTACCAAAAGTACTTTCATTACCACTAAAGAGGAGTGGATTGAAACAAACTTTAATTAACCATCTCATCTCACACTAATAAACAAAAAGAAATGGGTTGGCTTTGCTTAACACGGACGGTCCACTCAGCACACAGTCCTTAACTTCACCCCCATCTTAACGACCTAAAAAATGGGTAGAAAATAGGAGCTAACTAGCCCAGTAGAATTCAAATCCATAATTCAAAGGGGGAGTACATGATAGTCAAGAGAATGGCAGGAACAGATAACAAAGAGGCACAATTAAATGTCAGGACAGTAAGCTTGAACAGTAATAGGAATCACAAGGAGTTCAGGTATATAACTCAAACTGGTGCATTAATAGGTTATATAGAATAAGAATTATGATGACCATAATCAAACAGTAAGGTGATGCAATGCCAAACATCCCGTTGCCCTTTATCATTCCCGTACTGCCCGTAATGAATTCGGGTGCTCTCCAGGACTGGACAACCCTATTTGCACAGGCATATCAGTCAAGTGGGGTCCAAGGACCAAAATGTCATCATCAGTTAATCATATCTCATAAGGGTGCAAGCTATGAACTCTCAGGTTGTCAGGTCTTACATACTCAGTTACCGAATACTGGAAAATAGATCAACGGGGTTTCATACGTGTGATAACTTCACGAATTAGCAAGGATGAGTGAGGCACACAATGTAGGTAAACTTGCAGTGATAGGACAGTAACTACCAAGATAAATAAGGGGATAGCTTGCTAGGCTATTAGCATGAAGTTTTATCAAGAGTTCTTACATGAAAGATTGCTGAAATACAAGTCAGGACAGTAGGTGTCGACAGCCAGGAAGTGGCTGTCGATAAATAGAAACAGTCAAAGCTCGGTTTTGCTGGTTCTGGGGTATCTGTCGACAGCTATGGGCTGGCTATCGACAGATAGCAACAGCCTCAGCTGTCTGAGGTTCTGGGAGACTGGGTCTGTCGATAGCTATGAGTTGTCTGCCGACAGCCACCAGTTCTCTTTTCAGGATGACTGTGAATACACTTTAAGAACACCAATTATGGAACCTATGGACAAGGCATGAATTATATCAAATAGAAGAATCTAATGGTAGTTCTCACAGTGTTTTATAAGCTAAACAAGCAAGATGAAACAGGAGGTTTGCAATTCAAACTTGTCTAGCTAGAAACTAAACATAGTGTAGTACTGGAAGTATAGTCTGATAGCAATAATTGGTTGCAAGATTCCTATAATATGGACACTAAATCTCAAAGGATTTCATGGATCTAAATCAAGGTATAAAGTACAAAGAATCTGAAAAGAAATAATCACTCTGTTCTAATAGTATGGTGACTTCCAATAAACTCTACCATTATGTATAAAGATCAAGGATGGGAGAAGAAGATAGGAATCAGTTTTTAGAGTAGAACAAAATTATTCTTATCCCAACAAGAATGTGTCTACCATAACTGGAAGAAAAATAGAAGAACTTCAGGTATAGCATCTTGTCTACTTATCAACAAACTCCTTGTCATGTGTGGAGGACAGAATTGAATTAGAGGGAGATGAATCCTACCTACTGATTAGAGTAAGTTCTTCCTCCTTGATGTAAAGCTTCACAGAAACAAGAAGAAGGAATGAGAAGCTTGCACGGTTGACCACTTTGACAGATGCAACCTGAGAGATGTAATCCTTAGCAACGGAGTTGTAATAACACACAGCAACAGCTCCAATTGCAAGCTATCCACGCAAGGATGCAGGGATAACTCCAGCAAGGCAACTCCAGCAGCAAGAAACATAAAGAAAATGGAAGCAAAGAGCTATGGTGTGCAAGGTGAGCTGGTACAAAGGGTGGAAAGGGTGCGTACGAAGGGTGAGGAGAGGTTTTTATAGCCCATAGGCCATCACATGCATGTCGCCACCTCCCGTATCCAGGTGTAACAATAAAAACCAAATGGTTTTTACTGTGACACATGTCTCATGCACCCATCTAACACTTACACTATGTAACTAACGTGTAAGGTGTTTAGCTACTAATGACATGGACTTACGTAGCCATGTTGCGTAAGCAAGATAAATCCCAAAATCCTTCCCGTATTAGCCCAAATTCAACTGGCCTAATATTCACTATGTAAATGTGTTCAAACGAAGTCTGTTTGTATTAAAATTTCAACCATAGACTAATGTGATGGGGTTACAAATTATAGTGATTTTAGTTTAATTTTTAGAATTTATTTAACATTGGGTGAAAATCACCCGGAAAATAGTTGCGTTGGCTTAATCTCAAATCCTCACGTCAACAAACCGGATATTTACATTTCGATATCCCCATACTTTTCTGAGAAAATGTGATCTCGGATTTATTTTCGTTACAGTTTTTCAGTGTCGCCCTGGGGAGCGCGCACGTCCGAGTACAACACTGGAATAATATTCATTAATGCAATCCTTCCAAATATCAATTATTTCATTCTAACAATAATGGTTAAGTTCAATAACCTTATTATTCATGTTTACACTAAATATATATATTTTTTCTTCGGGGTGTTACATTCATAGTCTTTTGATAGAAGATTGAATCCTACTGAGCTAGTTAGCTCATCAGATCGTACTTTTTTAGGTGATCAAGATGAGTATAATGCTTAAGGGGGGGGGGGTGCTGAGAGGACAATCAGTCCTATAACTTTACTTCTTTTAGTACTGTAGAAATGAATGTAATTAAGTTTTGTTTCTTACTCCTCTTATGAACAGTAATGAGGAGTGTTATGTAAGTAAGCTTCCACGATAATGACAATAGATGTATAAAAATATAAGTTCTATTTCTTTAGCCTATTTTTTTGTCATTTCTGAAAAAGGATGTTCATTAGGACGTTACAGATAATTTGGTATCAGAGCCTTAGGTTCTATAACCTAGGGATGACCAGTGAGTTGTGATAACTACATAAATTTTTACGTTAAATTTCACACACAAAATTGATTTTAGACATCTTTTGTCTATAAATAATGTACATTTGAGTTTAATTCTCATTTCATCCATTAATAGGTTTCGAGTATTTTAGTTAGATTTTTGTGTAGAACACATAGTTAGATTTAAAATCAATGTTGACTAATAAAGTGTTTTCTTTTGCAAGTATATGTACATAAATAAATCTTTGGTCTTAGATTTCTAAGAATTTCTTGTTTGTAAGTAAATCAAATTTAATCTTAATTAAATAAAAATGTCACATACCACACCCAGTCCCAATAAATAAATAAAAACATTTTAATCCCCATACTCAATCTCATCATGACACATACCCTCCCTAAAATCCATTTCACATATCTCACCAATAATGCCACATACCCCTCTCCTCATGGGTCCATTGGGCAACATCTATTTTCACCCCATGGGTCCATTTGCCCTGCTTGATTCATTAAAATAGGCCACGCAACATTTTACTTTACTTACTCTTTCTTCTTAACAGGTCAGCAGCGGAAGCTGCTGGAAGCTCCTGGAGGGCGATTTGGGGGCAGCTCCTGCAGAGGAGCTGTGAGGCTTCTGGCGCTACTGCGGAGGTCTGCTGGGCTAGAGGCACGGCGATGGCTGGGAGGCCCGAGGGCTGGGTCCGGTGCGAAGCAGGCAGGGGCGCGGTGCGGTCCTGCTGCTGAGGCGACGGTGCGCGCCTGAAGCTGGAGCGGGCTGTTGGCTGTGGCCAGGGGAGGCGGCTGAACCTGATGTGTGCGGCTGGTAGGCGCTGGCCGTGGGAGAGGCCAGATGGTCAGGCGGTTCAGGTGCTGTGCAGAGATGAGGCCCGATCTGTGCGCCTGGTGCGGTGTGAAGCGGCTGGTGTGCGCAGATGTGGCAGATGTGGCCAAGGGAGGCGGCTTTGTGCAGAGGCCAGGGTGCTGTGCTGGGTGGTGAGCTGGCAGGGCCTGGCGCATCTGGTGTGCGATGGGTGATGGCGTGTGAAGCAGCCAGAGCTCGTGCGGAGGCCAGGAGGGCGGTTTGCAGGCTGGGCTTGTTGTGTAGGTGGCCTGGTGTGTGGGTGTGAAGGCGACCAGGTGCTGTGTGCGCGGCGGAGCTGATGGAGCAGATCCGTGTGCGAAGCAGGCCAGAGGTGGTGCGGTGAGCGATGGAGCTCGGCCAGGGCTTAGTCTGCTGAGGTGCTGTGTGCGCTGAGGTATATGCTGAGCTGGAGGCCGTGCGATGCTGGCGATCCGGGCTTGCAGAGCTGGCAATCCTGGTGCAGATGGGAGAGGAAGCAGGATGCCCGGGTGTCTATAAAAGGACCCCAGAGTCCTCTTCTCAGGCGGTTCTGGTTTTCGGCTGGTTAGAATTTTTTAGGAATTTTAGTTTACTATTTCTGTATTTTCTTTCCATTGGAGCAGAGAGTTCGACTGTGGGAGTTCTTCTGCCATTTTTCTTCTTCTGTAGTTTTCCTTTAGCATCTACCGTTGAGGGAGACGAGGCTTGGCCTGTGAAGTTCTTGAGATTTTAGTTATTTCCATTCCTGTATCTTTCTTCTTTCAGCAGAACTGTGAGAAATTGAGAGCTTCGCCAGGGAGCCTTTAGAATTTCTTCGTGTCATTTTAATTCTGTAATCTTTTCCTTTCAGTAGAGATGGGAATGTAGTGTTTTCTTGTTCTGGTTCGATTGGAAGGGGTTTTGTGTTCTTTCTGTTCTTCGGAGTGGAGAACTCCAAAGGTTTGCCAGTAGAGATTTTAGTTTGCCATTTGTTTCGTCTGTACTTCTTCTTTCAGAGAGCAGTGGAGTGATCTTGGTTTTGGGGGTTGGAATTCCTTAGGAATTTTAGTTTATTTCTCTGTAATTTTCTTTCAGCAGAACAGGGAGGGAGACGAGTTCTTTCTGTGTTTACATGGTGCGATTTAATGGTGTTTGTTGCAATTAGTTTTTGATTACATTACTTCTGTGTTTAGAGGAGCATGAATCAGTAGCAATTTCTCTTTACATTTCTTCTATAATTATTGTCCATTTCCTATCTGTTCCGAAGATGTTAACCCAGTAAGGAGTTCCATTGCTTCTACATTTAATTTCTATTTCCATGTGTTCAAGAGCTCAATCCAGTAAAAGTTTCTATTATTCTTCTGCATTTAACTTTTATTCTCTCTTTGCGTTGGAGAGTTCGGTCCAGTAGATTACTTCATTTCTTCTGCATTAAATTGTCCATTTCTTCCAAGTATATGTCTTCTTTTCTTCGGTTGCTTGTTCGGGAGACTGATGTGAGAATGCTGAGTATAGTATGAAGAAATCAAGTGTTCTTTTTGCTGTTGGTTGAGCAGGAGGAGCATATGGTGGGAACTGGGGTCTAAATGTTTGTTTCTGGATTTTCTGTCAACTCTTTCTGAAGTTTCGGTCCGAATCTTGAGCTTTGTCCGGTGTTTGTGGAGAATTACAATTGTTAATTGTTCATCCCTGTGCTCTAGGGGTACATTGATTTGAAAGTTTTCTTTCAAGGATTCTGTTTACCAATTTGATCCCTTGAGCTGTGAGGGTACAGTGATATCATATCTCTCCATTTTCAATTCCACTTGTTCTTTCATTAAGTTTGATCTGTCAAGATTGTGTGGGATTTGATCGGCGTCATTACATATTCACTTTAAACGCATTGTCAATAGAGATTTCAAGTCTAAGTAGTTTTAATTCAAGCTTTATTCTGCCTCTCCGTGGATATGACCTGTTCTCACCATTGTGCTAGTTCTTCTTTATGATTTTATGTTTGTGAGACAGTTTAGAGGAAGTGCGCATTTTGACGTGTGCGAAGAACTCTGGACAATGAAGATGCACAATCAACAATGTCGCGCATATCATCTTGGCGCCGTTGCCGGGGAGGCATTAGAGTTTGATTAGAATTGCTTTAATTTGATTTCATTTGCATTTGGGCTTTTTATTGACTTGTTGTTGGGCTCTCATTTCAGATTTGCACAAGGAGAGGATATTTGGACACTTGGAGATTGGGCTTGGAGATTTAAAGCCCATTGGAGGAGAGCTTGCTGAAATTTTTGTTAATTGCTTTTAATTCTGAATTTTAGATAGAAAGAGTGTAAGTGAAGCTTGTAGTGAGGATTGATACTCTCTGTGCATGTACAAAGCTTCTTCCTGTTGGCATGTAATAATTGGACTCTCTTTGTGGTTTGATTGGTTGGCATTAGTCTATAGTACCACTTCATATTTTCTTAGTTAAATTTCATTTCATTCAGTTCAAAAATTAATAAAATTAAAAATTCTAAAATCTAAATTTTTTTCCAAATCGCTCTTTCATGTTAGCCGTTTGTTTGTAAATAAAAATTTCATCTCTCAAGATTAGAATCCCATGTTTTAGGACATTCATCATCTTAATTTCCATTTGAATTTCATTTTCTTGCATTGAAGAGTGCGGGGGAAAGGTAAGACTTCCATCGCTCATTTCATGCATTAGTCTTAGCATTAGAAAACCCTTGTTAAAATTGATATGTGCATTTCATATTTGAAAATGGGACTGCTTAAGGGCTTCACCATTAGAATAAAAAGATAAGGTGAGGGATTTCATCACCCTTTCCTTTGCCCAAAAATCACAAAATTTTTTTCCACATTCTTGCATTTGCCTCAGCTTTCAATAAAAACCAGTAGACTTGGCCCTAGGGTTCATAATTAGATTTGTTCTTTCTTAATTCTAAGACTTCTTTTTAGTTTGGTGTCTAGGATTAGAGGTTAAAGAGCTTACGCTTAAGCGAGTCAGAGGTTATTTAATTGGGTCCTTGAGAAAGCAAGGGGGGCCTCCCTCTACTCCACCTCTTACCTGGCCGGTACAAGAAGAGTTAGAATTGGATTTAGGCAAGTATAAATCTGATTTTGAGAAAAATAACAAAAGTCCAAGGAACACTTAGTGGGTAGGTTAATTTGTTTTGAAAAGTGTTGTTTGTTTGTGTTTGTTTAAAAATTTATCAAAAATCAATAAAAATCTTAAAAATTCAAAAATCATAAATAGAAGGCTTTCCATTGTGTATGCTTGGTAGACGATCATTCAACTTAGATTTGGCTCAACCTATCGCAGAGATCGAGAGATTCTCTCATATCATGGCCTATTAAGAACAAATCCAAGCTGTCCAAGGTTTGTACAAACCCTCCTATGAGCCCTATTCTAACACATACAATCTTGGTTGGAGAAATCACCCAAATGTTTCTTGGAAAAATCAATCAGAACAAATTCTCCAAACTTCTTTCAACCAATCCATGTACGGTCAATCCTATCCAAATCAGAATCGGGATTCGACCAATCTTTTTATTGCAGACCTCAACAATTCCAAGAAAATCAAAACTTCAATCACATTTGCATACCTTTTCAGCAACTTCATACAATCAACCACCATCTTCTCAGCCCAATTTGGAAGATAAAATGAATCAACTTCAAAATATGATGATGACTCTTTGCCAAACTATGCAAGAACAACAAAATCAATATCAAAATCAGAACCAAAATATTCAACAAAATTTGGATAGGATAGAGTCTCAGATTGCTGATGTGTGTAGGAGGGAATTGAGTCAGTTACCAAGTCAAACTATAACAAACCCAAGGAACAACCCTCATGGATTTTATCTGAACCAACAAAACCATCAATTCCAGGGGTACATACACATGCACCTCCGCCATCAACACACAACAAATTTTTGTCCAAAACATTCCAGCACCACAAATTCAAAATCAACTTATACAACAGGACCATCATTTTGCCCAGGCTAGGGGCCCCCAAGTGGAAAATATGGAAACAATGTCTACAATAAGAAGTGAAAAAATCTTGATAAATCCTCACCCACACATGACAACTTTGCGTGAGAATAAAGAAAATGAAAATGAACTTGAAATGAAGAAGAGGTTGAAGAGAAGGTTGAAAAAGAACAATCCAAGGAAAAAGAAAGTTGTCTGGTGGTAGACTTATTGGAAGAATCTTGTGAGGAAAAAGCAGTAGACCAACCCTGTGCTCTAGGGTTTGAGGGAGAGAAGGACAATTTAGTCCCATGTTTCAGAATAATGATCCATCATTTCCATTAGAACGTCCTCCTAAGGTTGAGCTAAAATCACTCCCTGCTAATTTAAAATACATCTTTCTAGGAGAGAATGAAACTTGGCCCATCATAATTGCTAGTGATCTTGAAGAAGGGCAGGAGAAGAAATGATTAAAGTCTTAAAAATTCATAGAAAAATTTTTCAAGTGCAAGATAAGGTTCGGTTGTTTAATTCCAGGCTTCGTGTGTTTTCGGGAAAATTGAAGTCCCGATGGGATGGGCCTTACATTGTTGTCAGATCTTACGACAATGGTGTTGTCGTCATTCTTGATCCTAAAACTAGACAATCATTCACTGTCAATGGGCAAAGGTTAAAACATTTCTTTGAAAGCCCACTTTTCTTAAAAACGGATTTTACCAAGCTAGCTGAGCCAAACGAAGCCTAATTGCGTCCGGCTGAAGATGAAATAAACTTAGCGCTTCTTGGGAGGCAACCCAAGTGTACAGATTTTCTTTATCAGGTAATTCTCTATCTTACTTTCTTTTCCTGTGAATAAGTAGGGGGGGAGAGGTAGAGTAAGCATGCATTCATAGTCTCCACCTAACCATTGCTTCATTTTCTTTTAGCTTGTACATATGCAAATAAAAACAAAATTTCACAATGTTCCATCTTTGAATAAAAATGTCTGCCATTGCGAGACTCAGACTATGTGTCTGATCTTAACCATTAAAATTTTGTGGTTGTCACACTCCTTTGCAAACATCCATGTTAGATAGCATCTAGTAAATGATTACATGTACCTCTTGTCTACCTTATGTAAGGATTTATGGCAAGAAGTTTTCATACACACTACACAGCCACTTAGACTAGCTGAACCCGAATGTAGCAAATTTGTTAAGGCTAGTAGGAGAGAGGTGATTGGTTTTCTCCCCTCCCCTTAAGTGAATTGCGAAGGAAGTGAAGGCATATGATCGAGGAACCTGACTGTTCATCCTTCGTAAAGAGGAAAAGAAAAGAAAAATCAAAAGCAAAAGCAAAAGCAAAAGAAAAAATATCCATGAAAAATGCCCCGGATCTGAGTAAAGTTGGACTCGCTACTCTTGAAAAGTGATGGGTTGTGCAGCATTATGGAAGAAAAAGAAAAATTCTGAGTGCACAAAGTGCAAATAAAGGGGCAAAGTCCCCAACTCAGAGAAATAATCCTCAAGGAAGATGGGCAGAATGGAACTGAGAGAAACAACTCAATCTGACTGAGCAAGGATCTTATTCACAATCCTTTCTTCTCCCTCGAATTGATCTAATCTCAAATACTAACTGAAACAAAGGAGCTTCAGAAGGGCTGATGTGAACTCTTAAGTGAGCTATCACTTGTGCACTAATTGCTTGCCATAAGCCATTACAATTAGGAATGACATGTCTTTACATGAATCTTTTACATGATGGCTAGTTAGTATGAGATATTACATCTTCTAGTCCTATATTTGAGTAATTTTATTGATAAGGGACTGGCAATGTTTAAGTAGGGGGGAGTGATAACTACATAAATTTTTACGTTAAATTTCACACACATAATTGATTTTAGACATCTTTTGTCTATAAATAATGTACATTTTGAGTTTAATTCTCATTTCATCAATTAATAGGTTTTCGAGTATTTTAGTTAGATTTTTATGTAGAACACATAGTTAGATTTAAAATCAATGTTTGACTAATAAAGTGTTTTCTTTTTGCAAGTATATTGTACATAATAAATCTTTGGTCTTAGATTTTCTTAAGAATTTCTTGTTTGTAAATAAATCAAATTTTAAATCTTAATTAAATAAACATGTCACATACCACACCCAGTCCCAATAAATAAATAAAAACATTTAAATCCCACCATACTCAATCTCATCATGACACATACCCTCCCTAAAATCCATTTCACACATCTCACCAAATAATGCCACATACCCCTCTCCTCATGGGTCCATTGGGCCAACATCTATTTTCACCCCATGGGTCCATTATGCCCTTCTTGATTTCATTAAAATAGGCCACGCAACATTTTACTTTACTTACTCCTTCTTCTTAACAGGTCAGCAGCGGAAGCTGCTGGAAGCTCCTGGAGGGCGATTTGGGGGCAGCTCCTGCAGAGGAGCTGTGAGGGCTTCTGGCGCTACTACGGAGGTCTGCTGGGCTGGAGGCGCGGCGATGGCTGGAGGCCCGAGTGGGCTGGGTCCGGTGCGAAGCAGGCAGGGGCGCGGTGCGGTCCTGCTGCTGAGGCGACGGTGCGCGCCTGAAGCTGGAGCGGGCTGTTGGCTGTGGCCAGGGGAGGCGGCTGAACATGATGTGTGCGGCTGGTAGGCGCTGGCCGTGGGAGAGGCCAGATGGTGCAGGCGGTTCAGGTGCTGTGCAGAGATGAGGCCCGATCTGTGCGCCTGGTGCGGTGTGAAGCGGCTGGTGTGCGCAGATGTGGCAGATGTGGCCAAGGGAGGCGGCTTTGTGCAGAGGCGAGGGTTGCTGTGCTGGGTGGTGAGCTGGCAGGGCCTGGCGCATCTGGTGTGCGATGGGTGATGGCGTGTGAAGCAGCCAGAGCTCGTGCGGAGGCCAGGAGGGCGGTTTGCAGGCTGGGCTTGTTGTGCAGGTGGCCCTGGTGTGTGGGTGTGAAGGCGACCAGGTGCTGTGTGCGCGGCGGAGCTGATGGGGCAGATCCCATGCGAAGTAGGCCAGAGGTGGTGCGGTGCGCGATGGAGCTCGGCCAGGCTTGGTCTGCTGAGGTGCTGTGTGCGCTGAGGTATATGCTGAGCTGGAGGCCGTGCGATGCTGGCGATCCGGGCTTGCAGAGCTGGCAATCCTGGTGCAGATGGGAGAGGAAGCAGGATGCCGGGTGTCTATAAAAGGACCCCAGAGTCCTCTTCTCAGGCGGTTCTGGTTTTCGGCTGGTTAGAATTTTTTAGGAATTTTAGTTTACTATTTCCTGTATTTTCTTTCCATTGGAGCAGAGAGTTCGACTGTGGGAGTTTCTTCTGCCATTTTTCTTCTTCTGTAGTTTTTCCTTTAGCATCTGCTGTTGAGGGAGACGAGGCTTGGCCTGTGAAGTTCTTGAGATTTTAGTTCTTTCCATTCCCTGTATCTTTCTTCTTTCAGCAGAACTGTGAGAAATTGAGAGCTTCGCCAGGGAGCCTTTAGAATTTCTTTGTGTCATTTTAATTCTGTAATCTTTTCCTTTCAGTAGAGATTGGGAATGTAGTGTTTTCTTGTTCTGGTTCGATTGGAAGGGGTTTTGTGTTCTTTCTGTTCTTCCGGAGTGGAGAACTCCAGAGGTTTGCCAGTAGAGATTTTAGTTTGCCATTTGTTTCGTCTGTACTTCTTTCAGAGAGCAGTGGAGTGATCTTGGTTTTGGGGGTTGGAATCCTTAGGAATTTTAGTTTATTTTCTTTGTAATTTTCTTTCAGCAGAACAGGGAGGGAGACCAGTTCTTCTTCTGTGTTTACATGGTGCGATTAATGGTGTTTGTTGCAATTAGTTTTTGATTACATTACTTCTGTGTTTAGAGGAGCATGAATCAGTAGCAATTTCTCATTACATTTCTTCTGCAATTATTGTCCATTTCCTATCTGTTCCGAAGACGTTAACCCAGTAAGGTGTTCCATTTGCTTCTACATTTAATTTCTATTTCCATTGTGTTCAAGAGCTCAATCCAGTAAAAGTTTCTATTATTTCTTCTGCATTTAACTTTTATTCTCTTCTTTGCGTTGGAGAGTTCGGTCCAGTAGATTACTTCATTTCTTCTGCATTAAATTGTCCATTTCTTCCAAGTATATGTCTTCTTTTCTTCGGTTGCTTGTTCGGGAGACTGATGTGAGAATGCTGAGTATAGTATGAAGTAATCAAGTGTTCTTTTTGCTGTTGGTTGAGCTGGAGGAGCATATGGTGGGAACTGGGGTCTAAATGTTTGTTTCTGGATTTTCTGTCAACTCTTTCTGAAGTTTCGGTTCGAATCTTGAGCTTTGTCCGGTGTTTGTGGAGAATTACAATTGTTAATTGTTCATCCTATGTGCTCTAGGGGTACATTGATTTGAAAGTTTTCTTTCAAGGATTTCTATTTACCAATTTGATCCCTTGAGCTGTGAGGGTACAGTGATATCATATCTCTTCCATTTTCAATTCCACTTGTTCTTTCATTAAGTTTGATCTGTCAAGATTGTGGGATTTGATCGGCGTCATTTACATATTCACTTTAAACGCATTGTCAATAGAGATTTCAAGTCTAAGTAGTTTTAATTCAAGCTTTATTCTGCCTCTCCGTGGATATGACCTGTTCTCACCATTGTGCTAGTTCTTCTTTATGATTTTATGTTTGTGAGACAGTTTAGAGGAAGTGCGCATTTTGACGTGTGCGAAGAACTCTGGACAACGAAGTTGCACAGTCAACAATGTCACGCGTATCAAGTTGGGGTAGAAATATGGGATTACTTATCAAGGTAATAGTGATTTTGTGTATGTGTATCTACTTAATTTGTTGTTGCTACAGAATGGATATGAATGCTCAGGAACGGCTAGTGTCAGCAATGGAATTGCTCCGTTAGGATGTGGAGTTATATGCTCAGGCTGAAAGGGAAGCACATGTGCAGATTAAGGAGGAAGTGTGAAGCTTACTATGGGCGCATTTCTGGCGGGAAATCCCCATGCTTCTTTGGAGACTATGACCCAGATAATGTGCAATCTGGATAGTTTGAAGTTAGGACAGGACATGCTACTCTATCAGGTTGAGGGATATTGGGAGGTCCTGTCTGAAGCGGCAAGGGAGCTGTATCATGGGCCTGGGGGTGATCAGCAGCCGTCTGTGGAGTCTGCTACACAAACTTGAAGCAAGCTAGAAAATTAGGAACTTACTTTTGTAACCTCTTTTTGTTAGTAGTGGTTGTATATATAACTCTCATGTAAATGTGTAGTGAGAGGTTAAAGGTGGTGATAATGTTGTAAATATTCAACGACTTATTAGGGATGTTGTAAATATTTTTCGGCTTATTAGAACAAGAATGTTGATGATAATGTAAATATTTTGGTTGGTTAATTAAAGTTGTATGTTATGGGATAATAGAAAATTTGTATGTGATGAATGTGAGCATGGTTTGGGTAATGATATTAATGTATGCATTATTGGATGTCTCAGATATTTTCTCAAATTAATCATGGATGGAAGTGATGCAAAAACGAAGAAAATGGAGAGCTCATGCATGACCTAACTCGAGTGATGGGAAAGTGGCTAAGAATAACACCCACAATGGAACGAATTTGTTTAAGGATTTTTGAAGTCTAGATCCTCCAAGATTTGCTGGTAGCGAGGATCCGGATGAGGCCGAAAATTGGTTAAAGGATATTGAGAGAATTTTAAGGTGATCCGATGTACAGAAGAGGATAAGATACATCTAGCAACGTTTCAATTGAATCGTGATGCCGAGCATGGTGGGAAACGGTGGAATCTACTCTAGAGGCCGAATCAGGTTGGTTGGGAGGAATTTGTGGAATTGTTCAATGATCAGTATTTTTCTGAGGTGCTTCAGGAAAGGAAAGCTAATGAGTTTGCTAGTTTAAAGCAACTCAGAATGACGATGTCAGAGTACGAGGCACAGTTTGCCCGACTATCTAAGTACGCTTCTCATCTAATAGCCACAGAGAAGTTGAAAAAAAAGGTTTATGAATAGATTACGTCCAAACTTCATTACTCAGTTAAAGCCTCATTTGATTACCACATATTCTGAAATGGTTAAAAGAGCCCTGGTATTAGAAGCTGCCAATGACACTGCGGAAAAGATTAGAGGAAAGTCCGGCGAAAGTTCTTCTGATAGTAAAAGGAAGTTTGAGTCGGGGAATGCCCCTAAAGTACAACAATCCACCAAGAAGGCAGGAAAAGCTCCAGTTGGGAATAAGGATGTTTGTTGGCATTGCCATATTAGTGGACACAAGATTGAGAATTGTTGGTGTAGGTTGGTGCTTGCCTCCGATGTGAAAGCAATGAACAACGAATTCAATATTGTCCTATGATAAAGAACGCTCCAGCAACCCAGAATCCCTAAGCCAAATAAGGATGTTTACAAGCTATTCAGGAAGTGGAACCTGAATCTCCGCAAGAGGGCGGACTTATTGAAGGTACACTTTTAGTAAACTCTAAACCTGCGTATGGTTATTTGATTCAGGAGCTACACATTCTTTCATTAGTTGTGAGTTTGCTAGATCCTTAGGAATTTAATCAGTTCACTACCTATACAGTTAGAGGTTGCTACTCCTCTAAGTGAGGGTAAGAAACTTAAGGAATATTACCCTGCCAGTCAAATTCTAGTTAAAGAACATAATTTTCTGGGTGATTTGATATGCCTTGAGATGTAAGACCCGGCCCCCCTTAGGCCCTTTGGCCCTGTCCTCAGGGTTGCGACATGCTCCCTGGTCACGATGCGGTCGCGACAGGGAGGCCGTCACGACAGGTTCAGATCGCAACGACCAGGGCTGTCACGTTCTTATCGCGACGGTGTGGCCGTCGTGATCTGGTCGCGACGTTCGATGGCATTGCGACAACTTTTCTGACAGATGTGACCAGTGTCCTTTCTGTTAGAACGGCTCTGTCGGGTGTCAGACGCACGCGTGTGAACACGATGTGGTCATCCGTTCTGATCGCTTTTTCAGTTTTTGAGGTTTGACTCGCTTTTTGGGGTCGCGAATGAGGCGATCGTCGCGATAAGGTCGCGACGCCTAGGGGCATCGCGACAAGAGTCTTATCGCGACATGTCGTTCCGTCGCATTCTGGGGGCCGTCGGGTTAGAACCAAAGGCCGCACACCCTTTCCCCTCTCGCCCTCTCAGCTCTCTTTCTCCCTCTCCTTTCCCTCTCGAGTTTCCCTTGCGGATTCTTGGTGGTTCTTGGTGCTTGAGGCGTTCGTGCTGAGGTGGTGTCGTCCTGCTCGTGCAGGGACGTGTTCGTGTCATTTGGAGTGAGGAAGAGGCGTCCTTTCCTACGAGAAGGCCCCTACGGGTTCGTTCTTCGCGTGGAGGTAGGGACTCTTGATCCTTTCGCCCTAAGCATGCTCCTCCCCCTCTAGATCATGGTTTCTCAGTGGTTTGGGGCTTGGGAGTGTGATAACTCCATGCTTGAGGTTGAGTGAGGTTCCTCTCCGAGTGTAGATCCATGTTGTGGGTTTTAAGGGTGGTTTGGATGCTTTACTAGCTTTCTTGCATGTCGAGCATGATCCCCTCCCCCTTGGGTTGGTTTGTTTCCCATTTTGGGGTGGTTCCCGGAGGAATGCTCTAGAACCCTCCACTGCTGAGAACGCGACGATTGTGGAGGTCGCGATCTGGTCGCGACGGCCTGGTCGGTCGCGATGAGATCGCGACACTCTTGGAGGTCATGATCTGGTCGTGACGGCCTGGCCGGTCGCGACAAGATCGTGACACTCTTGGGTGTCGTGACCCGGTCGCGACGGCTAGGACCGCCGCGACGAGATCGCGACAGGGTAGGGCATCGCGACGAGGTCGCGATGGCCCGATACGTCGCGACCCCAGCCGTGAGACATGTTCCCGGTCTTCTCCGTTTCCGTTTCTTTTACTGTACCCATGGCACCCGTGCTAGTTCCTTGTATGTTCTACACTAGTCTTTCACACGGTGCTCGGCACTTGAGGGCTTGTCCCGTGTGAGAGGTTGTTACCGTTGCTGGGACCCCCATCCTCGGGCGCCTTCGAGGGAGGTATCGGGGTGACGAGTGTGCTCGAGTTGGAAGCCCAGTAGGCAGACTCTGGAGCTCAGGGAAAAATGGTGGTTTGGACGGCGGTGTTGAGTCGCTTGCAGAGCTCTCTGGCTAGGCTGGGACACCGAGGACTGCTGGAGTTCTACCCGGTGCAGGCTAGCCAGTCCTTTTCTCACTGCCTCACTCTTTGCGGCCCGGAACCGCTTAGAGAGGCCAAGCATGGGACCCTAGTTCGGCCAGACTACGGCAGTTTCAGTGTGTTACTTTGTGTCCTACCTCGCTCTGAAGAGATGTGAGGGTCAAGACCCGGGTCGAGGATAAGACGTCGGTGGATGCACCTGACCTTCGCTAATGTAGTGCTTCCCATAGCTAGTGTTCCTTGTCCAGGCGGAGTCCCCTCCGTCTGTGTTTGCTAGCCGTGTGTGGTGGTCACGACGAGTAGTCGTACGGAGCTTCCGACGTGTGTACTTTTCGTGCCGTGCTAGTTGTAGTTCACTTTCGCACTTCCGTTTGTAGGTAGAAGATATAAACTACTGTCATTCATTTATATTATATTCTTCTGCCTGTTTAGAGCCAGTAAGAGATTGGTAGTCCCTACTGAGCTTCTGTTGTGAAGCTCATCCCTCCTTTTCCTAGGTGAGACTTCTCAGCAGTGGCAGGGTGCACGCTGGGCGGAGAAGATAGAGCGGTAGGCGAGGTCCCCGTAGCTAGCAGTGGTTCCCCTTCTTAGTGTACGTCACCCTCGGGGTATGCCCCTAAGGGACTTGTCCTTCCCCTGCCTTTACTTGTACTAGCGTGCGTGCGTTGGGACTTGTACTTTGAGCGGGTATGTAGCGGTCTCGACTTCTTTTCTATCTCTATTGGTACGCTTTTAGTTTAGCAGTTGACGTTACTTCTGTTACATATCCTGTTAGATGTATATCATAGCCCTTCCGGGTTCCCGGATCCATGGGCGGCGACCGCGAAAATCGGGTCCTCGGTGTGGGCCGAGGGTCAGGTTCTCGGGGTCATTACATGAGATGTGGGATTATGATATAATCCTTAGGCAGATTGGTTATCTAAACATCATGCAAATCTGGATTGTCATTTAAAGCAAGTAACTTTTCTGGGTAAGGAGGTTTACTCCATGACTTTCATAAACCCCGTACAAGAAGAATACCCATAATCTCAGTAGTTAAAGAATACAAGTTGGTACAAAAGGGTGTCAGAGATATTTGGCTTCTGTGGCATTAAAAAGTGTGTTGTGGAAAATTCCTACTAGATGTAAGGAAATATGTTAGAAGAGTTGTACTTCCAGTAGTTTCCTAAGTTTCTAGCCACCCATGTGTAAAGTTTGTATTTCTCCTGCTCCACTTCTTCCTTCATGTAAAGTGGTATTTAAAAGTGTAAATAAGACACTTTAGATGTTGTTAATCATGTTAGGAGTCATAGGAACACTTGGTAGAGTTTTTGAGGTAGTATACCATCATTTCTGGAAGTTTAGTTTGCGCCTGTCGACAGTTAGAACCCATCAGTCGACAGGGTTCATGCTTCTAGAACCTAGAAATGTAGAACCACCAGTAGCTATTGACAGATAGCTTTTATCTGTCGATAGATGGCCTTCATCTGTCGACAACCACCTTGGCTTGTCGACAGACAGTGTTAGGTTCCAAAAATTTGGTTCTGAAAGGACAGTGGCTGCCGACAGCCACTCTCTGGCTGTCGACATACACCTGTCTGAGGTGTTTAACTTGATCTGTTTCATGTCTAACCAAAGGTGACACACTTTGGTATTAACCCAACTAGTTGTTTCCCATTTTCATGGATTCCAACTACTATATCTCTGAGAAAGATCATTCAAATGTCATCCATATTCCACTATGGATTGTCTTTGAACACCTCAAGTACATTTGATTCCTACATGTCTACAACCTTCTGTAATTTTGGCATTGAATCCTGAACATTTGTTCTATGAAAGATCTTGGGTACTTGTGTACCCCCACTTGAATCTTTTACTTTAATGAATTATGATGACAATTTTTGGTCTTTGGACTCAATTGAGTTATATTCCTGTGTAAATGGGGCTGGTCCAGTCCCCGGAGGAGCACCCGAATTCGTTTAGTAGCCGTACAAAATGATAAAGGATCTGTGGATGTTTGGCATTGCATCATACTAGCTTGATTAGTCATCATGTTATTTATCATGAGTTGGATATGTGTTTGAACCAGAACGTGAATTGTTGTTCTGAATCTTGACCGTGCAATCTTGTTCAGTACCCCTGTTCTACAATTGTTATTTGTTGTGATGGTCATCCAATCATCTTTGATATTCAGCAGTGCTAACAGTTAAGTTTCTTGTCTATTCTTTTGTTTTTATAGTCCTTTTGATTAGAAGATTGAATCCTACTGGGCTAGTTAGCTCATCAAATCCTACTTTTCCAGGTGATCAAGATGAGCATAATGCTTAAGGGGGGGGGGGCTGAGCAGGACAACTAGTCCTCAGAAGTCCTATAACTTTACTTTCTTTAGTACTGTAGAAATGGAATGTAATTAAGTTTTCTTTTTCTTACTCCTCTATGGACAGTAATGAGGAGTGTTATGTAAGTAAGCTTCCGCAAAAATGACAATAGATGTATAAAAATATAAGTTCTATTTCTTTAGCCTGTTTTTCTGTCATTTCCAAAAAATGGATGTTTATTAGGACGTGACCTAGCCTCTCAAGATCTCCAGCCACTACAGCCTCAAGCACGCCTCCAAAACCCTGGGGGTCATCCCATGGCAAATATGGGGGTTTATTATAGAGGGGTGGTCTTTAGGAGTCCTAATTAGATTAGGAAACCCAAGGACGAATTTAGAGAATTTCCTACCATAGTTTTGGGATTTCTCTCCCAATTAGAGATGGAGACAAAGTGGAAACCCATCTTCGATTGTACTTACGAGTTGGGCTCAATTGGAGTCCAATAGCCGTGTATTGGGTGAGTATTTAACCATTATTCTTGTTTAGTTGACATTTTTAAATTTCAAGTTATTTTACTATTTTTAATTTATTCAAGGCCTAAGAGGCATATCTTGGCCCAATTTTCATGATGGATAGTTGAGAAATGTTGTGGGAGTCTATCATAATTTTTATAACAATTTTGGACTTATTTATATGTGTGATAATGGTTTTGCCACTTATATCTAATTTACGATGATAAGTCACAAATTATCTTAAACTTGGCCCAATGGAATTTATTGGCCTAAATTTATTTATGGGTCATTGGATAATATTATTTAAAGTCTAACTACAAATTTTTAAAAAAATTAGATGCATCATAGGGCATGTGATAATAGTGTGTATGTATATAATTAGCTTTATCATCATTATTGAGTTTATCTAATTGATCTAAAATGGCATTGGACTTGGCTCGAGTTCGATTACTGGATGTTAGGGGATGTTGTTTATAGTCCCACATGATGTTTGATTTTGACACTTTGTTGCATCTTAAACATGTGATAGTAATATGTTTTTGTATTTACCCTTTTAGTATTTGAATAATAGCTATTATTTTAATTTATGCTTTTTTTATTACTGCTGAATTTTTGAGGTTCTACATCTATCCACATCTCCCCTTTTTTGTGAGTGTTTAGGCACATACTCTTAGAAATCAAAATTCTGTCGCATCGATATGAAAACCTCTCTTGAAATTCTTCATGCCAAACTTTTTGCAATGGTGTCTATGTACTTGGACGGGGATAAGCTGAGCACCTTCTTGGATCTATCTCTATAGATCTATATATGTAAGATGTTTCCCCTAAGTCTTCTATGGAGAAGTTCTTTGATAACCAAGCATTCACCGTGCAACATTCCAACATCATTTTCAATGATAAGGATGTCATCCACATACAACACCAAGAAGGTGATAGCGCTCTCACTTACCTTCCTGTACACAGAAAGCTCATTTCATTCTTAACGAAGTTATAAGATCTTATTGTCTCATCAAATCTTATGTTCCAACTTCGAGAAGCTGCTTTAGTCCATAAATGGACCTAAGAAACTTGCAAACCTTACATGGACTCTCTTTAGACATGAATCTCTCAGACTGTATCATATACATCTCTCCTCGAGGTTGGGAATGTGGTTTTCACGTCTATCTGCTAGATCTATAATCATAGTGTACTGTAATGGCCAATAAAATTTTGATGGACGTCAAGATGACAATAGGTAAGAATGTCTCATCATAGTAAACCTTGTCTTTGACGATATTCTTTAGCCACTAGCCTTGCCTTATAGGTCTCTACCTTTCTATCTACTCAAATCTTCTTCTTGAAGAGTCACTTGCATTCAATGGATAATATATCCTCAGGTGGATCAACTAGATTCCAAACCTTGTTGGAGTACATGAAGTCTATCTTAGAATTTATGGCCTCTTGCCACTTCCTAGTGTCTATGCTCATAATAGTCTCCTTTTAGGTTTGAGAATTTATATCCTTAGTCTGTCCTATGATATGTCTCACATATCTCTCAGAAGAGATAGGTGATGATCAGTCCATCCCCATATATAATTTTATTTATTATATATAATTTTGATGATTAACAAAACCTTAACAAATATTTTCTAACAAATCCTTTCTGAAGTTCATCCACAGGAAATAATGTAAGTAAAATTTGTAAGTTATTCTCACCTGTTATTTAAAGTTCAAAGCATGCATTTCTTCTAAGTAAACAACGATTTCCGTCTCACATTGATTTCATAAATGAAATAACGATTTCGGTCTCACATCGATTTCATAAGTTAAACAACTATTTGATCACTGTAACGATTCGTTAGGAAAAACAACGATTTCCATCTCACATCAATGTCATAAGTGAAATAACGATTTCGGTCTCACATCGATTTCATAGTTAAACAACGATTGATCACTGTAACGATTCGTTAAGAAAAACAACGATTTCGTCTCACATCGATTTCATAAGTGAAATAACGATTTTGGTCTCACATCGATTTCATAAGTGAAACAACGATTTGGTAGCTGTAACGGTTTGATAAGTTACACAACGATTTGATAGTTGTAACGATTCGATAAGTGAAATAGGGATTTGGTCACTGTAACAATTTGATAAGTGAAACAACGATTTGGTCGCAGCAATGATTCGGTCAGTTGAACAACGATTTGCTCTCACTTGAACAACGATTTGCTCAAACAATGATTTGCTCTCACTTGAACAACGATTTGCTTGTACAACGATTTGCTTTCACTTAAACAATGATTTGTTCAAACAATGATTTGCTTCTACTTAAAGAACGATTTGATCATACAACGATTTCACAGTAGAACAACGATTTCATCAACACAACGATTTCATTATCATTAACAATGATTTCACCTTATATTCATGAATCACATCGATTTCATTTTACCATGAATTTCATTTATGCATATATCATCGATTTCATGATAACATCAACTCTCTTCACAACGATTATGTTTTGAATGAATTATCATACATTTTCATTGTTACTATCTTTCCAGATAAATTGAAAATGTCCATTCCTTATATTCAAATATATTTTCAAAACACTATGGAGTTCAAGTCTTCCGACGTATATTTTATTGTAACTGTACACCTATGTTCATGTCACATATCTATGTACCTTCTACACCTGTGTGTTTATTGCAAATGCTTTTCAGGATGACAGAATGGCACTTCTATTTGGTGTATATTCATATAGCATGATTTCTAACGTTGACTGACAGCATAGAGACAGTCTAGTTGTTTGTGCTTTGGTATTTATTACGTGCAGGTCTTTGCCAGTACAAAATCTTACAACGTTAGATAACTTGAAGTACAAGATATCTTGATGAATCTACTCCTTGTGCATGTACTTCCAGAGCATTAAATGGTTGTAGGCTTACCTGTTCCACACCTCAGATCATGCAGTCTAATGTGCTTCAAATTAGAGACAACGGACAGTTCAACGGGCACTTCAACGGATATATTTTTCAATAGAAGATATATATAGAAGACTGATGACTCCATGAAGATATACGACACAAATACACATTTTCAAGAACTAGAAAACATCAGCAAAGAGAGAGCTTCTAAGCTTCATTCTACCAACCGTTAGCTCTCTACTCTCTGTTTTCCATTTGATTATTCTTTTGAGAGCTTTTGTAGTTCTGAGAGATTTTCTTATTGAAAATATTTGTCTCTCAGATATTGCCTCAGATCAAGCAATCTGTTGTAAGCTTGGTCTAGGGGACTTTTGATTTCTACACATTCTTTGTGTGTATCCTCTTCGTGTGTGAAGAGAAGACCTGTTGGAAACAGGTGGTGGTTTTTCCCTTCAGTGAGGAAGGAAGACTTGTGTATCAGGTGGTGTTTTGTTCCTCTTCGGGGTTAGAAGAGAAGGTCAGTTGCGGCTGGATGTGTAAGGTCTTTAAGGGGGACAGTACCCTTAGTTAGTGAAATCCCAAGTTGGTGCTTGGGGACTGGACGTAGGACTCCTTGGGATAGGAGGGCCGAACTAAGATAAAAATCTCCTGTTGTTGTGTGATTGTTTGTGTGCTTGTTTGTCTTCACTCTAACTAACACTAATTATCGATCTTAGTATTTTCTGTTAAGCATTTTTATTAACAGGTTTTATTCTAAGAAGAATTTTAGCAATCCATTCACCCCCCTGTGGGCTTGCGAGCTGGGCAACAAGTGGTATCAGAGCTAAGTCTCTTCAAGAAAGAATATCTCACTGTCTGAAGAGCAAAGATAAATGGCAGCTCAAGGGTATGCAGAAGGTCAGTCAGTCAACAGACCCCTCTAGTTGATGGTGAAGACTACAACTATTGGAAGACTCGAATGGAGTTCTTTCTCCTAGGTCTCGATTTCCAACTTTGGTCCATTGTCGAAGAAGGAGACTGGTAGTACTCAACAATAGGGAAAGTTGGACAGATGAAGACAAAAAGAAGATATCCCTAAACAGCAATCCAAGAGTATACTATGCTGTGCACTGAGCAAGAAAGAGTTCAACAAGATCTCAGCATGTAAATCTGCTATGGAGATGTGGGAGAAACTTAGAATCACATATGAAGGAACCGATAAGGTAAGAGAAACAAGGATAGACATCTTGATAGCCCAATATGAAAAATTTCAAATGCAATTAGAAGAATCCATTACACAAATGTACAATAGATTCACTGACATCACAAATGGATTAGCTGGGCTTGGAAAAACCTATGAGATCGGAGATATGGTGAGAAAGATATTGAGATCTCTACCAGCTTCGTGGACTCCAAGGTGACAGCCATAGAAGAAGCCAATGATCTAAAAAGGATGTCACTTGAGAAGCTCATTGGGTCACTAATGGCCCATGAGATAAACATGGAGAGGCTTGGAGAATCCTCCAGCAGGAAGAAGCACAGTAACGCACTAAAAGCTACAGAAGGTAGCTCTGAAAAAGAATCAGAAGATAAAGGAAGTAATGAGGACAACGAAGATGAAGAAGCTCTTCTGTCCAGAAGACTGCAGCGCATACTGGCCAAGAAAAAGTTTCAGTCGGGGAGAAGGTTCTTGAAGAAAGGGAAAGACTTCAAGAAACCCGAAGGAAAAGATGTTAAGAATTCAGAACCTATATGCTATGAATGTAAGAAGCCTGGACACATCAAGGCAAACTGTCCAAAGCTGAAGAAGACCGAGTTTAAGAAGAAGGACAACTCAAATAAGTTCAGAAGGTATAAAAGGAAAGCCATGGCAGCTTCATGGAACAACAAGAGTGACTCAGACAGTGAGTCAAGCTCCAGTGATGATGATGAAGAAAAGGCCAACATGGCGTTCATGGCAAACACTGATGAAAAGGTAACTTCTGACTCATCTTTTACTTCATGCAATGAGTCTAATTCTAATAGTCTAGAAGACGCGTTTAATGAATTATATAGTAAGTATAAAGATGTATGTAAGCTATTAAAAATCACCAAGAAAAATCATGCATGCTTAGAAAACACTAATTTAGATCTAAACTCTGAAACTGAATAACTAGAAAAACAAATCTCTGCACTTAAAAGAAGAAATGAATTATTATGTGAAGATCTAAAAGTTAAAAATAAACAGATAACTAACCTGGAAAACCAGGAAACCATAATCAAACTTAAAAGGGAAGTTGACACACTAACAAAAGACAATGAATATCTATCTAATACAATTAAAAAATTCACAAATGGTAAATCATCTCTAATCCTAAAAGGAGCTAGAAGATCGGGTAAGAAAAAGCATGGTTTAGGATATATTCCACCTGACAATGAAGAAACAATCATTCATCCTAAAATATACCCAACTCCAAAATTTGTCGTTGAACAAAATATTGATTATAAATCTAACATTAAATACAAACCAATAAAATAGTAAATAATCTATGTAAGGCCCTATATTTTTACTCTCTTATATAGGTGTTAAATTGTGCTTATGTATGTGTGAGAGTGTGTATATAAATTATTTTGGTCTTGTTGTAATATGTATGTATGTACATTGAGTATTATGTAATGCATTGGATAGATGATATTATATTTAAAATATACATTGTAAATTGTACATAACTGTGTGGTATATATATAGAGTTTTCTGCAGTTTTAAGTTTTGTTCTGTCGACCAGTAGGTGTCCACATTTGTAGACGCCGACCCCAAGTCAGTGGCCACATCGATGGACGCTAACCCAGTATTGATAGCCAGTGATCTAGACGTTTACCTCCCAGATCAGATGCGTTTGCAGATCCAGAAACGCCTCCGGATATGTCGCCCTCTGATTAGGAAACCGTTCCCCAACGGTAACCTAGCCTACCCTCTTTGTGTCTCCGACCCTTAGCCTATAAAATACCCAGATTCCGGCCGGAGATGACCCCTCTTGACTCTTTTGTCAAAAAAAAAATTCCCTAGTTTTCTCTGTGTGAAACCCTCACTTCATGCTCTGAGATCCGGTAACTGGTGACTTCTTACAGCATTCTTCATCGACAAGGAGGGAGTCTGAACATTGGGGAAGGCTTCTCCGACATCGGGTTGTGCTCTACATCGACACAGAACTCGGATCGGAGGGATTCTGAAGGCTCTTTGGCTCTGGCCGAGGAGAGATTCTTCGACCTATCACTCCATCGTGGATTTTTACAAAGGCAAGTAACCCAAACCCATGGTCCATACATGTGTCTAGTAGGTCCTAGGCATTTTATGGATTTTAATTGTGTCCTAGAACCCCCCTTTATCCGTGTTTTGTGAGTTCTGTCTGTTTTCTGTAGACAAGAACTTAACGGCAATCTTTGCTGCCGTTAATATCTGAAGTTGGCGGCGGCCTTGTTGCCGTTAACATGGTAGGCGGCCACCCCCTTGCCGTTTAGTTCTTCAGGCAAGAACAATGTACTGTTCTCATCCTTATGATTTATTTTTTGGATTTTTGCGTATGAGGATATACTGTAACTTTTATATGTTATGTAATAATGTAGTGGATCATGTTGTGTAATTTTTGTGAATTTTCGTTAATGTACTATTTATTAAAAATTCCTGAAATGCATGTTAGACATGTTTTATATCTTTTAAATTTTCTGTTTACATGATCCATATGGAAGTTGAGTACCATAGAATTTCTGTAAGATGTTTATAGATGTCAGTCCAGGTCACGAAAATTTGGGATTTTTCCTGATACCTGTATAATTAGTTATGATTTCTTCACTATAAAATAGTGAATATGCATAATTAGTTTTAATTCTTCAATAAACTGTACGATGCAACCTAAATTCTTGAAAATTTCATGTGATGTTATAACTGTAAATACAGGACTTGAACTGTTAAAAATGATTACAATACTGTGATTTCATGTACAATCGAGTTATGAGTAAACATGTAGAATCACTTTTTTAAATTCTATAGATTGTGTATAGCTCAGAAAAATGTGAAATTCTGTAAGCATGATGTCCAACCCGTAAACAATCTGTGATAAAAATTTCATGTGGATTGGACAATAGTAAGTAATAATTTGTTCATTTCATGAAGAAATGACTATTAAAGCATGTTCATTGTAATTATAGATTAACTAATAGTTTCAGCATGATTAATGTTAATCTATGGTTAATTAAACATTGTTAACAGTAGTATCATGATAGGGAACCGAAACCGTGTGTATAATTGTGAATATGGAATTATGTGTTAAATAGTGTGAAATCGTGTGTGTTTAAAAATGGAAATTATATAAACGTGCCAATGGGTGACACTGCTACCTTAGAGGGCTGTGGAACTGTACCGTAGTAAAGTCCCTACGAGAAGGTTTATATGTGTGTGATGTCCCATGGGCATTGGGATAAAATCCTGGAGGTGGACAAGTACCACTGGTTAGGGTGGAGCGTGCTTCTCCGCTTCTGTGCAGTAACTAAGATCTATCACTTGATTGCCTAGGTGATAAGATATATGTGTGTGATGTGACAAGTGTGTGTCCTTCTAGAGGTGGTTTGGACTATGTGTCATGGCATAAAATGAGAGAATGTGATTTGTTTTATATGTGAAATAGGCATGTGTAAAAATGTGCAAAAGATTTTATGGAACTGTGAATTAATATGATAATATGTGAAATTGTGAATCGGACTATTAAATGTGTTATACCCATGTAAAAACAGCAAGCTATTTATGTTTATAATGCGTTATGAATGTGAAGTTGTACCTAGAATCCATGGTAGGATCATCTCTTTCACTCTGTGTAAATTCCATGCTTATATGGTTATTGTATCATGACATAAAGATGATGCAAAGTGCTTGCAATTAGAATAATAAAGTATGTGTAGAAAGCATCTGATAGGTAATTTAATTCTGAATGTAAGTATAAAGTATGTGGCTTATATCAAAGGTAGTAGAACAACGTGTTTAGATTTTTTTAAAAAAAAATTGTAAATCCATGTTACATGAAATCATGACTTGACCTAAAGGTAAAATGTCTATATGATGTGTGTATGTACTACGTGTGTGGATTTGTTTGCTGAGTCTTTGGACTCACTCTTGCTTCGGCGTACAGGTACATATATCTCTACTTCTTTGGAGGAGATAGTTAGGAGTGACTCCGAGCACGAGGAGTAGCACCTTTGTGGAGATTTCAGCATTTTGTACTTTTTTTTTCATAGTATGTAATAAAGAACATGATGTAATTCAGTTGTGGACAATGTAATTTACTTTAAATTGTTAGTTGTGAAATGTTTAGTTCCTTCTTGTACTATATAGATGTGGATAAATGTGGATGATGGAATAAGATCTTTTATTTAGTTCCTTATTTCCACTGTATGTGTTTATATTTGTGAACATCTCAACTTATTGTATGTGTTGGGTAAATGTCCCACTGTAGCGACGCTTTCTATATCGACGTGGGTTGGTATAACCGTATCGATATAAAGAGGGTCGTTACAATATATCATGATGAAGTCATTGCAATAAATTAGGACACACCAAATAACTTGTACAACTAAACACTTAAAGTGGATTCCTAAAAGGAAAAATGAGGAAACTAACCAGCAAGGACTCAAAAGAACTTGGGTACCTAAATCTCAAGTGATTTATTGCAGGGAAGTCTTAGAGCATCTAAGTGGTACCTAGACAACGGGTGTTCAAGGCATATGACAGGCAACAGAAGACTATTTTCGTACATCAAAGATGAAGAAGGAATAGTGACCTATGGTGATAATGAAAAAGGATCAGTGATCGGCTGTAGATCAATTGGAAGCCAAGACAGAGCCCTCATAGAAGACGTTTTATGTGTAAAAGGACTCAAACACAATCTCATAAGTATCAGCCAACTGTGTGACAAGGGTCACCAAATCAAGTTTCAAGAGTCTAAATGCCTAATCATGAAGGATGGTGCAACTGTCTTAGAAGCTAGCAGAGAAAAAAATTGTATGTATTGCACCTAGAAGAATTAAAGGATCAGGATGTGTGTCTTGCAGCAAATAAAGATCAATTGCTAAATTATGGCACAGGAGATTGGGTCACTGTAGCTTGGATGGAATTAGAAAGCTCATCAAAAGAAATCTAGTGGAAGGTCTGCCCAAGATCAACTCAAGAATAGAAGGTGTATGTGAACCATGTGCAAAAGGAAGCATGAGAAATCCTCTTTCAAATCAAAGACAGTGGTAATGTAACGACCCTCCTTATACTGGTACAATTACACCAATCCACGTTGGTATAAAGAATGTCGTCACAGTGGGACATTGACCCACGATTACAATAAGCTGAGATGTACACAAATATGACATAGAACAGAGGAAATAAAAATAACTAAATATCATTTCTTATTCCATCATCATCATTAAATATCTGTAGTCTGAATAGCATTAAAAAAAAAGCTAAAGTCCACATAATTACAATTCTAAATCAGATTACATTGTTCAGATGAGATACATCACTTGTTAATTACATACTTATGAAAAGGAAAGTACAATGAAGAGATCTCCACACTAAATGCTACTCCTCTCGCTCGGAGTCGCTCCTAACTATCTCCTCGAAGAAGTGGAGAAACTACACCTGTACGTTGAAGCAAGAATGAGTCTAAAGACCCAGCAAGCAATCCATATACATCATCCTTATGCACATCGTATGTACATGCTAACATTCAATGGAAGTAATTTACACATGTAGCATGGTTCATACAATTTAACTACTAAGCATGGAACTTATAGCATTAGAGACACATTACACATGCTTTATTTTACTTACAACAATTAAATATAGAACCTATAACATGCTTTCTACACATTTAATTAACATGCTTAAGCAATTCAAAACCCATTCAAATCATATTACAATGCACACAACCTAAGCATGGAACTACACATATGTAAGCATCACACCTAGCATGGATTCTATTTAACTCTCTTGAATTTACTACAATTACACATACCATTTACTTGCTGTTTTAACATAAATTAAACATAATTACAATGTTTTACATTTGTTCACATGCTATCACATTCACATACTCATTTACACTTTGCACATTTCACAATTCACTTACACTTATGCACATTTTCACATTTAATGCCATGACACATAGTCTAAACCACCACTAGAAGGACACACATAACCCATACACTTATCCATCACCTAGGCAATACAGTAATGGATCTTGGTTAACTGCGCAGAACCAGGAGAAGCACTCTCCACAATAACCAGTGGTACTTGTCCACCTCTAGGATTTCATCCTATTTGCCTATAGGATTTTACACACTATGAACCTTTCCGTAGGGACTTAACTACGGTACTTTCACAGCCCTCTATGGTAGCAGTGTCACTAATGGCACATTTTTAAACACATTTCACTTAATTACCCATTTACTTACTTGGTTCACATGCACAAATCATTTTATACTCATGCACTTAAACACACACACATAGGTTCTCATTTACTGATTTCAACCTTACTGTTCCATTGACAAAATCATAACAAAGATCTAATCATGCTGAAATTTACTGAATCACACCAATCACATTAAACATGCTCACATGGTCATTTTACTATATTAAATTACAAACAGTACTTACTGTTGTCCAAACAATATAAATTTTTACCACCGACTACTCCAGTTAATCATCACATATACAAAATTTTCAACATTTTCAGAAACATATACAATTTATGATAATTAAACAAGCATCTGCAGATTTATCAGAAACTTAATGAAACATGTTTTACAGTATTACAGTCGTATTTAGCATTTCTAGAACCTGTATTCACAAGTCATACATTTACATAAAATTTTGACATTTTAACATGCACATATATTTCATTTGGAATTAAATAGGAAAATTCATGCTCATTGTTCTATTTCCAGAATTCTAATAATTTACACAGTAAACAGTAATTTGCCCAAATCTCATGACATGACCTGTCATATGTATATAATCCACAAAATTGTTTTGAAACTCTAATTGAAAATGGATCTATGTAAACAATAATTAATAAGGCTAAATCATGCGAATGTTTCATTTCAGAAATTCCAGTAATTAGTACAATGCACGAAAATTCAACACAATTCCATGGCATGTTCTACTGGTTATACTTGACCACACAAAAGTTATAAAGCATATACTTATGTTTAGAAATCCAGAATTTAGGTCTCAACATCAAAACATGTATTCTGTCAAAACTGATAAACTTGGCGGCACATAGGCTGCCGCCAACATGAGTTAACAGCACCAGATGTGGCCGCCAACCTTGGATCTTAACGACACTAGATGCTGCCGTTAAGTTTCTGTCTGTGCAAACACAGACTGAACGCAGAAAACTGATGAAAAGGGGGTTCCAAGACACGAGGGAAAATCTGTAAAATTCCTAGGACCTACTAGACATGGGTAGGGACAAAGTGTACAGGTTACTTGCCTCTCAGAAATTTGCTAAATGAAATTATTTGCCGATGATGCTCTCCTCAGCCAGTGCCAAGAAGTGCTCCAATCTGAAAGATATGCGGAACTATCTAAATAGTAATCTAGAGGGGGGTTGAATAGATTACTACCAATTAGAAGCACTATGACCTTATTTCGATTCAACACTAACTTATCAAAAACTTAACAAATATGTATAGAATTCGAACTATGATGTGTGGTGCTTTATTGTGAGTAGAATGAACAACAACCTACCTAGCGTGTGAGTAATCAACGTGCCTACCAAATCTATCGTGAAATGTTCAAACCACAGGACACGAAATTTAAGGTTGTTCGGAGTACACAACTTGTGTATCCTACGTCCACCATCCACCACGCAGAGCGATGCTTATGAGTGAGTTCAACTCTACAACACACCACCCACGTTGTCTGATGCAAACACGCAATCAGAACAACAATCCACACGTGGATCAAGCACAAGGGTCGCTTGAACCACTACCACACACACAGAGATATGAAAAGTAGAACAGAAGAAGAGTTCTGAGTTGAGGATCAAATCCAAGATGTGAACTCTTCAGTGAGTTTGTCCAGAAGACTTCAAACTTCACCTCATTGATGTCCACGTGATGAAGATGAGCTTGAACCGAGAACGAACAGGCTTGAACTCCGCTCGTGAGATGGATCTTCCACGAACAGAACGACAGTTGAAGCAGAGCAACAGGGAGAAGCCTTTCTCTTGGGTTTTGCTTAGGATTTTGGTATGGTGGCTTCTTACTGCGGAAATATCTTCATATGATCTATATATATGAGTGTCCAAGTATGGAGAGTCGTGCTTGATGGGATCACCCCAATATAGATCATATCCTGACCATCAGATCTGAGTTCTCTTTGTCTGCCGACCGGCACTTCAGGCTGTCCATAGCTACTGCAGACTTTTAGTTTCCAGAACCATGATGTTGCTGGAAGTCCTTAGCTGTCGACAGGCGATTGGTGGCTGTCGACAGGCAGCATGTATCTCGATAGGTACATTGTATCTGTCGACAGCTATTGCTCCAATTGAGCTTCCAGTAGCTTGATTGTTGCTGGATGGTCCATCTGTCGACAAGCTTCTTCTTAGCTGTCTACTGGTAATTACTTGAAGTCTTTTTCAAGGTCTCTTGCACATGACTTTGGTTGCTTGTCTTGTATACATTCATACCTACATTGAGAAACATTCGAAGTGAGATAAAATGAATGCATAGGTGATCAATAAAAGCATGTTATCATGTGATTGTTTCTTTCATGTCTTGTCATTGTCATCATGTTTCAGCCATTCACACAACATCAATTACGTTACTCATCATCAAAAACATTAAGCACATGTCATAACCCAAAATTCTCCCCCTTTTTGATGATGAAAAATTAACAGAGTTACAATTGATGCAATTGATGTTTCTCCCCCTTTTGACAACATCCAAAAGACATTTCATGCACACATTGACAAGAATAAAGCAAGAAACTGTGTTTCATTCATTGAGCAATTAGCACACACAATTACAAAAAGACATCCAGTACATGAAATAATAAATGCAAAAGAAGGAAAATGACATGACTGACACAACTTACTGACTCAAGACCCAAGCCTAGTGAAAATAAAAACCATAGGACCCAAACTAAATCCTAGACTTCTCTAAACATATCATTCCCAGGAGCAGTGGGATGACGGAACTCGTGAACACGTGGGGAATCAGCAGTGCATCCATCCTGGTGTTCACTTGCATATTCAGCTCATCAAAATGGGCATTGAGCTGATCAAATCCAGTTGTGATTTGTTGTTGCATTTGGACCATTTGACCCTATGAAGTCCCGAAGTGATAATGCTGGAGCCTGTGGTACTTGTTCATCATGAATATCTTCATCAACTCCCTAAGCATCCATTGGCTCTGCTGGAGAGTCTTCATCACACCATCTCTTCATCATCCTCCGTGGACTCTTCTGCATATCTTGCTCCTTGCCCTTGAGAGTCCTGGTGACTCTTCCATCCACAAGCTTGTAACCCATTCGATGTGCGCAGTGAGATCAAATGAGCTACTGGACATGAGAGTTGTGCATTCAGAATCGGAGATAGGAATGCCAAGAAAGGATAGGAGGGATGTAATGTGGCAGGCATACGACATTGACCTTTTGGATTGTGAAAGCATTGATTAAGAAGGTCAAGCATCAGAATAGGCAAATTAACCTGCTCACCTTTGAGAAAGAAATAGAACATGGATTTGTGAACTTCGGTCACAAGTTCCCGGCTGCCATCCTTTGGCACAACCATGGTGGTGAAGATAAGATGAACGGAGACGGAGTGAGTGGAGGGAAGTGTTGGCATTCAGCTTCATACGATCCTTGGTAGAATCATATGGCTCGAGGGTGATGAGATTGTAGTACTCCGAGGCAGAGGGATGGTTGAGTAGAACATCAACCTTGGAGTTAGGGATTTGGAAAGCACATGTGAAGAGGTTTGGTGTGATCTGGAAGGGAATACCTCTTACCGTGGTGAATAGATCACCCTCAGCTGATTTCTCAATGTTGTTGAAGAACTCCGTCACAACAGTCAGAGAATACTGCTTGTGGGAGTATAGAAAAAAACCGTCCAACCCTGGGTGTCAAACAGGGACTGGAGACCCGGGAACATGTCTTCAAGGAGACAAAATCCACATAGCGTGGCTGTACGAATCGTTGAAAGGTTCCCCGTACCCTGGTGAGATGTAAGACATGGGGAATAACTAGCTCTGGAAGACGATCGTCCCGATGCTTGTTCCGGCACTCTGCAGAAGCCCCGGAACCTTCGCCGACTTCGGGCGAGAGGAGACGCCGACGAGAGACGAGGCGTTTGCCCTTGGGAGCCATAGAGAAGGAGATGAACGGGGTAGAGAAGATCCTTGAAGAGGAGAAAGACCGGAGGAAGAAAAGACATGAAGAACAGAGTCTGGGTTCTGGCGCCCTGGATAGAGGAGGTTAGGGTTGAGAGAGGGAGGAAAGATCTTTTGGGGGAAGATAAAAGGATGGAAAGATATGTTTCCCCTGTTGGAAGTGTTTAAATAGAGTTTGAATGAAAGGGGACCCACAAACTCCGGCCAAAGGAGGCACTGGTTGGGCTTCTGAACCGCCCAGAAAGCGGCTGTCGATAGCCAGCCAGGCAGCTGTCGACAGTTGCTGAGCAGTTTTGACCCAGAACTGAATTTTAAAGGGATTTGAGTGTGAAATGAGTATGCACCTTGAATTTTAAGGTTGAGAAAATGTTTTTACCTATTACAAGTGTCATAAACACTAGTATGAAGACACATCAAAATTCTACAATGGTAAGAGATAATACTTCAGAAATCTCAAGTTATGGCATTTAGAATACACTGTTCAAAAACAGATGAAACTAAAATAGCCCTTTTGAATAAAAACCATTGAAGAAAATCATGTACCTTAGTGGGTGATGTTCAGTTGGAAAAGGAAGGCAATGTCTACGTGATCAATTGATAATAAACAACCCATTGCCCTTGACTTAAATCATGGAGGCTACACTTTATTTCTAGTATTGTGCAGTTTATTTTATCAAGTTATAGTGGGAAAAGTGGTAATTATGATCATTTTCACCTTTTGACGTGAAGGTAGACATTTGTGATGCCCGTACCCCCAGTTACTCAGTGTTAGTGACCATCATACCATTGTGCAGAGATAATGAAAGGACTTTTTGACGTGAAGATAGACATTTGTGATGCCCATGTCCCCGGTTACTCAGTGATGTTCATCATTGCTCTGCCGGTATCCCGTTTCATATAAGTTTTGCGTGAACTTTGAGGTTAGAAATATGTAGCTTTTCTCCTTTTTTTTGTTTGTTATTTTTTTTAATGTGAAAATCAAGTTCAAAGGTTATTTAAGGTCAAAGGCCAATGTATAAACATTAAGTTCAATGACCTTCTTACTTGTCAATCCATTTAGGGACATGATCATCCACAGGGAGTTATTGAAGTGAGTTAGGTTAAAACTTTGAGTTGTTCAATGTTTCGAAATGACACAACCTAGACTCAAGCACAAAATATTATTTCAAAATCATTGTGATTAAATTAATGTCTTGGATACTACGTGAGTATGAAAGGTTGTAATAAGCATTAAGACCAAATTCTCTCCTTGTACAAAGATAGTGAACATACTCATTTAGAATTGCTAAGAATTATTGAAGATTGCACAAATGAAGGGCATCTGTCGACAACAAGAATGGGGCTGTCGACAGTTACTGAGAACTAGAAGAACTAGTGCTCTGGAAGAGCTTGCTGTCGACAGCTGATGTTCTGGCTGTCGACAGGTAGTTGGAAAGTTAGGTTTGAGGCATTGAATTGAGTGTCATGAAGACCAAGATTTTGAGAAATAATCAAACAATGAGTATGAAGAGTATTTCTCATGAATTTCACTCAACCTACGTAACTTACTCCCCCATAGTAGTGCATGTGTGAAAAACACTTTTCAACCATTTCAAGCAATTCTAACAATTCAAGCAATGTTATCCATAAGCATGTGAGCACCAAAGTGTCATTGGATTTCAGTGATTTATTTTCCAATCAGAGTTGATGTCCTCTATGTGCATAATGACTATGGATACTTGGCGGAGGATTTTCCTCACTCATAATGATAGTTTCTGAAGAAGCCGGACTTGTTCTTCCACAATTCACCATTGGATATACCACATAGTCACAGTCCATAGAAATCATTGAATTTTACATAATCCCATTCTCTTCTCAGTGTTGTGAACCTATCATCAGACAGTGGTTTTGTGAAGATATCAGCTAGTTGTTTTTCAATAGGAATGAAGCTAAGCTCCAAGGTTTTGTTAGCTACCTCATCTCTCAAAAAGTGATGCCTTATTTCAATGTGTTTGGTCCATGAGTGTTGAATTGGGTTTTTGGAAAGATTGATAGCACTAGTATTGTTACATAAGATAGGTGTGCATCCATTGTCAATGTTGTAGTCACACAACTGACTTTTAATCCACAACACCTGAGCCGCACAACTCCCTGTAGCAACATATTCTGCCTCTACAATGTGTCTTAGATGAGACCTAGTTAGAACTCTGTCATTTACATTTCCAATTACATTCTCAGTGGGTGATCCTTGAATTCCTGACATTCCTGATTGTTGTAGGACTTGGTTGATCTTGCTCTTGAGGAATTTGATCTGGGGAGGGAGTTTTTGAGGATCTTCTTCAGATCTGTCGACAGCCTCTTCTGGGTCTGTCGACAGGAGCTTATCATCTTGCTTTTCAAGGATTATTCCTTCATTTTCATCATCAAACCTGTGAGCAATTGCACTGTTAGTTTTCCCTTGACTCGTTAAAAATAACATGTGGAGTTTCTTCCACAGTTCTATTTTTGTCATTAAACACTCTATAAGCTCTAGAGTGTTCAGAATAGCCTAGAAAAACCTGGATCACTTTTGGCTTCAATTTATCTAAATTCACTTTATCATTATTATGAATCAAAACTTTGGAGCCAAAGATCCTGAAGTACCCAATGCTGGGTTTCTTACCTTTCAAGAGCTCATATGGGTTTTCTTCATTATAGGTCTTACCATGGCTCGATTAAGGATGTAGCATGAAGTATTCACTGCTTCTACCCAAAAGCTCCTTGTGAGTTGGCTTTCAACTAGAAGAGTAAGCCATTTCCACCAAGGCTCTATTCTTTCTCTCCAGAACTCCATTTTGTTCCGGAGTCCATGGAGAGGAAAACTTGTGATCAATTCCTTGGTTCCTGCAAAATTCAGAGAATGAATTATTGTCAAACTCTCCCCCATGATCAGTTTGGGTTGAGCATATTTTGTGTGTTTTCCATGCTCAACCTTATTGAAGAACTCCTCAAAGATATTAAATGCTTCATTTTTGTGAGCCAGAAATTTAACCCAAGTGAACCTAGAGAATCATCTACAATGACAAACCAAAATGTTTGCCATTGAGACTGAGTGTTCTTGTAGGTCCAAATAGGTCCATGTGCAACAATTCATAAGGTCTTGAAGTGATAATAGGAGCATTTGATTTGAAAGATTTTGTGGTTTGTTTTCCCTGTGAACATGCATCACAAAAACTTTCATTTTTATTGAACTGAATTTCAGGAAGTCCACTTACTAGTTTCATCCTCATGATCTTGTGTAAAACATTGTAGCTTGCATGACCTAGCCTACGATGCCACAAGGTCAATTCATCCTGTTTATTTGCAACAAGACACAAATTATTGTTTTCTGGTTCATCTAAATCAACTAGATAAATGTTATTCACTCTTTTTCCAGAAAACTTGAGACTTCCTATTTCTTTATCAACAATTTGACATGCATTTGATTCAAAGATGACTTTATGGCCTTTATCACACAATTGGCTAATGCTAAGAAGATTGTGATTAAGACCATCAACTAGTAACACATTGTCTATAGAGTTAGAGGCATACTTAGCAACCTTACATGTGGCAATGATTTGGCCCTTATTGTTACCTCCAAAGACAACTTGTCCTCCGTCTTTTTCAACCAACAAACAGAGTTTTTCTTTGTCGCCTGTCATGTGCCTCGAGCAGTCGCTATCCAAGTACCATTTATTTTGATTTTGTGCTGCTAGGCATTCCCTGCATAAATAGATCAGACAAGAGGTTTTGGTACCCAAATTACTTTAGGTCCCAATATTTTATTCATGCCAAAAAGTAAATGCCTTGGAATCCTAACTTGTTTGCATTTCAGTTTGTTCAAATTATTCCAACATTGTTTTTCAGTGTGACCAAGTTTTTTACAGACTTGCATGATGAAGTTTAACTCAAAACATTTCTTTTGCTGATATGTTGAACTTGTGTTTGCATTTTTCCTTTTGTTGCCTAGATGGTTTTCCTTTTGAGTGTACTTCTAGGCTTGTTGAACAGAAGAGGTCTTTTGATTGTTTTGAGATTGTTTACCTTTAGCCTGAGCATTCTTGCTCTTGGGCGAAACTTGCTTACTTGTACTTGGACCATGATCAACACAAGATGTAATCAATTTCTCTCCAATTTTCTTTTGTTTTTCCGGTTGAAACCAAGCCCGTGCCTTATTACATTGGCATTAATTCCCAAAACTGCATCAAGATTTTTCTTTCCTTTTACAAATCTTGAAAGATCTTCAGATTTTCCTTTTAATTCCTTTTCATTTGTTCCAACTTTTTTTTAATCTCTTGATTTTCATGCTGAGGGTTTTCAAGAGATTTTTAGACTTTGTTTTCCTTTTCATTTTCTTGCAATTTTTCTTTCATGCAATCCATTTCTTCATAGTGACCTTCCTGTTCAATTTTCAGCAATTCAATTTCTTTAGACATGATTGCAAGTTGTTCATCAGTGTTTTGTGCTAGACACACGATTAGTGAGTTTCTTTTTCAGTGCTTTATTTTCAGACTTGAATTCACAAAATTTTTCAAAGAGCAAAGTGTAAGCCTCTTCCCATTCATCAACTGTATAGTTTTCAAAGGAAGAGTTTACCTCATTTGAGTCTTCACTCCTTGCCATTAAACACTGAATTTCTTCATCTCCAGAGCTTCCTTGAGCATTGTCGTCTTCATCTTCATCACTCCAAGTCGCCATCATTGCCTTGGCTTTCTTGAAGGTGAATTTTTCATTTTTCAACTTCTTCTTGAGCTCTGGGCATTCACCTCTCATGTGCCCTAGTTTCTTGCACTCATAGCATACAATCATGCTAGATTTCTTGTTAGACTCAAGCTTATTTGTAAAATCTTTCTTGGAAAAGTTTTGGAGTTACCTGAGCCTTTCTTTTGAACCTGAGGAATTTTTGAACTGTCTAGTGAGCATGGCCATCTCATCATTCTCACTATCACTAGACGATTCAGATTCATCACTTTCATGTTGTGCCTCTTTCTTAGAACTTGAAGAACTTTTTTAGAGGCTTTTAAAGCAATGGATTTCCTAGGATTTACCTCAATTTCTTTTCTTTTCAGATTATTTCATACGTCATCAGGGATCCATTAGTTCATCCAATTTCATTGTGGAAAGGTCTTTAGAATCCTTAATGATAGTGGGCTTAGTATGCTAAGAGATGGAAGAGACCGAAGTATCTTCCTAACTAAGTCACTTTCTGAGTACTCATTTTTAAGACTTTCAACCCATTATTATTAGCATGAATCTAGCAAACATATCCTAAATGGTTTCTTCATTTTTCATTTTAAACATCTCATATTCAGATACTAGCATGCTTGCTTTGGTTTCCCTTACCTTAGACGTACCTTCGTAAATGAGCTCAAGCTTTTCCCACATCTCTTTTGCTGAGTTACATGTGGAGACGCTTGAAAACTCCTTGGGATGCATGGCGCACTGCGTCATGTTCAATGCACTCCAATTCAAGGTACCTTTCTGAATATGTTTTCGAGTCCAGGTATCTTCGTCAGCGGGCAACTCATATGCTCCCTGCAAATGATTTTCCACAGCTCGTAGTCTTGAGCTCTCAGAAAACCTATATACGATTTTTCCAATATGATAGTCAGTGCCATCAAAGAAGGGTGGCCTGAACACTGAGTGTCCTTCAGCCATAAACCCCTTGTTAGTTTCCATGAGATCGAATTTCTCCTGATCGTAAGATCAATCTATTAAAGCAGTAAATCGGAGAAACCTCGCTCTGATACCAATTGAAGATATGCGAAACTATCTAAAACAGTAATCTAGAAGGGGGGTTGAATAGATTACTACCAATTAGAAGCACTATGACCTTCTTTTCGATTCAACACTGACTTATCAAAAACTTAAATAAATATATATAGAATTCGAACTATGATGTGTGTGCTTATGGTGAGTAGAACGAACAACAACCTATCTAGCGTGTGAGTAATCAACGTGCCTACCAAACATCTATCGTGAAATGTTCAAACCATAGGACACGAAGATTTAAGGTGGTTTGGAGTACACAACTGTGTATCCTACATCCACGTCAACACACACAGCAGAACGACTGCTTATGAGTGAGTTCAACTCTACAACACACACACCCACGTTGTCTGATGCAAACACGCAATCAGAACAACAATCCACACATGGATCAAGCACAAGGGTCGCTTGAACCACTACCACACACACACAGAATATGAAAAGTAGAACTGAAGAAGAGTTCTGAGTTGAGGATCAAATCCAAGATGTGAACTCTTCAGTGAGTTCATCCAGAAGACTTCAAACTTCATGTCGTTGATGAAGATGAAGTTGAACCAAGAATGAACAGGCTTCAACTCCGCTCGTGAGATGGATCTTCCATGAACAGAACGAAGGGTTGAAGCAGAGCAGCAGGGAGAAGCCTTTCTCTTGAGTTTTGCTTAGGGTTTTTGGTATGGTGGCTTCTTACTGCGAAAATACCTTCATATGATCTATATATATGGTGTCCCAAGTATGGAGAGTCGTGCTTGATGGGATGACCCCAAATAGATCATATCCTGACCATCAGATCTGAGTTTCTCTTCGTCTGTCGATAGGCACTTCATGGCTATCGACAGCTACTGCAGACTTTTAGTTTCCAGAACCATGATGTTGCTGGAAGTCCTTAGCTATCGACATGCGTTGGTGGCTGTCGACAGGTAGCATGTATCTGTCGACAGGTACATTGTATCTGTTGACAGCTACTACTCCAATTGAGCTTCCAGTAGCTTGATTGTTGCTGGATGGTCCATCTGTCGACAGCTTCTTCTTAGCTATCGACCGGTAATTACTTGAAGTCTTTTTCAAGGTCTTTTGCACATGACTTTGGTTGCTTGTCTTGTATACATTCATACCTACATTGAGAAACATTCTAAGTGAGATAAAATGAATGCATAGGTGATCATAAAAGCATCATATCATGTGATTGTTTCTTTCATGTCTTTGTCATTGTCGTCATGTTTCACACCATTCATACACATCATTGCGTTACTCATCATAAAAAACATTTAAGCACATGTCATAACCCAACACAATCTCCCCCCTCGATCCGGCTCTGTGTTGATGCAGATTGCACACCGGTGTCGGGGAAGCCTCCTCTATGTTCAAAGAGTCTCCCGCCGATGAAAATCGCCAAGAAACACACCAAGTCGCCCAATCCAAAGCCTCAAAGTTCAGGTTTCGCACTAGTTTCTAGGGTTTTGACCAAAGAGCTAAAAGGACCTAACTGCGCCCTAAACAAGGTATTTTATAGGCTAAAGGGATTAGGGACGCGTTTATAAGGTAGCTAACCGTTGGGCAGAAGTTTCCTAAATGGGGGCCGAAGAAATCGCGGGCGTTTCCAGATCTGAAACTGCAAAAATCTGGGGAAATAGACGTCCACATACTTGGCCGCTACCAGGAGTTAACGTCCATCGATCTGGACGCTGACTACCTTTAACGTCATTTCATGTTACGTAAATTGGTCTTTCGGCCAGAACACATAATTGCAGAAAACCTTGCTTACACTATGTACATACATGTAAATATAATGTATAATTCAAATACTAGCTATACAATGTAAATACAAACATCATATACATGACAAACATATATATACATATGTACAACGATACTCAAATAACATGTTCATAAATATTTACATGCATATACATGGCACTATACAAAGTATTTAATCCACACATGGCAAAAATAAAAGGACAAAATTTGAGGGCCTTACACCTCTCCCCCTTAAAGAAACTTCGTCCTCGAAGTTAGACCGATGCTGCTAAAAAAATTGAGGATACTTTTCTCATAGCATCTCAAGCTCCCAAGTAGCCTCCTCTCACGAGAAGTTGCACCATAACACCTCACTGACGCAATGCTCTTGTTCCGGAGATGCTGAACCTTCCGGTCAAGAATAGCTACTGGTTGCTCACATATGACAGATCTTGCTGGATCTCCACTGGCTTGTGACTAATAACATGAGATGGATCTCGAACATACCTCCTGAGCATAGATACATGGAATACAGGATGAACACTAGCTAATGCCGGAGGTAAAGCTAGCTCATATGCCATGCTACCCAAACGTCTAAGAATCTCATACAGGCCAATGAATCTAGGACTTAGCTTACCATGCCTGCCAAATCTTAGACCCTCGAGTAGGCGAAATCTTCAAAAAGACATGCTCGCCAACCTCGAACTCCAAATCTTCCTTTGTTGTCGGCGTAACTCTTCTGCCTATCCTGCGCCGCAAAAAGCCTCTTCCTAAAGGCGGATCTTATCAGAAGTCTCCTGAATAACTCCGGATCGATTAACTGCCTATCACCAGTCTCCTCCCAACATAAAGGAGATCTACAAGGCCTTCCATACAATGCCTCAAATGGAGCCATACCAATACTCACATGAAAACTGTTGTTATATGCGAACTCCACAAGAGGTAGATGATGCTCCCAATCATCCTTCCAATGTAGCATACACGCTCTCAACAATCCTCGAGCGTCTGGATAGTCCTCTCGGACTGTCCATCTGTCATGCCCCTCCAATTTAGCAGCGGAAAAAATCGGAGAAAAACGTGAGCAACAAGTATGGTAATGTGAATTGCGCATACAGACGCAACATCAGAGCATCTAACAAATAGTAATTGAAATAAATTCTTCATTCATTATAAAATCACTAAGACTATTACAACCACTATTCAAGCCATACCTAGGGCTCAATGACATCATTACATGAAAGAAATCAAAAGCAATAAACTATTAGACTCCATAGTACTAGGGCAAACTTCCTCAAGTGACTCCAGGTCGCTCATCACACTGGTCCCGTCCCATTGGTGTGTGTGACGTCATCGTCTGACTTACCTGAGACACAATAACAATAACGAAGGGTGAGCGATAACGCCCAGTAGGACTTAAATCTCAGGCTCATCACGCTTTAAATAATTAATGCATTAAATGGCAGAGTAACTAATGATAGAGAGAGAGAGTCAAGTAATGTAGAGACAGCATGATAGCACGTGATTGAAATAGCTGAGTGTCTAGATATAGCAACGAATCGAGTATAGCACAATGATTATGAACACAAGTAACGTCAACATCAAACAATAGCAAGTAATATGTATAGCGATGAGAGAGAAAGTAGATGGTCACGTAGAGAGAGTAAATTGCACTTTGATTAACTTTCGTCAATCGAAATAGTATAGCACTTTTTATTAACTTTCGTCAATTGAGATTGTAATGGCACTTTGGTTATCCACAGATAGCCGAGAGAGAATATACACTTTGTCATCAAGAGACAAAGACGAGGGAGTATACACTTTGATTGTGATCAAGTCACGATAGAGAGCAATCACTCAAGATAGCAAGTAACAAGTAGAGCAAGGAGAGAGTACGACAGTAGTCACTCAGTAACAGGACAGTAGCAGTTCAGTAACAGGGCAGTACGTCTGATCTAATAGACTAATAGTATAATAGTCAGATGTCTAGCTAATTCAGAACAGTCAGTCAGAACCGGTGCAAATGCAGACACCGTCATTAGCCCCTGCAGGTATTTTCGGGTGGCTCTCTACCCCTAGGACTAGATTGGAGCCCCTCGGACACTCTCCGTGCCCTCAGCAGTATGCATTCAAGTCAGTAGAGTCGCAAGACCCATTTAGCGCTAGACAGTCAAGAACTATACCAAATAGTAGGAGCCACACAACTCAAATATTACCAAGAGAGTACTAGATGAATAGACGAAAGAGACGAGAAAGTAGAGTGAACGTGAATAGACGAGTGAGTAGAGTATAGATGAGATCTTATGGTCATTGCATAAGAAACGTCGAGTAACGAGCGATAGTACAGTTGCACACACACGCGTACGGCATTGGCAGTCAGGTGGAATACACAACCCTCTGCTGGCCTCGTTATGCACAGGTCCAGAGGTTCGGCATGATTCAAGATAAGAGCCGAGCACACTAAGGCCGTTTGGATCTTGCTGATCCCTAGAGTGTATCATAGGTGTTAGGGTACATCCAGCTCGTCGACGATGTGGGAACCTTGGACAGAGGAGACTTACGGAGGCCTTGGTCAAGGGGTCAAGGAATATCCGACGGAGAGTTCCACAAGCCAATAAGGGGCTTTTCTATCGTGCTAGAGTGGTGCACATGCCGCGCGGGAGAATCGCTCAAGTGCGTATGTGAATCCGATTATGGAAACTAGTTATAAAAATCAGTTTATAAGAAACTTTATTTTTTGGAAACTCATATATGGCAAGTATCATGAGTACTAAAACATGCATGACCAATTTTAGCAAGTAACTATGCGTTTTTAGCAAGTTCGTTAACAAGGCAAGAAAGTGAATAACCGGTAGGTAGAGAGCATGATCATGAACTTAAGATCAATTAAAAATCATGTGAACATGTTTAACTTTCATATGGGTTGTTAAATGCATGATAATACTTTATAGAACCTTCCTAGAATAGATCAAACTCACACATGCAAGGAACGACACAAAACGATGGAAACCAAGACGTATGCCTTTTAGAAAGCCAATGCAGTCCCACCCCTTCACTTCCTTAGGTCATAACTCATTGATTTTTTATTCAATCTCACACATGAATATACCATATTGAATCCCTTTGAATGAAGAAACCATCAAAGAAAACAGCTTGTCAATCTGAGGTCTATATAAAAAGTTATGGGCGATTAAGTGGACAAAGGCAGAAGGCGACACATTGCCTGTCGCCTTCAGAACATGAAGGCGACCATGATCTTGTCGCCTTCTTAAGAAGACCACAAAACCAGCTGATTTTTGGTAAGGGTCGCGACCATGATGTTGTCACTTTATGGTAGCGACGTGTCGACCTGTCGCTACCTGAAAATGACGTTTGGTTGCTTTTTCTACCTATTTCCAACTCCGACTTAGATTGGGTTTGACACCTATGGGTTTGAAAAATCAAAAACAAATGCTAGGGTGATCTAAATCGGGTGAAAACACCTTTATTAGTTAGATTACAACTAATACTTTGTACAATAGCAAATAATTGAGAAACAAAGATAGTTTGACTATGTAATAAGACATATTGTGACTAACTACGTGAATCTGACACAATGATCATGTTTGGGCTAAAACTCTTGGTACATTAAAGTTAAATAGTAAAATCAATGTCCAATGAAAATAGATGCATAGGGTAACAAGTTTTATGTTGAACACTTGATCTAAAAATGACTCCACAGGAGGTATGGAACTTATAACACAAGTCAAGGATAAATCGAGACAGTACATCGTCAAGATCATGCAACATTTAATTTGTGATGTAGGATGGAAGAAAATTAGGGCTTTTAGGGGAAAAGATGCCTAACATCCAACAGTAACTCCAGTTAAAATTTGAGAGCACGAGTTGAGTATACATGGAGATCAAGAATAAAGAAGAAGGGTCGGGTTCATGGTTTTTGCAGAATTTCAAAAATCAACCATAAACGATTGGCTCGATAGAAAAATATGAAACTTGAGGGTTTTATTCCTAGTACATGGAACAATCTACAGACGAAATTAATTAGGTTTTGCTCGTAAGAATGCCTACCTTTAGTCATTTTACTCTTCTAGGGCAAGAACTTGAAGAACTTGGGATGAAGCTTGAAGCCTTCAACCCACGAACTCTCCTCCTCCTTGGCCTGTCTCCACCGTCCAACAAGTCCCAGCAACATGTTAGGGCCAGCCATGGAGAGATTGTGGAGTATTTATGCTTGTTGGGTTTCTATTTCCTATAGGACTCCAACTCCTATTAATTATGAATTTCCTATTTAATCCCACCTTCCAAGCCTTGCCATGTCCTATTGGGGTTGGGTTGGGATCCCAATTCGTGGCTAACCTATTTGGTTAGGTTTAGGAATCCAATTCAAACCAAAACTTTCTATTTAATGCATTAAATACCTCTTTTTCTATTTAAGAAATTAAGTTACGAATTTAGAGTATTTTCCTATTATTTATCTTTTTAAAAATCCTTATTTTGGCCCAACAAATTTTATATGGTCAATTTAACCAACCCATTATTTATTGGAATTTTCTTATGAGATTTCCCTTTTTAATTAGGGAATAATAGAGATGGATTTTATTATATTTTTCTTACTTATTTTATTTATGGTCTATGAGAGATCCATTGGTCCAATTCCGATAATGGGTAATCATTTTATGATGTTGGAAGTCTCTCCGACATGTTCATTAATTTATGGGCGCGTGATCTTTCTGTGTTAACGGTTTTCCGACTTAGTTTCCAAAGTTAGATAATTAGTCACATTGTGACGTATGCTTTGCCAATCGGATTTTTCGTTGCATGCATTTCTTTGTGGAACACTTAGGGATAATATTTGTGGTTGATTTATAATTTTAAAGAAATTTTTAGATGTGTTCTTGCACATACAATAATGGTACGTATGTTTCTATTATTTCGATTTAAAGAAATTATTATTTTGAATTTTTTTAGTATTAATTTTTTCGGGTTGCTACCCATCTGTCTGGGGATGGAACGCCGAACTAAGCTTCAATTCAGAACCTAATGCATCCTGAGGACCCTTCCACAGTCTCGAAGTAAATCTTGGATCTCGATCCGAAATGATCGACTTCGGCACACCATGTAATCTAATATGCTACTAACATACAACCTAGCTAAACTCTCAACCGACTGCTTCTTCTTCATAGGCAAAAAGTGCACAGTCTTAGAGAATCTATCTACAACTACTCAAATCGAGTCATTGCCCTTCCTTGATCTGGGCAAACCCGTTACAAAATTCATAGTGACAGCCTCCCACTTCCATTTGGATTTCTCTTTTGCATAAGACCAGATGGTCGCTGCCGCTCGGCCTTCACTTGCTGGCATACTAAACACCTAAATATAAAATCCGCTACATCCTTCTTCATGCTAGACCACCAAAAAGATCTCTTCAAATCCTGGTACATCTTAGTGTTACCCGGATGAATAGAGAATCTAGACCTATGAGCCTCTGCTAAAACATGCTCACGAACATCCACTATATTGGGAACACAAACTCGATGATGAAATCTAATCACACCATCCTCATCTCGAGCAATGCCTACCTTGCCCACTAACTCCTGGAGTCTAGGGTCGGCCTTTTGCTGCTCTATTACCTCATCTAGGACAGTGGACCGAATGGACGACTGAGCTACGAAAGCCTGACATAACAATGACTCTAACTTAGTCATCGCAAAAGCAGCATCTTCCAACATCTTCCAATCCTGCTGGAGTAAGAACTCTTCCTACTAAGAGCATCCGCTATGACATTCGCCTTTGCAGGATGATACTGAAGGTCGAAGTCATAGTCCTTAAGGAACTCAATCCATCTTCTCTGTCGCAGGTTTAATTCCTTTGAGAGAAAAGATACCTCAAGCTCTTGTGGTCAGTGAACACCTCAAATCTGACACCATAAAGATAGTGCCTCGAGATCTTTAGTGCATCCACCACTGCACAAGCTCCAAACATGAGTCGGATAGTTACACTCATGCTCCTTCAATTGGAGAGAAGTATACGCCACTACCCTTCATTGTTGCATCAATACACAACCTAAACCAATCGAGACGCATCCGAGTAAATGGCAAACCCTCATCACCACTCGGCAAAACCAATATTGGAGCAGATGTGAGCTTAGCCTTGAATAATTGAAAGCTACTCTCACACTCCTCGGGCCAAAAAACTTCACACCCTTCCTGGTTAGCTTTGTTAGAGGGGTGGCGATCGATGCAAATCCCTCAATAAATCGCCGATAATAACCTGCTAAACCAAGGAACTACGAATCTCCGATCGGGTCCTGGGAATCTCCCAATCTAGCACAGCCTAGACCTTTGCTGGATCACTGCTACACCAGCATCGGAGATAACATGCCCAACGAAATGAACCTCGCGCATCTAGAAATCACACTTGCTGAATTTTGCATACAACTTGTGCTCTCGGAGAACTTTTAACACTACCCTCAAATGCTGACGGTGTGTGCCTCATCTGGAGAATATACCAACACATCATCGATAACACTATGATAAAACTATCTAAATAAGGTCTAACACCCTGTTCATGAGATCCATGAATGCTGCAGGGGCATTGGTCAGACCAAAAGGAAGAACTGAAAACTCATAATGTCCGTAACGGGTCCTAAAGGTCGTCTTGGACACATCCTCAATCCTAATCCTCAACTGATGATAGCCAGACCGTAATCAATCTTGAAAAGACCGATGCATTCTGTAGCTGGTCAAACAGATCATTAATTCGAGGTAAGGGATACCTGTTCTTCCTGTCACCTGGTTGAGCTTTCTGTAATCAATGCACAACCGAAGTGACCCATCCTTCTTCTTTACAAATAATACAGGTGCGCCCCAATGAGAAACACTAGGGAAATGAATCCCTTATCCAGCAAGTCTGGCACTGCTTCTTAACTCAGCTAACTCCACAGGTGCCATCCGATATGGAGCCTTTGAGATAGGAGAGGTGCCTGAAGCAACTCAAGGGTAAACTCTATCTCTCTAACCGGTGGCAAACCAGATAAATCATCGGAAAAAACGTCTGGAAACTCTTGCACTACATCAATCTCCGCAAGAGTAAGTGACTTGTCAGCCTTTAGTACTAATACCACGCTGGCAAGAAAAGCGTCACAACCCTTGCCTACCATCCTCATCACCTTCATGGAGAAGATGACAAACTTTCCCGCTAAGTTCCTTGGCAATGGATGTGAAAACTCATCCTCACCAGGAATACGGAAAACAATCTTCTACCCATGACAATCTACTAATGCATAGTGCTCCTCTAGCCAATCCAGACCAAGAATGCATCATAGTCCTTCATCTTTAGCAAGAAGAAAACCCCCTATAGGACTCTATCCTCAATGCACACCGGTAACGACGGGATACACTTCCTAGTCGATATCGTTCCGCAGGTGTGTGCATAGACAATGGAACCTCTAACTCTTCAGCCTCTACACTAGACTCTAAAGCTAACTGCGCAAACCACTCGGAAATGAATGAGTGAGTGGCACCCGTATCAAATAAAACCCGAGCGTGCACACCCATGAAAAGAACCGTACCTTTGGTGACATGCTCCGCCTGCTCAGCATCCTCTCGTGCTAAGGAAAACACTCGAGCTTGGGCTCGAGGCCTTCCCTGGTCTTCCTGTAGCTGGTGCTGCTGTTGGGGCGGGCACTCCACGCTGGACTCCCTGCTGAAGTCTAGGGCAGTCCCAAATCTGATGCTCGCTGCTCTCGCACTTCAGACACTTTCTGCCAACTTCTAGCACTTGGTACCACCATGTGCCTTCCACAATGAGGACACTCCTTCTTTCCGCTAGGCCTACTACCGGGGGACCGCTGAGAAGCTACCTGCTGACTGCTCGCTGCCACAGGACACTGCAGTGATTGGTATGCCGCCTTCTTCCTATCCTGCCACTGGAAAGGAGGTGCAGATCTCTTCTGCGATGCCTTCTTCTCCTCAAATACTCTCCATCTCGCCCTCTTGCCTACATGTAGCACTAAGGGCCTCATCCAAGGTGCTATGATCAAATGCTACCAGCCTCGTCCTCAGTGATGGCTTAGGCCCATCACAAACTCTCACTTTCCTGCGCTCATCAGCCACTATGTGAGGTGCATACTTTGATAACTCTGCAAACCTGGCCTCATACTCAAGTACGATCATGGAGCCCTGAGTCAAAGTGAGGAACTCTTGCTCCATCTTGTCCAAATATGCTCTGGAATGAACTTGGCCCGAAAGAGCCTCACGAACTCATCCCAAGTAACTCGACGCACCGTCCTCAAATCGGGTACGCGTAACGAGCCCACCATACATCGGCCCTCTCCTGCAACACATTCTCTATAAGCCAATCTAGACAATCTAACTTAAATAAAATAAATGCACATGCAACTAACACATACCTAGCTTTAGGTGGCCAAGCTGACCTTGTCATCTTCAGCACACCTAATCGCTCGAAGTCTTCTCGATCTCCCTCATCCAGCTCTCCGCTAACAGTGGATCACTCTCCCCTTTAAAAGAGGGTGGAGTCTGTAAGGAATCGATCAGAGTGCAGTGGAAATGCGATTCCCTCCATTTGATATCGTTGCCGGCAGTCGGAATCGAACAAAACGGAGAACCCGCACATAGGGAAGATCCGATCTTTACCTTTGCGGAGTTGCGAAACTCCCGAATCCGGGGAGGAGGTAGTGCTGGAGGCGCTGGTGCTTCAACCGTTCAGGTGTCCGGCCTCTAGACATATCCACGCGAGCTCTGGACGCAGACGGGATCTCCTCGGTCTCCACACGTCTCCCGGATCTCAACTCCACCATGTGCCAGAGAGAGGAGAGAGAGAAGGTGGGGGCGCCCAGGAGAGAGAGAGGAGAGGTGGCGCCGGAGGGCAGAGAGCCTGGAGCTTGGCCAGGGTTTAACTCTCCACATGTATATATAGACTCTGCGGTTTTTCACAAAAACCTAGTTAATGTCTATATCGGTCATCCTGCCCAGTCTGCTTGGAACTCTATTGCGTGTGACCCTCTAGGCCCAAGTGCTAGTCCAGTTTTCAGCCCATTAAGCCCAATAACTCTTTATTGACTTATTGCATTAATCAATATCTCATATTAATTAATTACACAATCAACTATCGTCTCACGATAATTGACCGGGCTTCCAATCAAGTTGGGTGCCAATCAACACCACTTGATCCTGGAAAGCATTGGGGTTAGCAACCCATTCAAGGAAATTTTGTGTCAACAAATACCACGTGACTATAGTCCTTCGCTCGTACAATGCCCCGAGTGCACTTAGGGTATGGTCAACTGTCAAACCCTAATACGCACACTCACTTGGATTAGATGCCGCATAACAATATCAGAAAACTCCTTTCTGATAAGTAGTCATGCCCTGGCCAGGGACTATCATGCATCTTTCCCTAGAGCATTCACTCTCTTATTACCGAGAGCGAGCGATCCCATGTTGACCACACAATCACCTTCGAAGGTATTCCGCTAGATCTGAACACTTAACTAATTAAGACCCCATGGCTAGAGATCTATAATTAAGGTCAAAATCTAGAAGTCCACCGACAAGGTGTCCTTGGTGTCTCAGGTCTAAGGACCAATCACGCCACTGTGACAATGAATCTAGCTGGTTGACAATTAGGTAACATTACCATCTAGCGATTCATAACGGACAGTTCAGTGAACTCATTCTCCAATGACACACCTACAGATTCACCTTAGTGTCTCCACACAAGTGACTATGAGACCAGTCACCCTCATCTTATGAGCAGGTGCAACCTGTACTAGTCTAACCGATATTCGATGTCCTTCTTGAATATCTTCTGACTAGGAACAATTAAGAATATACGCTTAAAGGATATTAATCCCATTGTTATGATCTTATCATAATTAGTATCCATTGCGCATATTCATGGACTTCACAATGAAATGATAAACGAATTACACATAATGAATATAAAAGTCTTATTATTATTATTAAAGAACAAGATTGTACAAGTTATGATTAGCTTGAGGACACCCATAACTAACAATCTCCCACTTGGACTAAAGCCAATCACTTTATGTCTTAAACCCATAAACTCTGGGTGGCACTCAAACACAATTTGAGTCAGAGGCTTCGTCAGTGGATCTGCAATGTTGTCAACTAAAGGAACTCTTTCCACCAGTACATCTCCTCTTGTGATGATCTCCCTGATCAGGTGAAATCACCTCAGAATGTGCTTTGACTTCTGATGAGACCGCAGCTCTTTCGCTTGCGCAATGGCCCATTGTTGTCACACAGCAATGGGATCGGATCAGAGTCACCCGACACCACAGCAAGGTCGGTGATGAACTTCTTCATCCATACTGCCTCCTTGGTGGCTTCAGCTGCAGCAATGTACTCAGCTTCTGTCATCGAGTCTGCAGTGCTTTCTTGCTTGGAACTCTTCCAGCTCACTGCACCTCCGTTTAAGGTGAACACAACCCAGATGTAGACTTGCTATCATCTGGATCTGACTGGAAACTCGAGTCAGTATATGCCCGAAGTTTCAAGTCACCTCCTCCATAAACCGAAATATATCCTTAGTCCTTCTTAAGTACTTAAGGATACATTTCACTGCCATCCAGTGTGTTTCACCTAGATTTCCTGATATCTGATCGTAACACTTAGAGAAATGCTACATCAGGCCTTGTACATAGCATGGCATACATGATAGACCCTATAGCTGAGGCATAGGGGACTCTACCCATGACTGCCCTCTCTTCAGGAGTCTAGGAGACTGCTCCTTAGAGAGATTAATCCCATGTCTCATTGGTATGAGACCTCTCTTGGAATTTTCCATGTCAAACCTTTTGACAATGGTATCTATGTATGGATTGGGTCAAGTCAAGCATCCTCTTAGATCTATCTCTATAGATACGTATTCCTAACGTAGGATGCTTCTCCCAAATCCTTTCATGGAGAAGTTCTTGAAAACCAACCTTTACTGATGATAACATCCCTACATCATTCCCAATGAGCAAGATGTCATCAACATAAAGTATGAGAAAAGTGATAGCACTCCCACTGTTTTCTTATACACACATGGTTCATCTTCATTCTTAATGAAGTCATAAGATTTGATAGCCTCATCAAACCTTATGTTCCACTAGAGAACTTGCTTCAATTCATAGATGGACCTTTGAAGCTTGCATACTTTATCTGGACACTCTTTGGATGTAAAACCTCAGGTTGTATCATATACACTTCTTCCTCAATGTTTCCATTGAGGAAAGCAGTTTTTACATCCATCTGTCAGATCTCGTAATCAAAGTATGCAGCAATGGTGAGAAGAATTCTGATCGACTTTATCATGGCAACTGGTGAGAAAGTTTCGTCATAGTCAATTCCTTGCCTTTGACGATACCCCTTTGCCACCAACCTTGCCTTATAAGTGTCAATCTGTCCATCTGCACCGATCTTTCTCTTAAAGATCCACTTGCACCCAATAGGTACAATACCTTCAGGCAAGTCTACCAAGTTCCAAACTTGGTTGGTGTACATGGACTGCATCTCAGAATTCATGGCATCTCGCCATTTCCCTGACTGAGGACTATCAACAGCCTCTTGGTAGGTCTTTGGATCATCACTCATTATAAGACATGCCTTACTGATATGTCCAACATATCTTTCAGGCTGTCTAGGTACTCTACCAGACCTATGCTGAATGTGTGTATATTCCTGAACAGGTTCCGGAACGATGTTTCAACTGGTGGACTTTGCACAGTTTGTGGATCTAGAACCTCTTCTAGATCTACCTTACTCCCACTGTCCTCTTGGGTAAGGTACTCCTCTTCCAAGAAGACAGCTCTCCTGACGACAAACACTCTTTGTTCACCAGGATGGTAAAAGTAGTACCCAAAGTTTCTTTTGGGTATCCAACAAACCTGCACTTATCGGTTTTGGATTCCAGTTTATCTGGGTCGTGTCTTTTCACGTGGGCAGGACAGCCCCAGATTTTAACATGTTTAAAATCAGGCTTTCTACCCTTCCATATCTCATATGGAGTAGAAGACACAGATTTACTTGGAACCCTGTTTAGTAGATATGTCACTGACTCTAGCGCATATCCCCATAGGGAAATTGGTAACTGTGAACGACTCATCATGGATCGTACCATGTCCAACAAGGTGCAATTCCTCCTTTCCGATACACCATTTATCTGTGGTGTATAGGGAGGAGTCATTGAGAAAGGATACCATTGTCCTTTAAGAATTGTATGAACTCTGTACTCAAGTATTCACCTCCTCGGTCTGACCGTAGGATTTTATGCTTTTCCAATTTGCTTCTCAACTTCATTCTTAAATTCTTGGAACTTCTCAAACACTTCAGACTTGTACTTCATTAAGTAAACAAATCCGAACTTGAGTAGTCATCTGTGAATGTAATGAAGTATGAGTAGCCACTCTTGGCTTGGGTAGACATTGGACCACATACATCCGAGTGTATTAGTTCAATATGTCCTTGGCCCTATCTCCATGTCCACTAAATGTAGATTTGGTCAACTTACCCATTAAAAGGATTCGCAAGTTGCATATGATTCATAATTAAATGGATCCAAGTATCCATTCTTCTGCAACTTTTGAAGCCTATTCTCGCCAATGTGACCAAGCCTACAATGCCATAAGTAGGCAGTGTTCACACTATTCTTACTTCTCTTAGGAGAAACATCAACATGGAGTTTTTCATAAGAAACATCAAGTAGATACAACCATTTACCAAATTTGCTAAAGCAACTAGTTTATTTCTCAAATAAACTGAACAACTATTGTTCTCAATGGTAAACTTGTATCCAATTCTGTCTAAACAAGAAACAGAAATAATGTTCTTAATAATGCTAGGCACAAAGTAGCAATCATCTAATGAAAGAAAATCTCATGAGGGTAACTTGAGCTTCACTGTCCCCACAGTATGTGCAGCAACACTTGCGCGTTTCCAAGCCTCAAGTTCACCTCACCCTTGCTCAGCTTCTTCTACTTGTCAGCACCTGCACATCATTGCAGACATGAGAAGCACATCCAGTGTCTAAAACCCAAGATGTAGAATCTCTAATAGACAAGTGAAGATCTATCATAGATACCTGAAGCTTCGCCAAGCTTCTGCTTCTCCTGAGCCTTCGTTGCAAGGTAGTCCTTGCAATTTCTTTTCCAATGCCCTTCTTGCAGTGAAAGCACTCTCCTTTTCTTCTCCTTTGCTTATGTCCTTCTTTTGCTTCTGCTTGGATTGCTTCTTTGCATTGCCTTTCTTAAAGGCTTGCACTACTCTCCTCTTCTTGTTGACTTTTCAACCATGAGAACAATGGGCTTTTCCTTCTTAAGGTTGCCCTCAGCAGTCTTCAGCATGTTGAGCATCTCAGCTAAACTCACCTCAATCTTGTTTATTGTAAAGTTTACAATGAACTGGGAATATGAATCTGGAAGTGACTGGAGAATGAGGTCCATGCTCAGTTCCTTGTCAAGAGGAAAACCAAGCCCCTCGAGCCTCTCAATCTACTCTATCATCTTCAGCACATGAGTCTGTACTGAAGACCCCTCTGCCATGCGAGCTCTGAACAGGGCCTTGGATATCTCATATCTCTCTACCCTGCTCTGCTCTTCAAAGAGCTCCTGCAAGTGCTGCATGATGGATCTAGCATCCATGTTCTCATGCTGCCTTTGCAACTCATTGCTCATTGAGGCAAGCAAGTAGCATTGGGCCAGAGTGGAATCCTCCTTCCACTTCGCAAATTCAAGTGTTTCCCCTTCAGGTGCATTTAGAGGTGGTTCAGCGGGGATCTCACCTTCCGGACATAGGCAATGCACTCAGACCTGAGGACAATCTTCAGGTTCCTGAGCCAATCCGAGTAGTTCGGGCCTGTCAATTTGTTGGCATCCAGTATGCCACGGAGTGGGTTACCCGACGACATTTTTGCCTATAAAGGAAATGTAAACACAACTAGCAGATGTTCATAATAATAATTAAATCTAGATTAAGACTTTAATCAAGATTAGCTCCCACTATTTTTGACAGATTATATAACCCTCAGATATACAGAATGGGAGACACTGACGGTCTCCTAGGGGGATCGAATCTCACAGATTCATAGCATGATCTTGTGGATAGCACAACAAACCAGATTATGATCTGAAAGCGGTCAACCCTTGACACTTGCAACTCTTGCAATATCCGATCTTATTTCGGCCCCTGAATTTAATGACCTTGTGGATAGCACAACAAGTCATTAAATCCAGTTTAAGCAGTACATCATTACGTAACGAGCATAGATTTGGATGTAGCCCTTGTGGATAGCACAACAAAGCTACACCATTCTTCTACCCCGTTTAAGGCACCACCATGCCATAGTTTTAGTCTGTCATCAGATTTGGCAAGCCTTATGGATAGCACAACAAACTTGTCCAATCTAATGGCAATCCTAAAACTATAATGATGGAGGGCCACGTAATTCATTCTAATATTGATTACGCTACGGCTTAAAATTTAAACGAGGAGGGATTTTGACATATTTTATCTTGGTCTCTATATCTATGTGCTATTGATATATAGAATTTGGAATATCATATATTTATTATATATATCATAGCACATTCCACATATATCATATATATGAAAAATGATGGATGATCATGGACTTTAACCTAGAGTGGTATTACCAGAGCCAGTTGGTAATCCACAAACATGGCAACATATGGCAGCCCCACATCGTATGCTCTTGCTTGATGTAACTCTATCTCCATGAAGATCTTGCATGGTACTCTCCACCATCTCTGCCAATCCGCTTCTTAAAATACAAGTAACATTAAATTGGGCTCGCAGGCCCATAAATACATCAGATAATAATAAGAACCTTGAACAAGTCAAGGGAGTACATAACAGGAGGGAGATAGAATGTACAGCCCAGATTAATAGAGAGAGAGAGGGAGGCACGCAGCCCTCATAATTACATCACATGCCATAAACCATAAAAATCATCACATGATATCTAGGTCCATGATCATCCATCCCACATCACACATCACATGCATCAATAGCAATTATCACATAATTACTTCTGAAATAACTTCTATTTCAAAAATATAATAATTATATTTTGAAAACCATTTAACTAAACAATTTAGCTAATATGGAAACATCTAATCACATTAGATAACACCATTTGTTGTTACTGCATGAATCCGCCAAAATTTACTGTTAATTAATTTAACAAGAATCACATTCTTAATTAATTAACATGCATTAATTAGATGAAAGGAAATAACTAAAACAATTTTAGAATTTCCTTAAACTAATTAAACATGGGGTCAAACATTTGAAAATTAATTACAGAAAGCTAAAACATTTTAAAACTCTCAAAAAATTTTCAGAATTTTTTTCTTCAAATTTTAGGAATTTTTATGGATTTTAAACACCTTTAAAACCTTTTTTTATTAAAATAAAAAAATTAGTGGGGCGGGCTGCGGGCAACCCGGCCGGGGGGCGGCAGGTGCGGGCCGCCCGTGACTTACCCGCGCGCGGCCCGCGGCAGGTCACCCCCTCCGCCTGAACAGGGGGGGGGGGGGGGGGGGGGGGGGGCGGCTAGGGTGAAACCCTAAGCCGCGCCACGCCGACGCGGGGCCGGAGCGGGGGGACCATGCCGGCCGCTGCGCCTCCACGCGGCTGCCAACAGCGCCGGCGATGCCGGCGTTCACCCGTCGAGACCCCAGAACCCCAGAAACCTCCTTCCCGAGCCCTGTGAAAAAACCCTTTTTGAGGCCATTCCAATCCGCTACGAAACGTCGGATTCCGGTCGTCCAACACCTGGATGGGCATCATCCTTCGCCTTCGACATCCTGGGTTCATCTGGACTATCCATGGAACTCATCCAGGCATGAAAATTTCTAATCGCCCCATTCTTGGACTGTCCAATAAGGTGAAATCAGAACGACGGAGGGGTCTTGCTGACATCCGTTCAACCTCTACAGAGGGCCAAATGACATCCCTAAGGTTCTCTACAAAGCCCTTGATACCGAGAACGATTCTCAAGCATCAAGAACCTGTTATTCATTTCATGAATGACCCGGGAATGAAGCAAACTTGGCGATTCATGCAGAATGCGAATTGACGAAAAACGCATGAAATAACGTTCATATGGCGCCAATTCCGACCGTGCCAGAAACCTGGCTCTGATACCACTGTAAGGAATCGATCACAGCGCAGCGGAAAGTGCGATTCCCTTCAATAGATATCATTGCCGGCGGTCGGAATCGAACAAAAACGGAGAACCCCGCAGTAAGATCCAATCTTTACCTTTGCGGGGTTGCGAAACTCCCGAACCTGGGGAGGAGGTAGCGCTAGAGGCACTGGTGCTTTAAGCCGTTCAGGTGTCTGGCCTCTAGACGTATCCACGTGAACTTCAGAAGACGGGATCTCCTCAGTCTCCACGCGTCTCCCAGATCTCAGCTCCACCATGTGCCAGGAGAGAGAAGAGGTGGGGGCGCCCTAGGAGAGAGAGGAGGAGGCGGCCAGAGAGAACCTGGAGCTTGGGCCAGGGTTTAACTCTCCACGTGTATATATAGACTCTGCATTTTTTCACAAAAACCCAGTTATGTCTATATCGGTCATCCTGCCCAGTCTGCTCAGAACTCTATTATTGCGTGTGACCCTCTAGGCCCAAGTGGTAGTCTAGTTTTCAGCCCATTAAGCCCAATAACTCTTTATTGACTTACTGTAATTAATTAATATCTCATATTTTAATTACACAATCAATTATCGTCTCACGATAATTGACCGGGCTTCCAATCAAGTTGGGTGCCAAGCAACACCACTTGATCCTGTAAGCATTGGGGTTCAGCAACCCATTCAAGGAACCTTTTGTGTCAACAGATACCACGTGACTATAATCCTTCGCTCGTACAATGCTCCCGAGTGCACTTAGGGTATGGTCAACTATCAAACCCTAATACGCGCACTCACTTGAATTAAATGCCGCATAACAATATCAGAAAACTCCTTTTCTGATAAGTAGTCATGCCCTGGCCAGGACTATCAGGCATCTTTCCCTAGAGCATTCACTCTCTTATTACCGAGAGCGAGCGATCCCATGTTGACCACACAATCACCTTCGAAGGTATTCCGCTAGATCCGAACACTTAACTGATTAAGACCCCATGGCTAGAGATCTATAAGTTAAGGTCAAAATCTAGAAGTCCACCGACAAGGTGTCCTTTGTGTCTCAGATCTAAGGACCAATCATGCCACTGTGACAATGAATCTAGCTGGTTGACAGTTAGTAACATTACCATCCAGCGATTCATAACAGATCAGTTCAGTGAACTCATTCTCCAATGAGCACCTACAGATTCACCTTAGTGTCTCACACAAGTGACTATGAGACCAGTCACCCTCATCATATGAGCAGGTGCAACCTATACTAGTCTAACCGGATATTCGATGTCCTTCTCGAATATTCTCCGACTAGGAACAATTAAGAATATACGCTTAAAGGATATTAATCCCATTATTATGATCTCATCATCATTAGTATCCATTGCGCATATTCATGACTTCATAATGAACGATAAACGAATTACACATAATGAATATAAAAGCCTTATTATTATTATTAAAGAACAAGATTGTACAAGTTATGATTGGCTTGAGGACACCCATAACTAACAGGGTTGCTACTGAAGGAGAACATTTGATGGGTTCAGTCCCATCCCCATCCTAAATTCTGGAACTTGAATTTTATTCAGTCCTTTAGTCAAAGATCAGCTGTGTTGTCTTGGTACCAACAAAATCCACACCATCACTCCCTGAGATACTAACTCCTTATAGATTTCAATCTGAGTTGGATGTGTCTCCTTTCTTTCTGATTATACTTTGAACTTTTGATCTTGGCAATTGTAGTCCTATTATCACAATGCACAGAGATCACAGGTATAGGCTTACTCATCAGGGAAGTTCAGAAAGAAGACCCCTGATCCATTCAGCCTCCATACCAGTGTTCCAAAGCACACAGCTCAGCCTCAAAAGTAGATCGAGACAAGATGTTTTCCTTAGTCGACCTCTAGGCGATAACACCACCTCCCAGGGTAAAGACATACCCTATGACACCATTGCTCCTGAGTTTTCAGCTATCCAACTTGCATCACTATATCCTTCAGGATAGTAGGGAATTTCCCAAAATGCAAGCCTAGAGTCATAGTACCTTCAGGTACCTCAGCACCCTATCCAAGCCTTCCCAGTGAATATGTCAGGACAACTAGTGTATCTACTGAGTTTAGACACTGCATATGAAATGTCAGGTCTAGTACAGTTTGCAAGATACATTAAGCTTCCTATAACTTGGAATACCGCAATTGAGACACAGGAGTGCCATTCTTATTCTTGCAGAAAACTCTAGAAGGATCATAGGTGTACATACAGCTTTGCAATTCTCATAGTCAAATTTCTCTAACACTTTCTCAATATAATGAGACTGAGAAATAGCTATCCCTTCAGCTGATTTGGTTAGCTTTAGTCCAAGAATTACACTAGCTTCACCCATTAACTTCATCTCAAAATTTCTACTCAAGAATGATTAGTCTCATTATCATTCCTCAATTGTTGCCGAACAACAAATGTCATCTACATATCGACATAGGACAACACAATCATCACCATCCATCTTGTAGTAAACACACTTATCAGACTCTTGACTTTAAAGCCAATGACATGATAGTCATGTCAAAATTTTCATGCCATTGCTTATGGGCTTGTTTCAATCCATATAAGGATTAAACAAGTCTACAACTTTGTTTCCACTACCAGGTGTTGTAAACCCTTCAAGCTGATCCATATAGATCTCTTCATCAAGATCACCATTAAGAAGACAGTCTTAACATCCATTTGATGGATAGTCAGATCATATATGGAGGCCAAAGCAATCAGTACCCTAATAGTGGTAATCCTGGTTATAGGGGAATATGAATCAAAATAGTCTATCCCCTCCATCTATTTGAACCCCTTAGCAACTAACCTAGCTGTTAAGCTTCTTCTTAAGAACCATTTGCATCCAATGGTTTTAGAATTAGGAGTAGGATCGACCAACTCCCAAGTGCCATTAGCAATAATGGAATCCATTTCACTCTTTATGGCTTCCTTCCAACGTCGTGCCTCAGGAGACATGGCATCCTTAAAAGTGGGAGGATCACCCTCGATTTGGAAAGCAATAAAATCACTTCCAAAATCTTTGGCAATCTTTTATCTTTTACTCCTTCTAGTTTCTACTTCCTCTTCCTGACTATCAGAATCAGGATGAGAGCTAGATGCACTTGCCCCTACATTTGTCATCCTTCCCACATGATCTGGAATGGATGAAGTAGAAGGCCCAGTCTCAGAAGACACAGATTGAGGTAAACCAGTCTTATAGGAACACATTCTCAAAATGTAGCATCACGAAACTCAACTATGGTGTTAACATATATGCCAGGAATCTCAGACTTAATCACGAAACTTGTACGCATAGCTGTTTTAGCATAGCCTAGAAAGACTGTGTTAACTATTTTAGGTCTCAGCTTTTTCCTCTTGTGTTTAGGGACAAGTGCCTTAGCTAGACATCCCTACACTTTAAGGTATTTCAAGCTAGACTTTTTATTTCTCCAAGTTCATATGAACTACTATCTTTGTGTTTCAGGGGAACATAATTCAGAATATTGCAAGCCGTATTCAATGCTTCCCCCCACATATAGTTAGGCAGTCCTGAACTCTGCAGGAGAGAGTTGACCATGTCTATGAATACACAATTCTTTCGTTCAACTATCCCATTGGATTGTGGTGAATAGGGGGTAGTTGTCTCATGAATGATGCCATTGTCTTAGCAGTATTCACCAAACTGGTTGGAGGTATATTCTCCACCCCTTCAGACCTCAACCTCTTAAGCACCCGACCTATTTGTGTTTCTGCTTCTTTCTTAAAGATGATAACTTTTGTAAAGCCTCATCCTTAGACTTAAGAAAATACACATACCAATATCTACTACAGTCTATATAAAGTAATGAAATACTTTTTATGATCCTAGTCACTATTCCATTAAAATCACAGATATTAGAATGCACAAGATCTAGAATTTCTGAATCTCTCACCATAGACTTAAACGGCTTTTTGGGCTGTTTAGCCTATACACAGATATCACACCTTTTAGAATTATCAATAGCATAATTAGGATCAATTTCAAGTTCATCATTCATTTCAAGATTGAAATTGATATGTCCTAAACGTCCATACCATAAGTTAGATGAATCAACACATTATATGTCAGAGAAACAGATGTAGAAACAACATCAACATCTAACCTTTATTCATCACATGGTTCACATACACTTTAAATAACCCATCAGATAAATAACCTTTACCAATAAAAGTTTTTGACACAAAATAACAACTTTATTACATTAAAGTTCAACTCATAACCCTCCATAACCATTCTAGAACCTGATAAGATGTTCCTCGTACACTAGGACATGTTGCACACCGTGAAGAGACAGTACACATCCTGAAGTAAACTTCAGATCCACGCGTCCAGTTCCCATCACACTTGCAATGCTGCCATTACCCATCATCACGGAGCAATCACGGGTGGCTCGATAAGACACAAAGTTAGCCCTGTCAGCACATAGATGTACATTGGCTCCAGTGTCTGCTAACCACTCATTAGGTTCATAAATAGTAAATAGATGAGGGTTTAGAGAAACATACGTGTCACCAGAAGAGTCCCCACCGGTCACTACGTTGACTTGAACTGGATTTCAGCAATCTTATGGGTCAAATTTTCTTTCCGTTTAGGACAATCCCCACGAAAATGACCCTTTTGACCACATACCCAGCTTCTCCAAACTCTTCTTCTTCTTCTGTATCTTTCCTTTGGGTTTCATTGTGTAGTGGAACCTGTCTTGGGTTTGCCTTTAACCTCTTTGTTCTTATACTTTACCATAAAGTTTGTACTAGCCTCCACAGGCATCTCTGGTTTCTCCTTTCTATGCTCCTCTTCAATGGCAATGGCTCTCCTCAAGTCATCAAGAGATATAGATCCCTTTTTATGTTTGAGAGCCATTCCAAAGTCCTGCCAGGTCTTTGGAAATTTCTCATTATACACATGACTTGAAATTTTTCTGGGAGTTTCATATCACCGTCTGCCAAGCCGTGGATCATAAGGAGAAACTCATGTGCCTGTTCAGCTACAATATGTTCTCCAGCATGTGAAACTTGAGGAACTACCTACAGAATACTTTTCCAGATCTTGGTCCTCGGTATTGTATTTCCGATCAAGTTCATCCTACAGTGCCTTAGAGGTTAGAATGTAGAAGAACTATAGACATCAAACGGACATCTGATAGTGCAGTAAGTATGCACCCATGTCCAAGTCTATCTTTCTCTTTCCATTCCTCAGCCTTAAATGCACTTGTAGAATCACCCTCAATCACATTAGAAGGATCCGACTCTATAACCGTGATTAACCCGATCATTGTGAACCAAATCTTCATCCGTTGTTGCCAACGTTGAAGTGTTGCCCTGTAATTTTGTAGGCATGCCAAATATGTCCACTTTGAGCTAAACGATGAGGATGAAGCCATGATCAATACTTTCTCTAAGACTATTGTTAAAATAGTGGAATATGGCATGGAGCATGGTAATTCATCATCATGTGAAACAGTGCAAACCGTATGGCAATATCAATAAGAAATAACATGTTTATGGGCGTACCCTGAAAATAGATGAATAACATGAATATATTGATCATAAGCATGTGATTACAAAATAATCAAAATATGAAAGATGACTGTGGAGGCGTTCGATAATGGAACTCGCCTTGGAGAAACTATCGTCCCCACTATGCGGTGAGATTGGGGTCCGACGACCACCTAGGGTACAACTACTACGAGCAACGAAGTCGATCTCGCACAAGATTGACTTCTAAAGACGAAAGCTATATAGAAAACCTAATCCTCTACGAGAGAAGGTATGGGCAGAAAGCATGCACCGAACACTGGAGAGAGCATTCGACAGAGACCACAGCAGTCTGAACGCCAAAGAGCGATTGCGCACCCGAACGGAAGATCGCCTGACGGCGAGGGGCAAGCAAGAGAAAGCAGTGCAGCGAGCGGTTCCTTCCCGAAGAGTAAAAGGTGTTTTCAATCTTGGTAACTACGATTAGGGAGACCTAATCACTATATGAAACGCCTTACGCCCGCAAAAGCCAAGATAAGGGGCCAGTTCAAGGAACTGGTCCAATCTCTCCAAGAAAAGGGAAAAACACAAAAATAAGAAAAAAAGGAACTAAGGCAAGCTAGCAGGACCACGCCATCACACGCACGCGCCCGCCCAGCCCGACGGCGCGCGTGTGTGATATGGTCTAACATAACCCCACCATTGTTTATAAGACATAGTCTTATGGACACAGGTTATAAAGCCCTACATCTCCTTAGAGATTTCTTATGCGGGACTAAGGACCTCACATAAGGGGCAAAATTTGTACACCTTTTGATGCACCTTTTTACTTTATCAAACATTGTGTTTCTTTTCCCCATTTCTTAATATTGCCCCCTTTAAGCCCCTTTTACCAACAGGTAATAACCGATGCTGCAATGCCCTTGGGCAACGAGATCCCAGCAAAAAAGCCTTACACAGCCGATACAACATCTGAACATATAATGTCCTACATAAAAAACACTCCAGTGAACCCATCTGGACCAGGTGCACTTGTACCCTTTAGAGACCATACCACTTCCTTGATTTCCTCAACAGTCGAAGAGCTACACAGCATTTGGTTTTGATCATCAGTGACAACACTGGGGATACACTCAAGTAAATCAGCATCCACCACATGCGTTTCAAATTGGAGTAAATTTTGAAAGAATTCCACACCTTTATTCCCCAAATTTGTTGATCATAACACCAAGTACCAGTGTCATCCACCTTCAATCTATGAATATAATTTTTTCTCCTATTTGCTTGCACAGAGGTGTGGTAAAAGGAGGTGTTCCTGTCACCATTTTGAAGCCAATTAATCCTAGACTTTTGACGCCAGAAGGACTCTTCTCTCCGCAAAGCTTGCTGTAGTATGGCATTTGCAGCATTCAGATTTGCATGATTAGATTCAGTTGGATCACTATCAAAATTACATGTCTCCTATCCACATCATCTTCTGCATTTCAAACATTTTGCAAGACATCACAAAAGACGTTCTTGTTCCACCATTTAAGTTTGTTCTTGGTTTCTTTCAACTTGACCTGCAGTATGACAAAGGCATTAGTCTGGTTAATATGCACACTGTCCCAACCTCCTTGACCACTTGAATAAAAGTTTCATGCGAGATCCACATTCTTGAAAAACAAATCTATTGGGGCCTCTATCATGATATTTACAGTATTGTCATTACTAAAATCTAAAAATATGTGGAGATGATAGGTTCAACAATCTTCCCCTTTTTGGTAATAACAAAACTGTAAATAAATATACTCTGAATTATCATGTTACGACTAGCATAAATCCTAGCATCAAAATTAGTACATGAAGAACTTAATGACTAATATGTAAGGATGCTCAGAAAGGTCCAAAGGTTTGTTATTCAGAGAAATAATTCTCCCCCTTTTGTCAATGACCAAAAAGGTGAGACTAAAGAGATGAGGAAAGGAGACGATAGGTGAAATGGAGGGCAAGGAAGTTTATCAAGGGTACTCCAGGTTGAGACCTCCTACTTAATATCTGCTTCCTTTGTTCCTACAGAGACTAAAGGTGTTGCTAACATTGCTCCCCCTCAATCTGATATTCTTCTCCTGTGGATTTGAAGGCTTCAAAAGAATATATTGCTCCCCCTGACTGAATGCTTCGTTTGCAGCACACTTCCCTTCATAGGCCTATTTCAAGAATTTCTGGATGAGGATTTGATTTCAAAGCTTAAACGAGACAGAAGGATAAGGTGAATAGGTGATGGAAGGGATTCACAATCTCTAAGGAGTCAAATTGGATTTTGATTGCTGAAGAGGCTCAATATACACAACAATTGAAGATGGACCCAAATGAAATTTACAATTGTGCAAGCAGTAACAATTAATTTGAGGGCAATCTAAGTGTGACTTTTAGGTTATAGAAGAGAGGTAAGGATGTCACATCAATTGAAGAGTACTTTGATTGGAAGACACCAATTTGATATACATTGACTGGAGAGAATGGATTTTCTCTGAAAAAGTTAATGTATTTTAGTTATTACAAAAGTATCTTCTACAAATTGCACATGCCCAGTTCCCTTCTAAGAGAAGTGAATCTCTCTTTAGGTAGGGGTTTTGTGAAGATATCTGCCAACTGATTGGATGTATCTATGAATGAAATATCTATATTACCATTTGCTACATGATCTCTAATAAAATGGTACCCGACCTCAATGTGTTTAGATCTTGAATGCTGAACTAGATTCTTGATGGCATTGATAGCATTGTTATTGTCACAGAGTAGGGGTATTGAATTGATCTTTAGTCCATAGTCTTCAACTTGCTTCTTGATTCACAACAATTGGGTGCAGCAACTCCCAGCAGCTACATATTCAGCTTCAGATGTCGACAGAGCCACTGAGTTCTATTTTCTTGAAGACCAGAAGATTAAACACCCTATAAGAAACTGACAAGAACCACTGGTGTTTTTTTTTAAAATCTATATTGCATCTAGCATAATTAGCATCAGAATATCTAAATTAACTTGACAATATCTAGCATACCACAATCCTAATTCACATATATAAGCTAGATTTCTAAATATCCTTTTGGTAGAAACTAGATGAAATTTCTTAGAATCTGCTTGATATTTAGCACACATACATACACTAAACAATAAATCTGGCCTATTAGTAGTTAAGTAAAGAAGTGAACCAGTCATACCTCTATAAAACTTCTGATCCACTTTCTTACCTTGAGGATCACTGTCTAACTTGGTAGAAGTGCTCTTTGGTGTGGATAGAAACTTTGCATGTTTGAACAAATTTCTTTAGCAGGTCCTTGATGTACTTGCTTTGGTTGACGCGTTCCTTCCTTGCCTTGTTTGATTTGAAGCTCAATGAAGTAGGTCAATTCCCCCATCATGCTCATTTCAAATTCTCTCTACATCAACATTTCAAAATACCTATAAGAGATTCATCAGTAGCTCCGAAAATAATATCATCAACATAAATTTACATAATTAAAGTGTTCTGAGAACATGATTTGATAAACAATGTGTTATCTATTTTACCTCTAGTAAAATCATGGTTTAAAAGAAATGCAATTAGCCTTTCATAACAAGTTCTAGGTGCTTTTTTCAGACCATAAGTGCCTTATGTAGTTTAAAAATATGATTAGGATAGTCTATGTTATCAAAATCAGGAGGTTGTTCTACATAGACTTACTCTTTTATAAAACCATTCAAAAATGCTGATTTCACATCCTTTTGAAAGAGTTTTAATCCACTATAGATGCATATGCCAATAAAATTATGATTGCCTCAAGTCTGGCTACTGGTGCATATGTTTCATCATAATTTATGCCCTCCTCTTGGGAATAGCCTTGAGCTACCAGCCTGTCTTTGTTCCTAGTAATGACACCAGCCTCATCCACTTTGTTTCTAAACACCTATTTGGTGTGTAACACCCCGGAAATTTAATTAAAATTGAGGAAAATAGTAAGTGAATAAAGATGTCCAAATAAAAATGGAATAAAATATTAGTTAGACTCCCAATATGAGAAATCAACTATTCATTCTTATTGGGCCAAACCACTCTTAGTGGACCAGAAAACTAAACCCAATAGCATTAAAATCCCAAAATTCGTAGGTATAAATGGACATAAATTGGAAAGGACAATTAGGGAAAAATCCAAGGCAATTAGACACTCATGGTAACCTAAATTCATGCCCAACCAGGTTGGGATGTTTCCTAAAGACTCTACTACTTCAATGGAAGGGGAATCATCAAATCTTGGAAGGGGCCAAGCAAAAACCACAGCCCAACCTTTCCTAGTCACATTAGGACTTGAATCAACCCTAATTCTATAAATAATCGTCATAAGACTCTTGGCGAAGGGTCACCATCGTGCTGGGGTCGTAAGGAGGCTAGCTAGGGCACCAGAGGAGGAGGAATTTGTCCCCAACCATGGCTTCGTCCTCAACTCGTGCTCTGTACAACCCATGCAGAAGACCTCTCTTAGATCCAACAAAGGTAGGTGTTCTCGGGCTTAAACTAAATGTAGCACATACCAACAGAAAGATCATCGAGTCTAGTTTCATATGCACTTGTTTTCCCTAATTTTTATCAACCGTTCTATGAGTATTAAGTGTTTTTCAACCATCGCGCATGCTTAGGGCTTTTAGTGCACATGTCGATTTTAACACATCTCGAGGTCAATCATGTGAAACCAAAACCATAGTCCTCTTCTACTCATCATACCCAACATCTTTCATGTTTGTGCTTTTGTTCATGGAGCCCTAGATCTTGAGTTATAAGCGTTGCATGCATGACTACCCAGTTTTTTATTGTTTTTGGTTGAAACCCTAAAATGCGACCATTTCAGAGGTCGCATTCTTCTTTGCATGAACGCGACGTACTAAACCGTCACGTTCACATGAAAGGTGACCGAACATTATGTCATGATTATGACTTTGACTTGACCGTTCTAACACATAAAACTGTTTGTCACGTGGGTTTCAGTGCCAGTCTTGAAACTAACGGGACGTGCCATCGCGATTTGACCAGTTTCCCGCTCATGTATTTCACACAATTTTTATATTAGAAATTTGAAAACACCTCTTGAATGTGATGTGTCGAACCGTCGTGATTCAAGGTTGTAGCAACCCGTGGCCTGTCGCGTCATGAAGGCGATTGACAAGGCTATTGCATTTTTAAAAGCCATCGCGGCATATCGTCTTGTCACGGCATGAAGGCGACAGACAGGCCCGTTGTGATTTGATGTTTCACAGAGTGCTTGTACTTTTGAACCATGTACGTCTTATTAAATGCAACGACTGAACCCGTCGCGATTTAAAGACCAACCCGAGACTACTTTTTTGAGTTGTACAGTCAACCTTATGCATGTTTTACTATTGTATCATGTCAGTTAGTTAGTCAATGACCTAAAAGTTATCAACCTACATGAAAGTTGTAAGTATATGAACTTTTATTCTAAGTGCTCGTATGATACTTGATTCTATGTACCATGTGAATATCATTGTGCTTGTCCATACTCTGTCTTGTTCATAACTGAAAGTGCTATATGTTAAAAAATACAGCAACCATGTGATAGACTGTAATGCATACCATGTCCTGCTTGCTTGTTATAAGCTTTCCGTCTTGTTTTAAACCAATGGATTGTGGATTGAGACACGTTCTACACGTCACACGACACATATAGGCAGCCCTCTCTTGGGGAATTGGAAACTCTTGGCGATCATTCCGTATCGACAGACTAGTGACCTTTTCTCTAAGACCTCCATAATTCTCCGTACTCCGTGGATTCCCTCATGGAGACCGAGTGGTTGTACCATTGAAGTTCCCAGAAGATAGAAAGCACCTCTGTTCTTATCTACTTCTCGTGAGAGTGATTTGATACATGGACACCAAGTCATTAAATGTAAAGATTGAACTAAAGTATTTAAGCCGTTATGCTGCCAAAAATTACTCAGGATCATGTCCACTTGCCTTGTTCCTCATAACCATTGACATGATCTTTAGTACATAATGTCTATTGTTTGGAATTCATATTGGCCATAAATGAATGAATGGAATTACCAGAACTTATTAGAACTTCGGTTCATAACTATGCCTGTGCAAATAAGGGCCCAGTCTGGTCTTGGGAGGAGCACCCGAAATACTTATAATCGCGAGAGTATATGATCCATTGAGGTGTCTGGCAATCACCTAATTGAATGCAAGATTGATCTGGTTAATTTCCACATTGTTATGAATGATTGAATGATTGATTGAGCTGTTATATGTGAAATGGCAAATCTATTGTACATGTCCTCATTATTGAATCCAATATGTCTTTGCCCTCTGGAATTCTAAGGAATTCAACTTGAGATATCCATTGTACATGCTATAGATTATTGAATCTCTTCTAGTTGATAAATGATCATTCTGTCATTTATCCCATTGTTAATCGTTCCTTCTCAAAAGATAAATGTCACTGGACTTTGTTTACCGAATCGTTTTCGTACATATTATATCTTAGAATTGTCCATATCGTTATCATGATCGATTTCCATGAGTACTGCATGCTAGTATCTTGCCTAATAAACTTTTAATTCATGTAAAGCATGCCCGCACCACGAGATGTAAATCCTACTGGGTGTTAGTGTGCTCACACCTGCTTATTGGACCATTCAGGAGACGACTATGAGGACGTAGAGCATGATGGGACTGGGGAAGAGTGATGATCTTCTCAAAGTATACCCGTCGATATATATCAAGATGCCAGCGTGATAAGTATACCCGTCGATATATATCAAGATGCCAGCGTGATAGAGTCACTAGAGTCTGTAATAGCTAGTTATTGCTTGTGTCATTGTACTTTGAAATACAATAATGGGCCCTATGTTTGGCTTTAATTATTAAAGGTTGTAATTAGTATGATGGAAATGAAATAAAGAATTATTTGGATGGCAATATTATTGTCTCTAGTCTTTTGTTACACTTAGTTGTCACTCTGAATTACTCGACTGTGATACTTGTACTTTGTATCGCTCGCGCTCTCGATATTTATTTCCGCTACTAAATTTTGGGGTGTGATATGGTGTCTATGATAGGATGGTCTGATGGTTTAGGTACAAGGGTCCAAATATGGTTTCTGCTGAACTGATTAAATTCATCTTGCATGACCAAAATTCAAGACTCATTAGTCAGTGCCTCATGGATTGTCATAAGCTCAATTTGAGAAACAAATGTTAAATAATCACAGGGGATTACATTACACCTTGTTCTTACCCCTTGACTTGGATCACCTATAATATTTTCTTTGGGATGATCATTTTGATATTTCCACTCCTTTGGAAGATCTTTATGAGATGGTTCTTTTTGTTGCAAGTCTTCCAAAGGTCTGTCCTCAGCTTGTACTCTGACTTCTATTTTCTTCATTCCTTCTGTTATTTCACCTATTTCATCATCACTAAACTCTTCTTTCTTGGAGAAGGGGTTAGCTTCATCAAATAAAACATGTACTAATCGTTCTATAATCAAAGTTCTTTTATTGAAAATCCTATACCCTCTAGGTTTAGAAGTGTAGCCAAGAAATATACCGTCATCGGATTTGCATCCAACTTACCAATGTTTGACTTGCCATTGTTGAGAATGTAGCATTTACATCCAAATGATTTGAGATGATTGGCTTCTTCATCTTGTACAATTCATAAGCAATCTTCTTCAAAATGGGTCTGATCATTTTTTTTTTTAATATAGCCGGACCAAAAGGAGAGGGCAGGGGCATCCTCACAATGTGAGAGGGCCAATACCTTCACCAAACGGCTAAATTTTGTATTATAATCATAGAAAATGGGGGAGGAAGGGGAGAGTACAAAGACGGGGCTATGGCCTAAAGGTAGGGCACCCCACCTTATCAAGGCAGTAGGGGCCCTTTACATCATGTGGCAAGACAACCCCAGTTTCCCATATAGTTACATGTTCATTAGTACAGCCATACCTAGCTAAGGAGTGGGCGACTTGGTTAGCTTCTCGAGGCACATACTTGATTTTTGCCTTTACTTTCTTAGTGATAGCCTCCACATCTTGAATGATGCATGTCAACTCCCATGGGTATGACATCTGCCCCGTAACAATCTGCACAAGATTTTGGGCATCGATCTCTACCATTACATCCATAAAACCTTTGTTGCAGCAGTTCGTGAGTCCATCACTAAGAGCTAGCGCCTCTGCAGCAAGGGCAGATGTAACATTCTGGTATTTTCCTGCAAAGGCCAGTACACATCTCCCCTTATGATCACGGAGTATACCCCCACCTCCAGCACCCCCTTCTGCAGGTTTAAAAGCACCGTCAACGTTTAGTTTTAATCTCCCTGGTGGGGGGTGTAGCCATTTAATCACAGTGGGGTTGTTAACCTTGAAATACTTCCTCTCACCTCCAATCTGCTTAAGAATGGTTAACCACTGTGGGGGCAGCTATTGGAGTTTGAAAGTTGTACTAACTGCTCGAATTGAAAGCAGACTTCTGTTAACAATGTGCTTTGCCATCATATTTTGCTCTTGAAATCTTGCCCGGTTTCTGTGACACCAAATATCCCATATAGCTGACATGAAAGTACATTGTGTAAGGCGCCCCACTGTGCTAGATGTATGCTGGTTAGATAGGAAAGACAGTATCCCATCAGCCATATAGTGACTGTCATGTTATTAAACTGCAGGAGGTGAGATAGATCTGTCCACACTGTGTTGGCTGTGTTGCTTCTGAAGAAAAGATGGAGAGCATTCTCTTCCTGTGGGAGAGGACAGCAGGATAATTTGGAGCATAAAGGGATCCCTTTTGTTTTGACAGTTTCATCAACGGGAACGCAGTTTAAAATCAGTTTCCATATTAGCACTGACCACTTAAGAGGTATATAAGCCTACCATATAGCGCTCAAGTTCTGGGATGCGGCTGGTTGAAGCATTAGGCGCACAAATTTTGTGGTGAAGATTCCATTGGCAGTGGGACACCATATCCAGATGTCCTTGGTTAGATCAGTATACAGATGTTGGGCAAGAATGTTCCTGGGACAATACCGAACAACGATCTGGAGGTGGCTGTTATTCGGATCACCGAAGACCTGCTGGACAGAGCATAAACGTCCATCCATGTTCTGCCACACGTCTTCAGGGAGGAAGGTCTTGAGTGCCACTGTTCCTGTCCATGTGTCAAGCCAGAAAGATGCCTTAGAGTGTTCCTTTGAAGATATAATTCTATGGTTGTTGTGCACAAGCTGAGCGGCCTGTTGCCAAAGTCTTCTGTCCGCTGCATTCATGAAAGGGAAATGTGCCTCGGAGTAGTGACAGTTAAAGAGGTGTTTGCCTCTGAAAAATCTTGCCCATAGGGAGTTAGTGGACAGAGCTCTCCACAAGAGTTTGGTTCTGAGTGCTACTTGCATGTGTTTCAGATTTGGAAAGCCCAGACCCCCACTGCTCTTCGGTTGAGATATAGTAGCCCAGCTCTTCCAGTGTCTTTTGGTGATCCTTCATACGAACCCTAGAAGAAGTTTGCTAGAATTCTGTGAAAGGCCTTCATGACAGTGATGGGGATTGAGAGGGCAGACATGGTGTAGATGGGGAGAGCGGAGAGGATGTGCTGGATTAATATCATTCTGCCCCTGCAGATAGGAATTCGGTTTTCCAGCCTTGCAGTTTCTTGGTTGTCTTGGATATAATATTGGCATAACAGATTGGTTTCTGCCGGCCTGCATAAATGGAGACGCCAAGGTTTGATCATTGCCCTATTGATGATGTAACATGCAGTGCTGATTGATTCTGCTTAAAAATACTTTGGCAAGTTATATTCAGAAAACATTGTTCTTCCCATGTCCAATAATGTTCGGTTCTTTCTTACAGCAACTCCATTCTATTGAGGTGTCATTGGTGCTGAAACATTGTGCTCAATCCCTTAGTCTTCACAAAAGTTATGAACTTCTCATTTTGAAATTCTCCTCCATGATTAGTCTTCAATCCAATTATACTGAAATACTGATCCTTTTGTACTACTTTACTGAATTTTACAAATACATCATACGTGTCATCTTTATTTTCCAAGAATGACACCCATGTGAAGCTTGAAAAATCATCAACTATTACAAATCCATAATTCGTTCCTCCCAAACTTGGTGTAGACATTAGACTAAATAAGTCCATATGAAGTAGCTCCAATAGCTTGGAGGTGGTGACACAAGTCTTTGATCTGAAAGATGCTTTGACTTGTTTACCTTTTGCACAAGGTCCACACACTTTGTCATGTTTTGTGTTGATTTCAAGAAGACCTTTTCACCAGATTGTGCTTGATTAATTTTCTGATCACATCTAGACTTGCATGTCTTAATCTTCTGTGCCATAATTCTGCATTAGTGCTCTTACTGGCTGCTAGGAAAACATCTTGATCTTTTAAGTCTTTGAGATGCAGAACATACAAACTTCTTCATCTTTCATGATCAGACACTTTGATTCTTTGAATTGGACCTGATGTCCCTTGTCACAAAGCTAACTGATGCTGATCAGATTGTGCTTTAATTCTTTGACGTAGAGAACCTCTTCAATTAGGTTCTTCTTCTTTCTGCCTATGATTCCACATCCTATGACAATCTCTTTTCAATTATCTTCATATGTGACTGTGACTTCTTCTATTTTGATTGAGGTGAATAAGCTCCTATCATGTGCCTTGAGCACCTACTATCCAAGTACCACTTGGATGCTTTAAGACTTATCTGCACGAAAATCAATAAGATTTAGGTACCCAAACTGTTTTTGGTCCTTGATGGTTAGTGCTATGATGATCATGCTTTGGAATCCATTTTTTGTTCCTAATTACACTTGTCTTAATAGTATGGCCTAGTTTATTGCAATAAGTGCACCAAAGAATGTTAACTACATATGAGTCATGTTTGTTTGGTTTTCTCTTATTCTTATTGACATAGTTTGCTTCGATATAAATTTTGGCATTGGTTTTTTTTTAGGATATATAATATTTTCTTCATTTTCTGGTGGTATATAACCAACTCTATATTTCTTCTTACCATTTCTTCTAGCTCCTTTTAAAATTAAAGATGATTTAGTATTGGTAATTTTACCTATTGTGGAGTTTAGATATTTATTATCTTCTATTAGGATTTTTATTTCTTCATTTAATTTCTTTACTGTGTTATTATTTTCTAGATGTTCTATTTTGATGTTCTTCTTTTTTAGGTTTTTATATAACATATTGTTTCTGTGTTTTAATTCTTCTACTTGTTTTTCAATTGTTCAGTTTTAGACTTTAGATTTGAATTTGTGTTTTCTAAGTATGCAAAATTTTTCTTTAATGATTTTAGTTGCTTAGATACATCTCTATATTTTTCATACAATTCATTAAATGTTTCTTCTAAATCATCATTATCTGAATCTGAAAAGGAATAAAAGAAAGTGTTAGAATTTACTTTATTATCAGAATTTGTCATAAAGGCAATGTTGACCTTTTCTTCCTCTTGTTCATCTAAGCTTGAGTCTTCATATGAGGTTTCTTCATTATTCCAAGCAGTAGCCATTGCCTTCTTTTTGAACTTCTTGTTCTTCATGGAAATCTTTCTTCTTAAGCTTTGGGCATTCTATTCTTATGTCTAGGTTGTTTGCATTCATAGTAGACCGACACTTGTCTTCTATTTGCCTTGTCTTTGAAGAATTTTCTTCTTGATTTGAACTTCTTCTTAGCAAGAATTCTTTGTAATCTCCTTGACAGTAGTGCTTCTTCTTCACTATTTCATCTGAAATACTCTCTTCTGCTTTGAGTGCATTGTTTATTTTCTTATTTGTTGAGAATTCACTTAATCTCTCCATGTTGATCTCATGAGCCATAAGTGACCCAATGAGCTTTTCCAAAGATATAGCTTATAGATAATTGGCTTCCTCAATGGCTGTAACCTTGGGAGTCCATTGACTGGGTAAGGATCAGAGGATTTTCCTTACCATATCTCCTATATCATACTTCTACCCCAGATTAGCCAATCCGTTTGTGATGTAAGAGAAACGCTGTACATCTGAGTGATAGTTCCTCCTGATAACATTTGAAAATTTTCATATTGAGCTACCAAGATATATATCCTTATTTCCTTGACTTTCTCTGTTCCTTCATAAGCAAGCTTCAGCTTATCTCACATTTCTTTTGCAGATGTGCAGGCAGAAATTCTATTGAACTCTTTTTTGGATAGGAACAACATAATATGCTCTTAGCCTCACTGTTTAGAGATATCATCTTCTTGTCGTTATCAGTCTAGCTTTCTTTGGCATTTAGAACAACCAGATCTCCATCCTCTATTATGCTCCATAGTTCATAGTCGAGTCCTTGTAGAAAGAACTCTATTCTAGTTTCCCAGTAGATGTAGCTTTCACCATAAAAAAGAGGTGGCTTGTTGACTGATTGATCTTTAGGATAGCTTTGGGCTACCATTTGATCTTTTACTTCTCAAATTGTGGGATCTTCTTGATGTCTTCAAAAAGCCAAGCTCTAATACCACTTGTTGGCCCGATTAGTAAGCCTAAGAGGGGGGGGGGGGGGTGAATGGATTGATTAAGCAATTTATGCAACTCAAAACATAAATCTTAATTGCGGAAATGGACATGAACAATCACACACAAGACACAAGGATTTTATCCTAGTTAAGCCCTTCGAAAAAGAAGTCATACGTCCAGTCCCCAAGAACACTTGGAATTTCACTAGCCAGTGGTATAGTCCCCGTTTAAGGACACTTACACACCAGCCCAGTTGGTCTTCTCTTCACACTTGAAGAGGAATAGCCCCCCAAGCACCTTGGGTCCTCCCTTATACAAAATGGGAATAACAACACCCCGTACACTTTGGGTCTTCCCTTATACAAGGAAAAATTCACAAGCAAGTCCTCTCTTCAATCGAAGAGGCACAAACCAAAATCTCAAAGGAGATTACATTGGTCCCTAGACCAAGCACAAAATAAACAAGAAGGAGGGCTTGATCTGAGACAAACAACTCTCTCTTATAGAAGATAATAACAATAGAAATGCAAAGAGAGAGGAGGAGAAAGAAAGCTTGAGAAGATGAAGGCCACAATTGTAACACCCCACTTGGACCCAGTCCAGCCATATCGACTCACATCGGATCCAGAGATACACTACAGTGGGAAAATACCCAACAATATCGGTACTTGGTTGAGTTATACACAAATATAAAAGCTAATAACAACGAAAATAAAGTTCAATTCCATCAACAATAATCCAATACCACAGCCGATATAAAAGTAAAATCCAAATACATAACCAGTCCATAAGGAAAATATAAGAAAGTCCAAATACAATTATTCCTCACATACACAAACTCTACTATCAATACTCTCAAGTACTAGTCATGTCGCTCTGAATCTAAATGCACTAACTCTTCAGTCTCGGGGTCTTTAATTAGCTTCTCCTAAAATGTTAGCAAGTATGAGTCTACATAGACCCAACAAATAACCAATAGCAATGACACATGGTTTACTTATGTCTTAGTTTAAAAACATGCTATCACATACATTACTACAATCCATACATGGTACATATACCTTAACTCTATCATACAATCATTGAACATGTCATTTTCATTATTCAATTGCACATTTTATTAACATATGATCATGCACATTAATCAAATTTAAAACACATGAATATTCGTTCTATTGCGAGTAATTATCATATACATCTCCAATCCTTTAATGAAATATCATGATTTAACCTATCACATGATTTCTAATGCAGTGGTACACACAATAATAAAGCAATAATGGTCATAGTACTATCATGTTAAGACAATATCTCTATCATGTAAGCTCATTTCAAACAAACATTTCACAATTCAACATTCATTTCATTTCATTCTCTTTTCAATTGCAGTGTAGTAATAGTAGCATTTATAGTAGTACAATATTTGCCAAGACACAATCCTAACCAACACTAGAGGCCAGTTAGTCAATCACTCACTTATCACCTAGGCAATTGGTGAATAAGTCTTGGTATTTACACAAAATTGAGGGAAGTCCTCCCTACCTTACTAATGGTACTTGTTCACCTCCAGAATTTCATCTCTGTTGCCCTCAGGGCCAATAGTGATGTAGTTATGTAGGTGAACCATTCTATAGGGGATTTCCTATAGTTAGGTTCCATGTAGAATCCTCTATGGTGGTAGTATCTTAGTGGCAGTCATAATGATAGTATTTAATTATGTAGATCTTGTAATTGTTTCACAATTTTTCATGCATACATTCCATAAGAATATTCAACATTAACTCATGTTTCCTATTAAACATAAACATTCATCCTTTAGATCTACACGAGTTAATACCTTACTGAAAGTATGCTATGTTCAGTGGTTTATAAATCTAACATAACTTGAAATTACTTTGCAAACATTCACATAATTTCAGTTTTCCTTTAAACTTAGAAAATATCTTAAAAAAACATATCTATTCACACAGAGGTAAAAAACATGTGAAATATTAACTGTAGCATGTCTTTAGTCTCTAGAACGGAACTCTAATTTTTCAGAATTTTATGACTTTCAAAGCTAATTATTCAATTTATAAAGTGAATTCTGGAAATATATTCAAGTAGGACCAGAAATTCCTTGAAACTAAAACCTACTGTTACAGAGATCAAAATTCATACACATATCTGAAAACACTATTCATGCAGTTCGAATCAAGGTTTCACTACACATACTTCTACAAGAATCGAACACCTATTTAACCGTCGTCTTTCAATTATTTAGAAATTTGGATGAATCAAATAGAATAAGATCCTTGTCAGAAAAATTTAGAAACTATCCACAGACCTTTTGGGAACATGACAAAACCCTAAAACCTAAAATCATGCATTCAATCTAGCCATTACATCATTTAGGAGGAAAATAAGAACTTACATGACAAAGAACTAAACGACAACATCTACTATCGTTCACTAAAATAAACGGCAGTAGACTATGTCACCAACATTTTCTTAACAACACCATAGATTATGTCAAGACATGTTAATGACAAGATCGTTTATCATTAACCTGGACTTAGCAGAACTAAGGTTGACATTAAGTACATTCGAAGCAGAAGCCTTTCAGAAACCACTTGAAATAACGAGAGAAAAGGGCTCGATTGAGGCCCTTAAAACTTTTCAAAAATCTGATAAAATGAAAACCTACAGAGTCTACACCCAAAGCTGACCCTTAGTTACTTGCCTCAAAAACACCTAAAGGATCACGAATTAAGGTCGGAGAGGCCTGCCTTGGCCAAGTAAGATGGTCCTTTTCCCTCACTTTCAACCCTCACGAAGGTGACTCCAGGACACCGATCCCTCATTCACAGCACCTCCTAAGGTCCAGAGAGCCCTTCTCCAAGCACGGAGAAGTACACACATGGTCTTCCTTGGATGAAGAGCTCTTGCAAAAACCCTATCTCTCAAGAGAACCCTCAAGCCAAAAGAGGCTTCATTTGGGCAAAATCTAGGATTAAGAGAGCATCACTAGCGTCTAACATCTAATTCTATCCATTCACATCAAAACCATCAATCTAATGGCTGAAAACACAAACAAAAACTTTGCCATAACAACAGCAAAAATCTCGATTGCAAAAGGGAAAGAGATTTTGATGTCAATATAGACTGCCACCTAAACAGATGTTAGCGACAATCGATTATGCTGTCAAGAATTAAAAATCATCATTTACTAAAATTACAGATTAATGCCAATGAAGAATGACGCTAAGATGACTTTAACGACATTAGATTGTGTCGTCAACTACTATTGGCGATAGTCACTCTTGTCGTTAAGTTCATGTAGACAAAATAGTGCAGAAAATCAAATAATTCACACAATTCGGACAAATGCAAAATGAAACCTAGGGCACTACAATGATGCTAAGCTCTCTTCCTTCCAAAAAACTTGACGGATGGATCATTTTGGTGGTGTTGCCTTCCTTTGGATATCACTATTTTGGGTTCACTTTTCCTCTGTATATACCCAGAAGAGAGCTTCGACTCCCTTTAAAACTTCTTGAACAGATATCCATTGAGTTGTCAATTAAAGACTTTAGCTTGGGATTTATGTAGGTTCCCATGCATATGTTATTGATGAACAGTCTATCTCCATGTAATTTAATTTAATCACATTTCTATTTTGGTGATTAACAAAACCATGTTATGTTGATAATTATCAAACCCTTGATTAAGGTCACTAACCTATTTTCTATAAGTCTTGAGCACAGAAAATATAACAAGGAAAATCAAGCCAAATTGGTAAGTATTATTCTTACTGAAGCAACATTAAGATCAAGTATGATATTTCTCTAAGTACACATCGGTTTCTTTTATAAATTATGACGACTACAGTAGAATTGTAATGATTTCTTTAGTGATCATAACGATTCGCTATCGTAACGATTCCTTTAGTCATCGTAACGATTTGCTCTTGTAATGATTTCTTTAGTGATCATAACGATTCACTATCGTAACGATTCCTTTAGTCATCATAACGATTCCTTTAGTCTCATAACGATCCTTTAGTCATCATAACAATTCCTTTAGTCATCGTAACGATTCCTTTAGTCATCGTAACGATTGCTCTTGTAATGATTTCTTTAGTGATCATAACGATTGCTATCGTAACGATTCCTTTAGTCATCGCAACGATTTGCTATCGTAATGATTCCTTTAGTTGTCGCAACGATTTGCTATCGTAATGATTCCTTTAGTTGTCGCAATGATTTTCTGTCGTAACGATTCCTTTAGTTGTTACAACGATTGACTATCGTAACGATTCCTTTAGTTGTCGCAACGATTTGCTATCGTAACGATTATTTTAGTTGTCGCAACGATTTGCTATAGTAACGATTCCTTTAGTTATCGCAACGATTTGCTATCGTAACGATTCCTTTAGTTATCGTAACGATTTGCTTATCGCAACGATTTCTTCAGACGTCGTAACGATTTGCTTATCACAACGATTGCTTCAGATATTATAACGATTTGCTTTGCGCATCGACTTCTTAAGTAATTGTAACGATTTCTTTGGTTCTCATAACGATTTGCTTTGCGCATCGACTTCTTAAGTAATCATAATGATTTCCTTAATGATCACAACGATTCTTTTGTATCTCACAACGATTTGCTGTTTGGTTGCATAACGATTTCATAAGTCATAAATGCATCGATTTCATATCAATCAACTTGACATATGACTTATCTTTCAACGGGTTGAATAGTCAAAGTCTTCGCACATATTCTTCTGTCAGCTGTGCATTTAATGAAGACTGAATGTATCTCTGCATGCATGCAGACGATATCGTCCATTATCGTGTCTATTCTTTATGCATCTTTTAGAACAGCAGAATAGCATTACTATTTTGATGAATATTCACACTAACGTTGACTGACAACAAGAGACAGTTCAGCTGTCTATCATTCTAGCTTGCTTTGTGTGCAGGTCCTGGTCAGCTATTCATCTCACAACAATTGGACCTTGTAGAAGCCAAAGGACACTTCAGAAGATCCTATCTCTTTGCATGCACAAATGGATAAAGGACTGTTGATTGGAAGCTTCCAAGTGCAACTAGTCTAACGTCCACCAAAAGCTAGAGGCAACGATACTTCAACGTTTAGATTTCAAATTGAAGATATAATATTGAAGAAAGGAGCTCCAGAAGGATATACACATAGACAGAGAACGACAGTCATAGAAAACTCTCTGATCATCAAGTCTTCTGCGAGTTCTCAAGAAAGAGCCAAGCCTCATTCCATTAGATTAGCTCTTTGCTTTCTGCATTGTCTGTAGATTTTTGAGAGAGCTTGTTTGGTTCTGAGAGTGAGCTTTTGTTTATAGATCTTATTGCTCTCAGTCCCTTGCTTCAGATCTTGGCTTATCAAAGCTTGATCTAGGGGCTTAATCTCCTGCTTACTTGTTTCTGTGTGTGTTCCCTTCTGTTGAGAAGGAAGACCTGGTGGGGTATCCAGGGTGTTGTTCCTCTTCGGGCTGTGAAGAGAAGACCAGCTGGGCTGGGTGTTGTAGTGTCCATAGGGGGACTGTACCCTAGTTAGTGAAATTCTGAGTTGTTGCTCAGGGACTGGACGTAGGACTCTTGTGGAGAGGAGATCCGAACCAGGATACATCTTGTGTTGTGTGATTGTCTTCGTGTGATTGTTGTTTCTCTTTACTAACACTGACAATCTTCAAAGTGTATTTCTCTATGAACATTTTAGTGAATAGGTATTAGCTGATAAATTTTAAAGACCCATTCACCCCCCCCCCCCCCCCTCTGGGCTACCTAACTAGGCAACATTTATGTCTAACGTTTGCTTCAATAGAGTACTGAACACCTGTAGTCAAAGAATGCTAGGAGGAGATGGTGAGAAGAAAAAGATATTTCATATTTAGTCACACCATACCTCTTCTACCTACCACCCTTATTTTCGGCTGACTGCCTTTTCTACTTGGTGAGAGCTTTCTCATCTGCAACAACCTTCATAAGGTGAGAATGTATGGTTTATATCTGAAAAGCATGGGCTACTGAAATTTTCGAGGCTTTGAGGAAGACTCAAATTTGTAATGAGCGCCAAAATAGAAATTTAAACACCACAAATCTTTTGCAAAGCCCTTAGACAAATAGTGAAATGATAATTTAATAGATAAACCTATTATTGGATTCAATTGGAAGAGAGATAAGGATTAAGTTGACAAATATTCTATTTATAAATTATTTAGTCACTAATCGATGTGTTTAAAATCATATAAACACCAATCATAAAGAATATGACAATAATCAGAATGAATATGGCCATTTGTTCACCAATCGAAATGAATATAACACCAATCGGTGTGAAACATGCTATTTATTCACCAATCGCTATGAAACAACAGCAATCGATATGAGTTAAGTCACTTGGTCATCAATCAGTATGAAAATAACACTAATCAGTATATTTTTCACCAATCGAAAGGATTTTAAACACCAATCGATAGACTATTTTAACATCAATAGTATAGAGTTATAACTACAATCGATAGAGACTTATTCTCCAATTAATAGATCACTTAAGACATTTGTTCATGAATCGATGCTCAGTTAACACCAATCGACATGAACTTACGCTATAATTGATATGAACTTAGAAAATATTCTTGAAGAGAATGATATAGAATGAACTTAGGTCTTTTAGAATACTTACATTGATGATCCTTGGAGCTTATTATTTTTCTTTAATATCTGTTGATAGACTTAGTGAAAATAAAATATGTTAATTATATAAATTAGATTAAAATAAAATCTCACTAAAATTCATATGCATGGAGATAAAAGAAGATTAACAAATATGAGTAGAAAAACATAGGTCGACACATGATGATCACAGATCGACACAACTTGACATATAGATATTATCTGTCAATCGATACATCATTATCTATCGATTGATCAACCATTATTTGTCAACCAATACACCATTATTTGTCAACTGATCAACCATTATCTATCGACCAATTATCCACATATGTCGACAAATTATTAGAAAATAGTACTATAAGGATCCTTCGGTGATGATCATGTATATATATATATATATATATATAGGATTGTCATTACTAAAATCTAGAATATGTGGAGATGATAGGTTCAAACATGGCACTATCCTACTAGGCTTGTAACACCTCAATTTTACAATATGAATATAAGTAAATTTTGAGAAATTTAGTTAATCAATTTTAATATTATATGTTAATATTACACTTGATAAGTGTATTCCATGATGTCATTACCAAATGTTTTTTAAAAGTAAATACACATAAATTTACAGAATGTTCTAGCCAAGATAAATATGAAATATCAACTTAAAAGATAATATTTGAATTTAAATGTAAGGGATTAGATAATTATATTTTACTTGCATAAATATTATATATGTATATATATATATATATATATATATATATATTATATATATATTTTTTTTTTTCATATCTCTTTTATTACTCACCTACGTAATCTATGTTACATATGAATTTACCATGTATTCCTTATACATGTTGCAATATGAAACTTGCCTATGACGTGGTAAATCTGTGTAAATCCATAAGCCATGCGAATCTAGCCATCCACCTGTAGTTGTTAAACTTGCCATTCACATAGTCTCCATCCTTCGACCTCGAACTCTATAAATATGGAACCTATCGTTGGCCAAACTATTGGTTGTTGTTTCATAGTTGAAGTCTATAAGAGATTGGAAGGAGCTTTGCTATTATCTGCAACTAACTAAGGTAGGGATATCTTTTACTCGTTCCTCTTCTTGTAGTAATACTTGATACTATGTCAATTGTCTTTTGATTTATTCCATACACTTAATTAAATTTCTTGGAGATTAAACACACATCATGATTCATACCTTCTTAGATTAGCACCTCATGCTACCCATGATAACCACTGAGAGATTAATAGAAATAAACTAGAAATCTTATAGTCGTTGGAATCAGTCGACTGATCATTTAGTCGGTCAACCGGTGTCCCCATTTTCCTACCATCCGAAGACCTTTAATCTTCAAAAAAGTGAGCTATGGATAGTCTATTTGTTCAGGTCAACATCCTCAACCATACTACTAGCTATCCTCTTCCATTCTCGATTGTTTATTCCATTCCAGGCTAGAAAAGCATGTGCGATTCTGGCCTGTCAGATTTTGAGATTTCTAAAATTGGTCGACTGAAAATCAATATCTGGTAGATCGATGACATAGACTTTAAACGATCGATCAAATTTGTTCTTCCGGTCAACCGATTATACTTAAAGCCAAAACCAATCTACTGAGAGGGTCGATCGACCGAAAATCACTGAACGGTCAACCGATACCTCTATCCACTCCTAGTCTGTCATCTTATTTTCTTAAATATCCCGTCATAGTATCTGACTTGATATCTTCACACTTGACTTGTTATCCTCATACTTGACTTGATACTTACATTTGACTTAGTTGACTTGTTATTATCATTGCAATGAGATTTCTTGAACTTGGCATTTGCCCAAGAGTCATACATGAGTAATGATTAAATGGAAATGATATGACACACTTTTTGAGTCTTCGGACTCGTTTGGACACTATGCTTGTGCAAATGAGGTCGGTCTAGTCCCAGGAGGAGCACCTGAATTCGTTTATTGGCCGTACGGAAGGATAATGGATCATCTGGGTGTTTGGCAGGCACCACTATATGTAAGATTTGGTCTACATTTCCATATACTATATTTTATATTGATTTGTACTATTTGCTTGATGGTTGGTATTAGGCATCTTTGATACTAGCATTATCTTTATTTTGGCTTTGCCTTATAACCTTGTATACCTGTTACACTACTTTCATGAGAAAAAAAAGAACTTTATTTTATGGTAAGTGTATTTTTGAACATTTTATATCGATTGCTTCTATCATCATCATATCGATTGTTTTCTGCATATTGATTGTTCTACATAGATTATCATTAATACCCTGATCATCTTTATCATAATGATCATATTTTTTCTGTTGATCAAGAAAGATTAATAAATAAACTTTATTGATATGATTGTCAAGCTATTATCCTTGAAGAAGAAATCATTTAATCAAGTTGCATATCTTCTGATTAAGAAACTCTCCGAAAAACCTTTGATATTATGATTAAATTATTCTAGACTTGTTTTAAACCTTAGCATTTGAAACTATGAATTTCAAATCTCCCTCCGCCTGTTAATATTTCACATATGCATTCAAATGTCTTTCGTACGCATAGTCTGTTGCTGGAATATAATTCCCATGGAGTATGACGGTTTGACTAACTACTATTTTTATTATAATCTTCTAATGATTTTCATGTGAACAGAAAGGAACATATCTTTCTTGGAAACATATCTTCTCATGTAAGTATTCTAAGATAGTTGTCTGTGGCATGGTTAGTCACAACACACAACTCCTTTGCAAAAAGTGCTTTACAGTTTGTCATTTTTAAACAAGTCTTCTTATGCTTTATATGGTGACAGAATGGATATATCTATTTCTATGTAACATTTGTCTTGTATTTAAAGTCTATCGGTTCACTTCTCTCATAGTCAACATCTTAGACCTGCTGCTGGCATCCTTGGAAGTGCACACCAACTCGAACATCTTCCTCCATTCCAAATAGCAAGTAGACTCAAGAAGACAACCGTTAGACTCAACAGAAGGAGAGCAGAATAAGAAAAGAGCCAAGAACCTCAACGGATCCAACAACTCCATCGGCTAGTCTTCAACATATCTGTTCAAGCTGCTCCATAAAAAGATGAAGAATTGAAACTGAAGAGGCTGAAAAAAAAATAGAGAAAAATCTGAAGATCATTCAAGGAGTGTACATCCAGTGAGCATCCAAGTCCGTACACACTCAAAGCAAGAAAGGAAGAGCTTGAGCCCATTCAAGCAAAAACATTCAAGCTATCTTCTTTCTTCCCATTCTCCCTCTTGTGTCTTTGTGTATTTGAGAGAGAGAGAGAGCTGGGGGTTTAGCCTAAGGAGAGTCTTTTCTTGTAAATTCTTTCCTTCTTAGGCTCAGTCTCAGATCAAGCATTCATTTTATCTTGAGCTTGATATAGGGGCTTCAGGTCTTAGCTTATGTGTTCAGAAGTGTTCCTCTTCGGTGGAAGAGAAGGCTTGCTGTGCAAACATTCCCTTTGATTAGAAGAGAAAACCAGCTTGCGCCTAGTGGTGACCATCTGAGGTCTGTACCAGTGTTCCCCATGTTTGAAGGGAAGACATACTAGGGTGTGTACCGTGAGTTACTTCTAAGCTCGTAAAAGAAGCACTTGGCTAAGGTGAAACAATGGGTTGCCTTCTTACTCAGAAAGAGAAGAAGACCAGCTGGGTGCTGGATGTTGTATGCCCCTTGTTTAAGGGAAGACCAAGGTTACTTGGTGGTTAGCAAAATCCCAAGAGTTAGCTTGGGGACTGGACTGGACGTAGGACTTCCATTTGGATGGGCCGAACCAAGATAAATTTTTGTGTTCCTTGTGTGCTTGCTTGAGCACTCATAACTTCCATTGCATACGTTTATTTATACTAACCAAATATTTTCAAGTGGTGATTTTTGTTTCAGTTTTCAGATTTCCTATTCACCCCCCCTCTAGGTTTGCTACCATATTAAGTGAGCAACAAGTGGTATCAGAGCCTTGGTCTCTGAAAATCAAGAAGATCTAACAATCTTAGAGCAAAATCAAATGGCAGCCCAAGGATTTGCAGAAGGCCAATCCATCTTCCAGCCCTTCTATTTGATGGAGAAGGCTACCTTATTGGAACAAGGATGAAATTCTTCCTACAAGGCTACCGACTTTCAACTTTAGAGCAACATAGAAGATGGTGACCTCCAAACATCTAAGCCCAAGGAAGATGGATAGCTGAAGATAAAAAGAAGATATCTCTGAATAGCAAGGCCAAAAGCTTCATGTGTTGTTCACTGACAAAACATGAATTCAATAGAGTATCTGCTTGCAAGACAACAAAAGAGATGTGGGACAGTTGAAGCACACCTATGAAGGAATATAAGGTCAAAGAAACCAGGATTGATATCTTGGTGACAAAATATGAGAAGTTCAAAATAGAACAAAGTGAGTCCATATCTAAGATGTATAATGAGTTTACTGAAATCATCAATGGACTTGCAAGTCTGGGCAAGAATTACAGCCAGGGAGACATAGTCAGAAAGATCTTAAGATCTCTCCCAAAGCAGTGGACTCTAAAGTCATTGCTATAGAAAAGCTAATGACATCTCCACAATGACATGGGAAATCTCATTAGATCTCTCATGGCTCATGAGATCAACATAGAGAGATTAGGAGAACGCTCTTTCATAAGAAGGCCAAATGATGCATTCAAAGCTGAGGAGAACTGTGACGGACCGGGGTATTTATGCCCATTAGGCTCCATATCCAGATCCGCCTCCCGTGAACGGACCGAAGCTCGCAAGGGATAGCTCACACAAGTGTCCATAAGAATATAAAAGACAAACCACAATAGTATAAGACACAAGAATGTACATGTGCTCATACCTGCATATAACAATTTACAACTGTCCCATTACATTAATACATGTCCAATTAAAAAGTACAACTAACTGGGGCATACCCCGAGGGAGCACACAAGCTCACACAACACTACTACTACGCAACTACTGGTGGTACAAGTCTGACACACAACGCCGCTGCAGGCCAAACACTCGGCAAGCCCTGAAAAGAACTGTAGGGGAGTGAGCCTCAACAAGTCACAGGCTCAGTAGGGGCTACCCAAAACAACACCGTATAACCACGGACACCTCAACCCCAATGGGTTTCACTAGAAACACCACAGCCAAACCATTTCATGTTCACAACATTTATATTTAAATAACAGCTTAAACAGTAATTGATAAACAAAAGCATATTCCTTATAAAGAAAGAGGAACCACAGGCTAGTCCGCTCAACAACTGAAATGCCTAGGCCGCAAGCCTCACAGGCACATTATTCCAACGACTGGTCCGCCTAAGCTACAAGCCACATAGGCAAACTACTGCCTAGGCTACAAGCTTCACAGGCGCGTCTCAAGTACGAGGGTAATAGGACTGCTAACAAAAAGCTGGTCCTATATAGCTCAAATCACAATATGTCGGAAACCACATACACTAAGTAACATGATCCTACTGCAGACCAATCCAACACACATGAAACCATATACGGTAGCTTACCCGAAGGAGGGTAAAGCAATTGTGTGGAAGGTCACAGCACACGACCTCCAGAAAAACAATTCCACGTCAACACCAGAACAGACTGGTACACGACGTACCACCACAAAACCATTACCCACACGGGGTACAGGTACCTATTACCACAAAAACCACAGCACAGAAACTGCAAGTAAACCAATGTCGTAACAGGGTACACCATATCAAACTAAACCACATTTGTGGTGAGTCGATACTCACCATCTATTTTGAAACTGTGCCACCTCAGGCACTCCACAAGCCACAATCGCAGTCACAACCGTGCCAACACCAGGGCACACCTCGAACGAGTCAAACCTCGACTACGAGTCACAAACTCACGAACCACGACAAGTATAAAGCAAAGCACGAGTCGGAAAGGAACGACGCCACCACACGGGAATGGACTACTGACTGATCAGGCCAATATCCAACCCGACAACACAACACAAGAACAACCTCTCAGCCTCGCAGTCACGGACGAAAGGTCCAACTGCTGCTCCATGAGGAAGAAGTCAACAACTGTAGAGACTAACCACACCCACACCTGCAGACACACAGCTGCAGGTCCACGCCTGGCACCTCTAGGGTCTCTGGCCGAAGCACCCTAAAGTGAGGCACTGGAAAACAAGACTAGCTGGGGACCAGTGTCGACTACTGGTGTTCGTACCCCCAACTACGAGCGCACTACAAGCAACAAAAGAACAAACTCTGGGAATTCGCTGTCCCACTGTCGTCTTTCCCTCAGCCGGACGTACAATTCAAACTCAGGAGTGAGGGTGTCCAGGAAGACGAGACAACCTCGACGGTACCACACTGTACCGTACAAACCCCGAGCACAACAAACACCGTGCCTGGCTCACAAAGAACCTGGGATACCCGACTAGAGAGGCATTCCGGAATAGGCGCCGGACCACCACACTCGGCAAGCTCAAACCACGATATATATACAAACACTTTCTGTTACCGACCAGGGTACACATATGTAGGAATAGCTTGTCCCAGTCACCCTGTGACTTACAAGCTAACCTACACAATCACATACAAAACCACATTAATAATAATACCACGACCTGTCATTGGTCCACAAAGTGACAGTGAAGTTTACACTAAACACTAACGATAATCATATAATAATCACACTTATTTTTACTAATTATCCATCCAAATAATCTATAAAAGATTCTAGAAGATCGAGGCTAGGTTCAGACGTGAACCTCATCGCCACAATACCACGAACTAATCATAATAATTAAGATACAATAAGCACAATAATGTACGATATGCCATGCACACACCAACCACATGCACGACATCAAAACCCCGTAAACCCCACATGTATAATGCACCATGACTAGTGTACTACACATTAACCATGTAAACAATATAGCAACTATGATAACATGCACACATATATATATTACACATTAATCACGTAAAGCATGCCCATCTCGTGAGCAACACACTCTATAAGCTAACAAGTGTACTGGCTCTCATCTGTCATTGCCATGCACACACAACCACGTGATATGTACAACAAGAAAAACCTCATAAAACACACTGCGATAATACCTGCACAGGTGCGGCAGCATCGATTGTCGTCCATTGGTTATAGACGGCAGCATCCCCTGCCGTTAATACTAAATAAACTCGATATTAACGGCTAGACATCTGGCCGTTAATCTCCAACTGAAGAACGTGACGTCAATCAATGTTGACGCTAAGATCTTCAGCTCCCAGCGTATACAAAACACACAGACCGGCCCGAGGCCAATCATATAGGCAACTTAGTCCTATAAACAATAGAAACAAAGGAGAAACACTTCCCTTACATCTGAATACTATAATTAAACTGAAGAAACAGATCCAATGCTTGGATCGATTAACCACCCAATTTCCCGACATGGAGAATCCTTTCCCAAAAACTCAATTAACATATGATCTATGCAACAAAGCATGGCAATTCAGCCAGGAGAGATCAAAGGTCCAGTCCCTACCTCAGAAACGCAATTAAACCTCGATAGAACCTCGATTTGCACCAAACCCCCAGGAGCTTCCCGCGAATACGGCCCTCCAATCCGACATTCCCCGCCCGATCTGCCGCTACCGCGCGCATCACGGCCTTCCCACATGCTCCTGTTGACCTCCGGAAGTAGTGAAGAAGCACAAAGGTGAAGGTGGGGAAGAGGAGAGGAGAAAATGGGAAAGAAGAAGGCTCGGTTACCTCTAAAAACACAGGCGCCTTAGGTTAACGTCAACCACTGCGCCGCTGACCAAAACCGCCACAACTAGCGTCCACATCGCTCGACGCCAAGTTCAAGCAATAAAACCCATAAAATAACGGTAGATTTCCACATCGATGGACCCAAAAACATGTTAACGCAACCCATGGCCGCCAACCACAGTCGACGTCACCCACCTGACGCCAACCACTGTTGATGTCCAGCGTACTGAACACCAACACAGACCCATAACCAAGCCCGGTAAGTATCTAATAAGAAACACACAACACTAATGGGCCTCACATTGGCCACCAAACCCGCTAAACCTGGATCCATGAGGATCCGGAAAACGTGCGACGTTACATGAGAACACTTTCGGATGAAGACACTACCAGTGATAGCATGATGTTGATTGTGAAGAAGAAAACATTCAAAAATCTAAGCCAGAGCAAGGAGAAAAAGAAGAAGGAACCATCTTCTATGAATGCAGAAAGCCTAGTCATTTGGGGCCAGATTGTCCAAATCTTAGAAGATCTGAAAGATCAAAAAGAAGAAAATAAAAGAAGAGAAGCATGAGAAATATAAAAGAAAGACCTTCACAGCTACATGGGATAACTCCTTAGACATCTCAATCACAGAAGAAGATGAAGAGAATGCAAATCTACTTTTGATGAACAAAACAACAAAAAAGGCATTGCAATGGGTATGGTTAGGGATGCTCAAAAGCATCCGATTGGTGACTACCAACTCTTCACTTTATTCCAATCTGAAGAGGAAGTATCATCCTTAACTTTTTTCTATGAAAAATTACATTCATTTTTTTAGCGAAAATGCTACTAATATCCTTGCAAGAATTTCTGTCTCTTTATAGGATCTATGCAAAGAATACTCTAGAAGACCCCGACCCCAACACAATACAAATGAATATGTCAAGAAATCAACAAGAAGATGATGACAAATTGGTAGACAGACAACATATTCTTGAAGATTTGCAAGAGCATCAACTAAGGGGACCTCACATTCAGGGGGGCAAGTAAAAGAGGGAAGAGATTTTGTTCAAATATGTTGAACCCCTCTCTTTCAAAATGGAAAAAAATATTCTTATGGGATAATGCTAAGGGTAAGATATTTCCTTTTTGGTTATTGACAAAAAGGGGGAGAGTATATGTTATGAATTTTTTGTTCATTAGTTGTATTGAATATTTGTTGAAAATTCATATGAGTTTTGTCATCACCAAAAGGGGGATTGTTAAACCACTCTATATTTTATTCTTTTATTTTGGTGATAACAAAACCTCATGATTATCATAAATAACATGAATATATTTATTACCATTTTTCAAGATTATCTATGCATGAGAAATAACATGTTTTAAGCTTCACTTCGTCATGCATGTTTTTATCATGTGCCGCCGCCGAGCTTACTTCGTCATAAACGCAGCTAGCTTCGTCATATCCAAACTCCACTTCGTCGTATCCGAATTCATCATGCATGTTTTTGGTCGTGATCAGTTGAAGTCCTACTTCGTCATATACGAAGCTAACTTTGTCATATCTAAAGTTATATATGAGGTTCACTTCGACCGACTGTGGGTTTCACTTCGACCGACTACGTTGTTTTTCATTCTATCTATCACGAAGTTCACTTCATCATATACAAAGTTACACTTCATCATATTCGAAGTTTCACTTTGACCAACATCGTATGACTATTTTATACGAAGTTCCACTTCGTCATATCCGAAGTCTTATACGAAGTTCACTTCGTCATATCCGTAGTTAACTTCGTCATATCCGAAGCTTCACATTCTCGACCGATTGTGTTATATTTTTGCCATCCGAGCTTCACTTCGGTCGTTTACATTATATTCTTGACCAATCGATTGTTGCTCTATTTCATATCGATTGTTAACCATTTTAAACATCGATTGATGAACATTTTATATTGATTGCTTGTAAAATATCGATTGATGAACATTTTCTATCGATTGCTTATGTCATCATCATATCGATTGTTTTCTGCATATTGATTATTCTACATAGATTATCATTAATACCCTGATCATCTTTATCATAAAGATCATCTTTTTTTTGTTGATCAAGAAGATTAATAAAAAACTTTATTGATATGACTGTTGTTTTCAATATCACTTTATATCAAGCTATTATTCTTGAAGAAGAAATCATTTAATCATATTGCATATCTTCTGATTAAAAAACTTTCTGAAAACACACATTTGATATTATGATTAAATTATTCATAGACTTGTTTTAAACCTTAGCATTTGAAACTGTGAATTTCAATCTCTTGCCGCCTATTAATATTTCACATATGCTTTTAAAGATGTCTTTTATACGCATAGTTTGTTATTGGATATAATTTCCATGCAGTATGACTGTTTGCCTGACTACTATTTTTATGATAAGTCTTCTAATGCTTTTCGTGTGAACAGAAAGAAACATATCTTTCTGGAAACACATCTTCTCATGCAAGTATTCTAGAGAGAGAGAGTGAGCTAAGGGTTTAGCCTAAGGAGAGTCTTGTCTTGTAAATTCTTTCCTTCTTAGACTCAGTCTCATAATAGCATTTCAATGTTTATCTTGAGCTTGATCTAGGGGCTTTAGGTCCTAGCTTATGTGTTCAAAAGTGGTTCTTTTCGGTTGGAAGAGAAGGCTTGCTGTGCAAGCATTCCCCTTGATTAGAAGGGAAGACCAGCTTGCGCCTGGTGGTAACCATCTGGGGTCTGTACCAGTATTCCCCTTGTTTGAAGGGAAGACCTACTGGGGTGTGTACTAGTGAGTTGCTTCTGAGCTCATAAAAGAAACATCTGGCTAAGGTGAAACAGTGGGTTGCCTTCTTACTCGGAAGAGAAGAAGACCAGCTGGGGTGTTGGGTGTTGTATACCCCTTGTTTAAGGGGAAGACCAAGTTACTTGGTGGTTAGCACAATACCAAGAGTTTGCTTAGGGATTGGACGTAGGACTTCCATTTGGAGAGCCGAACCATGATAAATCTCAGTGTCCCTTGTGTGCTTGCTTCCGCACTCTTAACTTCCATTGCACATGTTTATTTATACTAACCAAACATTTTCAAGTGGTGATTTTTGTTTCAGTTTTCAGATTTCCTATATACCCCCCCTCTAGGTTAGTCTTGCTTCCATATCAAGTGGGCCAGACCAGACATGAGGGAGAGTGTCTGAGTGTGCACATGTGGCTAGGATTTGATGACTCTTTTTTGTTGAGGCGCCAAGCCACAGACCCTAGATTGTCCTGCTTTATAAGTGTGGTTGTGGTGTGTTGTGCTTGTGTACTGTGCTTGTGAGGTACTAGTGCGACCGACGTCTCCACGTTGGCGTAGTCGTCATGGATTCTATACCGGCATGTCATTAGTCGTGTTTCTTGTGTACTAGTGCAGTACTTACTTGTGTTTGCTTTCTAGAACTTAGTAGAGTACCTGTTTTACCAGTGGGGTTAGTGCCCCTACTGAGCCTTGTACGGCTCACTCCCTTCTTTTCAGATGAGACGTCGTCGGCTCAGGTAACTGAGCAGCAGGGTCGCTATGGTGGTCCCACTTAGCAGCTAGCGTTGTAATTTTGTGTGCGTACCTACTGTACTCTTTCTCTTAATGTTCATGCTCTGAGTTGTACATCTTATTTATGTTATATAATGCAATGTTGTTGTATATTTGTAGTTGTACAATTTCTTATATGGCCTCCTTAGATACTTTCCTTTAACCTTCTGAGCTTCGGCTCTGGGGCGGTCACGGTTTGGTATACTGGTGGTACCGGTATCTCGAACCTGGGTCGTTACAATGTATATAATGAACATGATGATATTTTATGAACATATCTTGTTGGGACATGGAATGTGATTATGTGTGTGTGACAATAATGAGTAGGGCATGAGTGTCGCTTTGTTTCTTTTGTTGCAATATGCACACTTAACTAGACATGAAACAAGGTTAGATTTGTTCTTTGACTTAGCCCTTTGCCTTGAGCATGATAAATGTCTGACCTTGATAGGGTTAAGGGGCTAAGTCTTATTAATAGGTGAAAAGAAATAAATAAGTAGATGTAGCAACCCAAAATGTTAAAATATAAATAAATAAAAACACTTATTATCACATGTGGGATATTGCAATGAATTAAATGAAATTTATGTTCGAACACTAAACAATAAATTACAAAGAGGGATAAAGAAAGTGGGTCAAGACACGAATAATTGGGTCAGTCAATGTTGAACAAAGTCTTAAGACGAATAAACCTGATAATGATAAATGCTATTATCGCACATGTGAAACCAAACTGGAATCTCACAAAAATTAGAATGATAAATTAAATAATGGGATACAAAAAAAAAAATTATAATCTAACAAATACGTTTGGTTCAGCAAAATCGTAACTATGACTTAAAGTGATAAAACTCGATAATATCATAAACTCGTTATCGCATGTAATTAACTAATGTGAAATGGACATTTGGAATCATGTTTATTAGGCGTAATAGGAAGCCAAATACAAGAAATTAACATTTAAAATTCATGCTAACCCAATACCCACCCATAAGTGGGTTAATTAAGCATAAAAACATGTTAAATAGGTTATGGAATAAGTTTAAACCTAGCGCAAATGGGGAGCACAAATTTTCTGCCACTTACCCTCATAGTTGGGGTAGGATTAGGAAATAGTCATAGAAAGGAGCCCTAATCATGGTAGAATCGCTAGCATCAAGATTAGGAAACTCCAATTCTTATTTGCATAACCCTACCTTTATAAACACATCATAAGCCATCTTGGCCGACGCCAACCCTCTCTAAACAATGTTGTGTTGTGTTATGGTTGTGTGAACATTCATAACCATTGTTTTTGATGTGTTTCGGTGATGACATAATTCTTGTGTAATTGCCATGTTGATGAACACAAGTGTATTATTCACATGTCAAATCACTGCACCGATGTGTCGACACATGTAACTCACATGTTGACACACAACTTTGGATATTCAGTCTTGTTCCTTGTTAATCAAAGAATATCCTATTCTGATTCATGAAATTCTAATGATGATATGTGTTTTAATGATGACATTAAACATATTGGTATTTCATACAGGCACAAGCACAAAGACAAGCTTCAAGTGCTATCAGTCGAAGCACTTTAACTAATCAGTCAAGTGTTAGAACTGATCAGTCGAAGTTGAACCTCCAGTCAGTCGAAGTGCTTGAACTAAAGTCGAAGTTTATGACAGTTGAAGTTAAAGCATACGAAGCTATAAAGCAGTCAAAGTTATGAAGCTGCAATCAAGTCAGGAGATCATATGATCAATGATATCAACTTCAATATGAATTAGAAAGCCTTCAACACTCAGCTTCTGAAAAAACCAAGTTCAGTCTGTAGTTGTCGACAACCAGGTTGCATCTATCGACAACCCAAACAATGTTCAAGAATTCAGTTCTGGATAGAGCATTTGCAGCAGTGGCTGTCGACAATTGTTGTGCATCTATTGATAACCGTAATACATTGCCTACATGTAAGCAACATGTGCATTTAATTAGGGCATCCTTTTCTCATACACACGGATTCCCACGTTGTGTAAGGATAAAGACACACCTATAAAAATGTGCCCCTATCCCCTTTTCATAGTAAGAGCCCACACAACTCCAAGAAAGGTAGTGGTGGCCAAAAAAGGACTTCTCTAGTACTCTGGTCTAGCTCCAGATATTGCAGACCAGTGATTTCATCTGAGGAGATCAATTAGAAGCCAAATTCACCATCAAGATTCAGAAAGAAGAAGGTGAAGAAGAAGAAGAGAAATCCAGGTAGCGAAGAAGCAAAGGTGAACCAGAGGAGAGTCCAGATAGTAATTACATTTGCTTGACAATGACCAAGAGAGTCTAATTTGAAGCAAGGAAGCTAGAACAAAGGTGAAGAGCAAAGGGCAAGCTTCTTCAGCCTAAATTGATCAGGGACATCATCGAAATCTAACTCCAGATCAAGCAACAACAGTATCAAGGAAGAAACAATGTGATTTGTGATCATGACAATCAGATCAATAGTTGGAGAGATATTTCTTCCTTCACTCACACATATTTTGAATTCATTTCATCTTTGTGTATGTGTGTGTGTACTAAATTGAGATCAGTACGTGGATTCTATATAAGTGTGTGCCTTGTGATCTGTACAAGTGTTTTGTACGGATTATAGTGTGTGTGGTGTAGATCAGATCAAGGCTAGAGGATCTGATCACTTGTGATATGATCTAGCGTGTGTGTGTGTCTGAGCATGTGTTCTCATCTGTGTGTTGTACTCAGTTTTTGAGTAGTGTTGCGTCACAGTGTGAGGGGTGGACGTAGGAGTCACTAAATGTGATTTCCGAACCACCTAAAAATATCTGTGTAATGGTTTGATAGTCTCATCATTAGATGCATGAAAAGGAACAGTGATCCAAAAATCTTTGGAAACAACAAAAAATAAAAAACAAATGATACCAAAAAATACCATTCAACCCAAATAAAAAGCAAGCATGGATTCCAAAAAGTATGTTATCATAAGTCCTTGAATTAAGTGATTTGAAGGGACCAAATGTACTTGGGTTCCAAAGATTTTTCTTTGAATGTGTTGCAGTATGTCTTACAGCCAAAATAACAAGTGGTATCTTGACAGTGGCTGTTCAAGACATATGACAAGCGACAAAGACAATTTTGCTTACTATCTGAAATAAGTTGGACATGTGACCTTTGGAGGAAACAACAAAGGTAAAATTGTTGGTTCATGTAAAGTGGGTAAAACTACTTCAATTCGATTGATGATGTACTTCTGATGCATGGGTTGGAATACAACCTACTGAGCATAAGTCAACTCTGTGACAAGGTCATAAGGTAATATTTGATTATTTTGAATGTACCATTTTGAGCCAAATTCATATTGTGTCAAATTCACTAGTCAAAGAATCAATAATATTTAGATGGTTGACTTAGATGACCTGAAAATGACAATCTATGTCTTGCTGCTAATAAGATGTTCTTGCATGTTTGTGGCATCGTAGACTAGGTCATGCCAGCTACAATATGCTACATAACAGGTTAAATTCAATATGGTAAAAGGTTTGCCAGAAATTCCTTCAAGCGAAACTTCAAAATCTGTGAAGCATGTACCCAGGGTAAGCTAACAAGAAAATCTTTCAAAAGTAAATCTGAAAGTCATCTTCTAAACCTTTCAAACTTATTCACATGGATCTATTGGACCCACAAGGACCAACAGTTTTAATGGGAAAAGGTTTGGATATGTACTTATTGATGACTTTTAAAGATTTACTTGGGTATTCTTTCTTGCTCAAAAGTGATGTTTTCATGAAATTTCAAGAATTCTATAAGAAAATCCTACATGAAGAAAAATTCAAGATAATCTCAATTATGTCTGATCATGGTGGTGAGTTTGAAAATACTGACTTTGAAATCTTTACAGGGAAGAAGGAATTTTTCATAATTTCTCATCACCCAGAACTCCTGAACAAAATGGAGTGGTGGAAAGATGCAATCGACCTTGGTTGAAATGACAAGAACTATGCTGATTAAGAGTAGCTTGCCTAGAAAATTCTGGACAGAAGCAGTAAACACTTCTTGCTACATCATAACCGTGCAATGGTAAGGTCTCTAAGCAAAAAGACACTTATGAACTTCTGAAAGGTAAGAAACCTTCCATGCTCAATTTAAAGTGTTTGGAGTCAAATGTTTTATTTTGAATAACAACATAAATGATTTGGATAAATTTGAACCCAAAATGAGTTGGACATTTTTATTGGTTATTCAAATCATTCTAGAGCATATAGAGTTTTCAATGTAAAAGATCAAATTGTTGAAGAATCCCCTCACATAACCTTTAATGAACTCAATGATGATGTTTGCAGGAAAATGATGATGGAAATTCCTGGAAAAGGAAGATCCAAACGACCAGCAAGGAGAGGGATCAATTGTAAGTAAAAATCCAGATTATGAAGATGGGCAAGAAACATCAACTGTCAATGAGAATAAAGATCAACTGAATATCAGAATGATAAGAGATCATCCTCAAGACAACATTATTGGTAACCTGCTTGATCCACCCAGAACAAGATTTCATTTCAGACTTATTCATGAATTAGATCAAATGGTTCTTGTTTCACAAACTGAACCCAAAAATATTGAAGATGCTCTAAAAGATACTTCTTGGATAAATGCCATGTAAGAAGAGCTAAATCAATTTGAGAGAAATAAGGTGTGTGTGGCATTTAGTTCCCAGACCCTCCTCACAAGTGTCATTGGAACTAAATGGGTTTTCAGAAATAAAACAAGTGAAGAAGGTAAGATAATAAGAAATAAGACTAGGTTAGTTGCAAAAGTTATAATAAGGAATTTGGAATAGACTTCGAAGAATCTTTTACTTCTGTAGCTAGGCTAAAAGCTATCAGAATCTTACTCTCATTGGCTTGTGCTCATTGTATTAAACTTCAGAAAATAGATGTAAAAAGTACCTTCTTAAATGGTTTAATAAAAGAGGAAGTTTTCGTAGAACAACCTCCTGGCTTTGAATGCTCAGATTTTCCTAACCATGTGTTCAAGCTTGATAAGGCTCTTTATGGATTAAAATAGTCTCCAGGGCTTGGTATGACAGATTAAGCTCATTCCTTATAGGTAATGGTACTCTAGAGGTAAAGTAGATCAAACCCTCTTCACTAAAGTGCAGGATAATGATATTTTGTTTGTCCAAATTTATGTCGATGACATTATATTTGGATCAACAAAATCCTCTTTGTGTAAGGAATTTGCTGATTTAATGACAAGTGAATTTGAAATGAGCCTAATGGGAGAACTGAATTTTTTCTTGGATTACAGGTATTCAAACAAAGAAGGAACTTTCAGACTTTCATCGATCATAAAATTATTCAAGAATTATTGAAGAAGTATAAAATAGAAAACACTAAAACCATGGCAACCCCAATGAGTACAACATCAAGTCCAGATGCCAATCTGATAGGTAACTTGGTAGATGCAAAAACCTACCGAGGTATGATTAGATCCCTGCTCTATCTTATAGCTTCTAGACCTGATATACAATTCTCTGTGTGCATATGTGCTAGATTTTAGGCTAGTCCTAGAGAATCTCACATGAGCGCTGCAAAAAGAATCTTTAGATATCTTGTAGGAACTCATGATTTGGGATTATGGTATCCAGCATCTTGTGAGTACAAGTTAATTTCTTATTCAGATGCGGATTATGCTGGATGTAAATTGGATAGAAAGAGTACTAGTGGTTATTGTCAATTTCTGGGCAGGTGTTTGGTCTCTTGGGCCTCCAAGAAACAACACTCAGTTGCTCTCTCAACTGCAGAAGTAGAATATGTAGCTGTAGGGAGTTGTGGCACTCAGGTGTTGTGCATCAAACACCAACTCCAAGACTACCAAGTAGATCTGGGATGTGTCCCAATTATGTGTGATAACACTAGTGCAATAACTTGGCAAAAAATTCAATCAGCATTCTAGGACTAAGCACATAGAAATCAAGCATCATTTTTTAAGAGATGAAATAAAAAAAATTCATTTGAACTACATTTCATTGAAACATCTAAACAAATTGCTGATATTTTCACAAAACCACTATGTAATGAAAGATTTTCATCGTTAAGAAGAGAACTTGGACTATATTTGATTGATTGATGAATGATTGTTTGATAAATTGCTTGCAATTGTCTACTTGATTGATTTCGTGTCATATGGCTTGTCATTAATTGTTGCTTGAACATTACACATCATTTTTGGTGCACTCAGTAAGGGGGAGGTTTGTCTTGTGTAGCTTGAGTTCATGAACCCATTTATTTTAGAAATAATAGTGTCCGAAAGGGAAGTTTCACTGATTCATTGTTATCAGAAAAGCTGGGCAAGGTGAGAAATATGTGCTTTAAAGTAACTGCTATCTGGGAAGAAATTTTCTTTCAGGAATGTTGTGGTTTGGCTTGAATGAGGTCGACACTAATGGTGATTGAGTCGACACATCTAGATATTCTCCTTCTTTTCCCATTGTCCCTAAAAACTATTCATTCATCCAACTTTTGGATATTCTCCTTCTTTTCCCATAAATTCACTCTTTGAGGGGGAGTATTTAACTATGAAAATTTTTGTAATTGGGAAACTCTTAGGGGGAGTTAAATCCTTATCCTCTAACTTTCATCTTCTCCAAAAGTAAATAAAATAGTTTTGTCATTTATGAACTTTTGAATTTAATCTTAAATTTTACTGAAAGTGCTTAAAAGGGTTAAATAACAGTTCTTAAAACATTGTACAATTTGAAGATTGCAACCTACTCATTTCTGAAATTCATGTGTAATCTGGCTTCTCTAGTTAAATACTAAAAATCATCTGAGATGTATTGTTCTCAGACTTATCTTGAGCTTTAAATGTTGACAAAAATTCTCTCATATAATTTTATTGTGACAGAACATGACTAGTCTCTGAGAACTGCATTTCCTGAAAAATCAATTGAATTAATGTGTGTCATGAAGAGCTAGTTAATTATGTTCAGGGTTGATAAAACTTCTTTTGTGCTTACTAAGTAACCGGGGATTCTTGTGTCTAACCGAGATGTATCCTTACATGAAAGTCACACACAACCCTTGTGGCAAGATGATTACCTCACTTGAGTAATCAGGAGCTCCAGTGTGTAAAAACATGAACTCTTGCATGAAAAAGATGTGTATATCTGAATTTTCATCTAATTGTCAAGAAGCCCAATAATCTTTCAAAATCAAAATTCAAATCATTGGAAAAATCTCAAGAGTTTTATATTTAATACTTCATGGATTTTTTTAACATTTCACCAAGATCTCCTTTTACATGTGTTGAGTAGATTTTGAAAGACTGCAATTTCACTTTGAAAAAGTGTTGTTTAATTTTGTTATTTATACCCCTTAGTCCTTCAGTTTCTTTTAATTGGTTAAATTAAAGTTTATAACTTCCAAACCATTAACTTCACTAGAGGAGAATATAGTGAAGGAAGGGCATAATCTTTTAACTTCCTCAAAGATCACCAAAAGCTCAAATTCCAGTCATGGTTAATTCCTCTCATCCTCATGCATTTGAATACTTCACTAAATCCTTCTCACTTGAGTCGACACATCTTGTCTTAGTGTTGACACATCTTACAATATCTTTCAATGGAATAAGTTACATTTTTCTGTTCCGTGTGACCACTGTACCGCCTAGGGTAGGTCGACGCGTGACACTCTTGTTCCTAAATATTCTCAACACTTATGTCCGTTCGTACTCATTTGAAACAAACTGCATTCTCTTCTTCTTGCATCCACAACCCTCATTCTGCTTCTGAAAAAATTCTCTTCTCCCTCAATTTCATCATGGTGCCAAAATGTCTACTCGACGAGGTGGCAAGCAGAAGGACATTGAACAAGCCTCTTTCGATCGTCGTACCAAGGCAAGGAACGACAGCGGGAAGAGTACAACACCGTAGAAGAAGTAGTCTACAGTTCCCTCCTTTTCCAGCTGAAGATTCTCACATCCCAGATCGGCTAAGGAGAAGGCTTTCTCAAAGGGAAAAAAGAAGAGTGGTTTGTTGATTTGAGAGTTCCGCGAGGAAGAAGATATTCACTCATCTCACGCCGTGCGCTCTGAGGACTCTAGGAAGAAAAGCCTAATGCTCAGAGTTCAAATCAATCTTTTGACGATCAAGGCACATTTGATCAAGAAGTTTTCTCCTTCTAAGAAGTCTAGTAATAGCACTCCAGTTGATAAAGATGCTTCTGAAAGTCAGATTTTCACAGGGATGAGACTAAAATTGGGGATATTCCTAGCAGAGGAGACAATAGTGAGTCTAATCACACAGTATAGACCAACCCTCAGATCAAAAAATTGAGGCAAAGATACAAACATTGAAAGCAGTCAGGCATAGGAGGCAGTCCCAAATCAACTGAAAATAGACAGATTTTGAATCCGAGAACTGTGGATATTCTGATGAAGGTATGCACATTGTTTTTCCAGAACTATTTTAGATGATTAAGTTTCAGGGTTAGACAAGTTTCGTCAGGATCATAGAATCTTTTATCCAATCCTAGTTCAAGAATTTTATAAAAATTTGTTAGTAAAGAACACACCTTGTAACCACTATTCAAGGGATTCCCATAATCCTCACCACAGATTTTGTGAGTGAAGCCTTGAAATTCCAAATACTGGTCATAATCCTCATGAATACATTTTTGTCTGCATGAAGCATACTCTCTCATGACTAGACTAAACATGATAAGGAAACATTATACAGACAAGGGTGTCCAACATCAATGCAAATAAATTTTCTCCTCTGAATATAGTGCTTCATCATATACACTACCATTTTGACACCTCAAGGTGGAGGGAGACACAGAGTAACAAGACTTCAAAGATTTCTGTTTATTGTTTAATCACTAGAGAAAAGGCAAACTTGGCAACTATATTTTGCCATTACTTCATGAGTCCACCAGACCAAAGCTAAGAAGAAGTCTTCCATATGCAGCCCATTTATCTAGTATTTTTCTGAAAGCCAAGATCCTCTTGGTAATACCAAATCGAAAACAATACCAAGATCCATATCTATTGTCTAGCACATATAGTGAATTCATGAAACTCAAATTGAAGGAGTCCAGTTGGTGAGAGGACCAACTCCCTCTCAAGTAACTTGTCTAAAGAAATTGTTGTGGAACAACCATCTCATGAACAACATGAAGGTCAATTCTATGTTGAATAGCAAGGAAATTCTGGTAATCAATACATCATCATATGGAATGGATAATTCTTCACCCACACCATCCTTTGCACCCAGTTCCTTCAGCCCTCTTCCCAGATTTGATGACCTAGGTGTGGATACACCTCAAGATCACCCTGCTACCCACACTCAACAAGATGCATCTCTTTTCAACATGCTCCACCATCCACATCAACAAATGAATTTGTCATTCATTCACAATTCTTACAGCTTATTTAGGAGCAATTTGCATCCATTTCATGAATCTGTTGGTGTAAGACCTAGCTTTCCTTCCGGTGATTTGATGACTGGCCACTAACGCATCCGGGTTGGGCGATGCATTAGTGTCGCGTTGTGAGTGTTCGACGCGACAATCATCCTTGTCGCGCCCGGCTTTCCTATCACGTTCTTGTCGTGCCCGGTAACGGATCGCGACAGTGTTCCATCGCTTCGATCGTATGACGCTTGTCAGGGTGACAGGCGTGTTAGTACGACCTGTCGGGTTGTCACGGCATCCCTGGGGGACGCGTTCTTGTCACCCCTTCATGTCTTGGGTGCCGAAGGCTTAAGGCCTTGGCCGTCAACCCCTTCTCCCTTTTCCTCCTTCCCCTCTCTTCTCCTCCCCCTCCGGTGGTGCTCTGCCTCTCTCTCTCCCCTTTATGCGTTTCAGGCGAGGAAGAGGTCATGCTCGTGTCCTTGGCATTGTGGAGCTTGCGTGGAGCGAGGAGGAGGTGGCCAATCCTACGTGAAGGGCCCCCAATGGGTTTGTTTCTTCTTGAAAGGTAGAGATTGCTTATACCCTTCTCGATCCGAGTGGATTGGGAGCCCCTCTTGGTTTGTAGATAGCATTTCCTACTTCTCCATGCTCCCCTCCCCCGTGTGGTGTGTTTGTGGTGTGTGGGTAGCCCCAGGATGGTGCATCCCACGGGTCTTCCCTTCTTCTGGTGTCGCGACTGCGGTGCGCGTCGTGACACCAGAGGGCGTGATCATGTCGCGATGTGTTGGCTCGACACGATGGCATCGTGGTCTGGCGGTCGGATGTGATCTTACCACGACGTGTTTCTCTGTCACGATAGGGTTGTTGTCGCGGTGCCCCTGCTGGTCGCGATGGTATTGCGATGGCCTAGGAGGACGCAACAATACCTGTGTTGCCTCGGGTGTTTCCGTGGTTTCGGTTGGCGTGTTAGCGTGTGCCCCAGAGCAGGCTTGCCCTTAGGACTTCTAGTGGGGAATGCGGCAGGTTACCTCGCTGCGTTCAGTGACCGAAGGTGACACCTTCGTGGCCGTGTCCTAAAGGTGGTGCTAGGAGGCTCGCGTCTGTCTAATAATTGATTGTCTGACGACCAATCGATTATTAGTAGAGCGATGTTTTCCATACTGTCTGGTGGTGTTCCGAGGTTCTAGTTTGTTCGTGTATGCCTTGGTTGGTCGACGGCCCTCTTGAGGGTCTGTGCTTGCCTTGTGCTTGCTGGGCTTGTCGTGGGTTACAAGCTAGTGGTTCGGCGTGGTTCTTGTTGTGCTTGCCCCACCTGTTTGCCCGTGCCTTGGCACTTGAGGGCTGTCTCATTTAGAGGTTGTCTCCGTTTCCTGGGACCCCCATGCCCGTGAGCCCGTTGAGGAGTACTCTAGGCTACGGGCATGCTCGAGTCTACGGCCGAGTTGCGGACTCTGGAGCTGAGGGTAAAACGAGGTTTGGACAGCGACGCCGAGTCATTTGTAGAGCTCTCTTGGTTGGTCTGGGGTGCCGAGGACGTTTGGAGTTCTTTTCGGTGTAGGCCAGTCAGTCCTTCTTCTCACTGCCTCTTCGCCTTGCGTGGTTCCGGAGCCATGTAGGGAGGTCAGGCATGAGCCGCAGCTTGGCCAGGCTGCGATTGTTGTTGTGCTGTGGTGTTTATGTGGCTGCTCTGTCTCACTTTTCTGAGGAGGCGGAGGTAGGAGCCAGGCTGGCGAGCAGAGGGAGTGTCTGGTGTGTCCTCTTCTTGGCTGCTAGTGGCGGTGGCTTGGTTGCTGTTGTTGTGATGGTGTTTCCTTATGACGTTTCCAAATATGACTTGTTGCCCTAGCCTGCACGGTGGTTGTATCCTGGTCGTGTCTAGCTTCCGTGAGCGTTGTTGGTTTGGCCTTGTTGGCTCGTGCTTCTTGTGGTTTCCGCTCGTGTTCTCTCAATTTCGTAGTCCCGTTCCTTGGTGCCAGTCCGTGGTGGCATCAGTGTGTGTGTGTTTTCCCGACCTTGTGGTGTGTCCAGGGTTCGGGGTGGTTCTGCTTGTGGGCCCTCAACCTTGTGGAGGTCTGAGATGGTCGTGCTTGTGGTGAGACGTCATTCTCACTTGGTTGTTGCGTGGTCTCGACGGTGTCCCGAGGGTTGCTTCCGCTTGGTGCCCGACTCCGTTGGTTTCTGCGGGAGTCGTGTGTGTGTCACAACCTTGGTTGGTGGTTGTGGTGTTGCATTGTTCTATTCCGCTGCTTTGTAGTACCTTGCTGTAGGTGTTCCTTGCTTTACAACTTTCTAGTGTAGTTTCCTATTTTTGAAGTTCCTGCTGCTCTGGCCGTGAGAGACTGGTAATCCCTACTGGGCCTTGTTTGCGAGGTTCACCCCCCTACTTCCTTCAGCTAGGGGCTCATCGTCGCGGGAGCTCAGTGTCAGATGGGTTACGGAGGCAACTATGGCGCCGTGTGTTGTCAACAACAGTGAGAATGAGTGTTGAGAGGTCTTGTACTTGAGTGAGTTGTGCTTTGAAAGTTCTCAGAGGATGCCCCTTAAGGACTGCACCTTTCTTCTTGTACCTGTGCTTTTACTTGGGACACATTGTACAATTGCTATATGGTTATAGTTATTTAAATTTAGTACATATCTCACTAGACTATTTCTTCTAACCTTCCAGGTCTTCAGATCCGTGGGTGGAGATGCGAACTTCGGGGTCCCTGGCGGGGGTCCGGGAGGTCGGGTCATTACAGTTGGCCAGCTAAATGCTAAGGTTGAAGAACAGTCACTGAGGTTTGAGAGCAGAATGGAAGAAATTGATAAACAGCTCAATGAGAACATTGACAGACAAGTACAGACAGCAGGGTTTGTAGCTTTAAGATCTAATAAGTTGATTGAAAAGATTGGAGAGGTATTTAATCATGCATCATACACTCAGGCACAGATCTTTGAGAGGCTACAGGCAGTTGAGGAGATGTTGTCTAAAGGCTCAGATAAGCTAGATGATATTCCAGCAATAAAGGTCTCTTATTCTCAAGTGGCTACCATGTCAGGTCATCTCCGATCCATGAGACATGACTTTGACCAAGCCTGGAAGCTTCATGGTAACACAGAGATAGCTGACAGTACCCATGCTACTTCTTCTACTACTGCACCACCCATGCCTCATGGTGTTTATCAGATCTTTGTCCTTGTGTCTGATAAGTTGAAGTAAATGTCCCACATTTTGAATACAAGACTGAATGATGTTCAGATTTATCTTAGAGAGAACTACGAAGATCTGGAAGCAAGGCTGGCAAGAATTGAGCAGAGGATCCTTGTCCATCCATCTCCACCTCCTGCTTCCCCTTAGCAATGATCATTGTGTTTTGATAATGTCGAAGGGGGAGACATCTCATAGATACGTTTGTCTTTGTTTGTTTTTATCTGTGATAGCCAGATGCCTTCTATGCCTCATATTGTAAAAATTTTACATGAAATGAATCATCTATGTTGAACATCTATCATGTGTGGAATGCTTTGTGTGGATTGCTTGTGTGTTCAAGTGATGACTTGTGTACTTGTGTGATGACTATGGGTATAAATTAAGTCACAGTCAAAACCTCTATGAATCATAGTTGCCATCATAAAAAAGGGAGAGATTGTTGTGTCCCTGGTTTTGATGATGTCATGAACAAAAATGTAAGGCCTCAATTTATGTGCATATAATATCTGTTTATTTCTTTGCATATATGTCTGTTTGATGTTTTTGTGTTCTGCCGAAATCTCTTATTAACGTCAACATCCCTTGACGTCAATCGATCGTGTCATTAACCAACTTTAACGGCAAAACCCTTGACGTCAAGTTCATCTGTTTTCTCCAAACAGTGGTTTGATCTGTATGATATGATTTCGAGGATTTTTGGTTGTCTGTACATGCTATAAAATTTATGAATGTTCAGGTATGATGTTAGGTTAAACTCCGAATTTATGATAATTTTTTTATGATATTGCAAATTATGGAATTTTTGTTATGGGGAAATATGCATGCTTTGATAGATTTAAATTTAGAATAAATAGATATGATGCATGATAATGTTGCAGGAAATTTTCATGAACTTAGGGCTACTGTTTACATGTTTTGAAACAATGAGAACTGACTGTTTACTATCTTTCATGTTTAAAGTGTAATATCTTATTAAATTGCATGAGATCCCTGTTAAATGTTAAAAATCGAGTTACTGTCACTAAAATTCTGAAAAATTAGTCATATGATATGTTCCATGCGTAGGGTTTATGGTTAAAATTTGGGGCTGTTCTAATATCTGCAAGTATTGTTGTACTTATCAAGGTATTAAAGAGCATATTAAGCATGATTGTTGAAGAAGATGTATTTTTCAGTGATTAGCAGCATGTTTTGGTACTGTTATGCATGATTTAATACTGTTAGACAGTCATGATAGGTTCTGTAAACTGAAGCATATGTGTTTGAATAGTATGCATGTGAATGAACCAATAAGTGCATATAAAATGATGTTTATCATGTGATTAAGTTAGACAATGTGATTAAGTAAATGTGTGCCGAAATTGACATGGCTACCATAGAAGGCTGTGGAGCCGTTTTGTAGAAAAGTCCCTATGGGAAGGCTCAATGTGTATATGATATCCTGTGAGCATCAGGATGAAATCCTGGAAGTGGACAAGTACCACTGGTTAGGGTGGAGAGGGCTTCTCCCGGTTTTGCGTAGTTACCAAGATTTGTCACTATAATGCCTAGGTGACGGGTATGTGTTATGTGATATGTGTGTCCTTCTTTATGGTGGTTCGAACTATGTGTCACGGCAAATAATGTGTAAAAGTATGAAATATGTGTAAATGTGCATAGTGTTCGTGTGAAAGTGATGTGTTAATGTGTTACCACGTGAAATGATGTGAAACCATGTGAATATGTTTTAATTATGTTAAAACAGCAAGAAAATGATGTGATTATGTGATCTAAAAGCATGTGAGAAGTGTTAGATATCATGCTAGGTTTGTTAGTAACCATTGTAGACACCCGATTCTGGCCCATAAGTTGAACCATATTTTGTTTTCTTTTAATGAGCCCCAAGTTGGTCACTGACCTTTAGCCCATCTATTAGCCATGTTGTGAGCCCATTAAAAGCCCAAATTTTCCATTATCCCATCTAATTATCCTTTTAGAGTCCTCATGCCTCATTATTGATTTCTTCCAATAATTGATCAATAATCCAGGAATAATCGATTTTTCTTAAAGCGACGGTCGTGGCGTCGCGTTACCCATGTCGCGCTCCCCTTCTCCGTTGCGACAGCCCATGCATATCCATGCACGTGCCTTAGGGTCATGACCATCATGGCCGTTGCGACTATCCTTGTCGCGCCCCTACGACCCATCGCGACATGATCCGCATGCATTGGCCTCCGCAACCACCTCTTATTTATCCTCTAATGGCCTTATCACTATCTCCAAGCAACCCCCATAACCCCCATGTGTAGTTTGAGGGTCCATGGCACCTTGGGACCTCCTAGGACTCTTCCCCATAGATTTACTTGGATTTATCACTTTATTTTGGGTGATTATCACTTAATGATGAGGATAATCTCTCTCCTCTCTATTTAAGGGACCCTTCTTCTTCAGAGGGAGGGGATCCCCAATTTTGCCACGAAGTGCTGCCGAATTCTACCTAGACATGTCCCTTAGCTCGTGGTTCACATTCCCTCACATTTCCCTCTATCCTCTTCACCAAGCCATGACTTCTTCTTCACATACAGAGCATGGTGGCTGAGGAGGTAGCTTCTGGGGCATCCGCATCATCCAAGGACATCACACAACGGCCAGGGAGTCGCCCCATTGGGGCTCTTTCTTCTTCTTATTCCCCATGCATGCATTTTATTATTTCTTTTAGATAGGAACACATTTCCTTTTCTTCCTACGTTTTCACATCACCCAAGGGGTTAAAAAACCACCCCCAGGTTCGTTCCCTCCATGCTCTCCCCTTTCATTACATTTTGGATAGATGCTACTCTTAAATATGGTCTAACAGGATTTCTTTTGTTGTTTTCTACATTTTGGCAAGCACCTAAGCAAGATTGAACGAGGAGCTCTTGTCCTCTAGCCAGTTGGAGGGCAAGAAGAAGGTCCACCCAACATCCTCCCACACTGTAGAGAACGCGACAGGCACCTGCGTCGTGACATCAGCTTCATTGCGACGGGTCTCCCCGTTGCGACATCAGTAAGTGCCTTGTTCTCACCCCCTTTCCTAGCACGTTAGCCTAATTTCATTCCTATTCATGGCAACTTGTTAGGTGGCGATCACATTTCCTAATCCATGCTTTTTTATGTTATTTTAAACATGTTGTGTGTCTTGAGGGGTGTGCCACCCTGTGATTACAACCATGTGCTTAATTCCATGATCAATTTGTTTAGAAATATAATGTGAATGAATTGCAATTGATATCATGAATCAAACTAATGACCATGTGTAGAAAGCATGTTATAGATTATTCATATGTACTTGTCTATTTTGACATGAACCATGTGGTAAGATTTCTCTTGTTGTTAAATTGGATAGCATGAATGTGATATGTGTAAGGATGTGCCAATGGGTTGCTTGCTGAGTCTTTGTGAAGACTCATACTTGCTTTAACATACAGGTGAGACAGGTGTCCCCGTGCTTGAGGAGGACATTGTGAGGAGCGACTCCGAGCGAGAGGAGTAGCTGTGCTTGTGGAGACTATTTGCTAGATTGTACTTTCTTTCACTAGTATGTGGACAATGGTGTTATGTTATGGACTTGGATAATTGTGGACTTTAGTTTAATTTCATGCTACTATATAGACTGTGGAATGTGTGAATGATGATGGAATAAGATTATCTTTTATTTCCGTTGTACTTCTTTTGTTATTTATGTACATCTCTACCTATTGTGTTGTGTTGGGTACATGTCCCACTGTGACAGCACCCTTTATATCTATGTGGATTGGTATAATCGTATCAGTATAAAGAGGGTCGTTACAGAGATTGGTATCAGAGCAACAGGTTGAGATTGTACATGAATAAGCCATCATCTACACAATATTGCAAAGTCTTTATAGAATTAGTCCATACATGTGAAAAATATTTAATAATAAATTAAAGATAGTTAAGAAAATGGTTAGGACTAAGTAACTTAGATTCTAACCGAGTTAATTGTTTTATAGGCAATGTCGAGCCATGGTAGGTGTGGTACCCAGGCTCGGGAGGACGAGTAGAGGCGTGAGGAGAGGGGTGAGCAGCAGCCCCAGCACCCCAGGGTCCCACGGTACTTCTTCCACCACCACCTGTGGACTATGGCGTGTTTATGCAAGGCTTGGTCCAGGCGATGCAGACTCAGTCTCAGACGCAGGCTGCACTGCAGGCTCAGCTACAAGCATAGGTTAGAGTTGTTAAATAGGGAGTAGTCTGTTTTGTTGAATGTATTGTTGCTTATGTGTTCCTTGTTGTCTCAGGCTTAGGCTCCAGCTCCAGTTCCCCAGAAGCATGGCCATGGTGGTTCTTCCATCATGGAGAGGTTTAAGAGGATGGCTCCGCCTTCTTTTAAGGGGGAGAGTCAGCCCCTTCTAGCAGAGAGCTGGATGAGAAAGGTAGAGAAGATCTTCCAGGCTATCAGGTGTGCAGAGGAGGATAAAGTTAGCCTAACTACTTACATGCTACAGGTACTTAGAGTATATGTACTTGTGTAAGGTTAAGATTTTAGTTTGGATGGTGCTATGAGTTGTATTTTTATGGAGAGAGCTGATGTTTGGTGGGCCTCTATGCTACGCACGAGGTACGAGGATGGTGCTATTGAGGTAATTTGGGCCGAGTTTACTAGACTCTTTTTGGTCAAGTTCATCCCCGAGCACATCCAGGACAACAAGGAGTATGAGTTCCTATCTCTCACACAGGGCTCCATGACTGTTCTAGAGTATGAGGCCAGGTTTGCCGAGCTTTCCAAGTATGCTCCTCATATTGTTGCAGATGAGCAAAGGAAGCCCAAGAAGTTTGTGATGGGGCTCAAATCATCACTCAGGTCGAGACTGATTGCTTTTGACCATCGGACTTTAGATGAGGCTCTCAGCACAGCATGCAGGCAGGAAAGTGAGATGGATTAGTACATAGAAGAGAAGAAGGGCAGCTCAGAAGAGGTCAGCGCCACTTTCTAGAGGCAAGAAAAGAAGAAGGTAGTGGTGTACCAGTCGCCACAGCATCCAGTAGCTCCGAGTCAGTAGGTAGTGGTACCACAGACATCCAACTTCAGGCCTAGCGACAAGAAGAGGTTCCTCATTGCGGAAGGGCACACAGTGGCACCGAGTATTGGAAGCTTGCAAGGAGTGTCTGAAGTGTGGCAGCACCGAGCACCAGATTAGAGATTTCCCCAGGCTTCAGCAGTTTGCTTAGAGAGGAGCGCTAGCCCAACAGCGGCAGCAGCAACGACACAGTGACAGGGAGACCAGGAAGGCCTTGGGCCCAAGCCCGAGTGTTTACGCTAGCTCGTGAGGATGCAGAGTAGGCCGAGAACGTCACGGAAGGTACGATCTTAGTTATGGGTGTGCAGGCTCGAGTGTTGTTTGATACGGGTGCTACACACTCGTTTATTTCCAAGCAGTTTGCTAAGCAGTTAGCGGCAGAGTCTGGAGTGAAGGCATAGGACTTAGAGGTTCCCTTTTCTGTGCACACACCCACAGGTATGGTAGTGACCAGGAAGTGCATTCCATCCTTATCTGTATGCATTGTGAAAGATATGCGGAACTATCTAAGACAGTAATCTAGAAGGGGGGTTGAATAGATTACTACAATAACAACACTATGGCCTTCTTTTTGATCCAACACTGACTTATCGAAAACTTAATAGATTTATATATAATCCAAACTATGATGTGTGTTCTTATCATGAGTAAACGAATAACAACTATCTAGCGTGTGAGTAATCAACGTGCCTGCCAAACATCTATCGTGAAACATTGAAACCACAGGACACGAAGATTTAAGGTGGTTCGGAGTACACAACTTGTGTATCCTACATCCACCGTCCACAAACACACGCAGAACAACTGCTTATGAGCGAGTTCAACTCTACAACACACACACCCACGTTGTCTGATGCAAACACGCAATAAGAACAACAAACCACACGTGGATCAAGCACAAGGAATGCTTGAACCACTACCACACACATAAAGTAGTGAAGAGTGAAAAAAAAGAAGAGTTCAGAGATGTAGAAACAAATCCTGATGTAGAACTCTTCGTAGTGGTCGTCCAGAGAAACTTCAAGCTTCGTCTTGATGATTATTAGATGGTGGAGAAGCTTGAACCGTGGACAAACCAACTTCAACTCCACTCGTGAGATGGATCTTCCACGAACAGGACGGAGGGTTGAAGCACAGCAGCAGGGAGAAGCTTTCTCTTGGGTTTTGCTTAGGGTTTTGGTATGGTGGCTTCTTACTACGAAACTACCTCCATATGTCTATATATATGGGTTCCAAGTATGGAGAGACGTGCTAAAAGGAAACACCCTAATATAGAACGTATCCATATCTTATCTGACTTTTCTCTTCGTCTGTCGACAGGTACTTTATATCTGTCGACAGATACTGCTGACTTCTGGTTTTCCAGAACCATGATCTTACTGGAAAGGCCTTTTCTGTCGACAGATGATTTCTGGCTGTTGACAGGCAGCATGTATCTGTCGACAGGTACCTTGCATCTGTCGACAGCTACTACTCCATTTGAGCTTCCAATGGCTTGTTTGTTCCTGGATGACCTATCTGTCGACAGGGACCTTCATGGTTGTCGACAGGTAATCACTTGAAGTCCTTTTCTAGTTCTTTTGCTCTTGTATTTGGATGCTTGTCTTGTATGCATTCACACCTACATGAAAATGATTCTAAATGAGATACAAGGAATATATAGGTGATCAATAGAAGCATGATGGTCATTTATTCATCTCTTTCATGTCTTTGTCATTTTTATCCTACTTCCAACATTTATACAACATCATTATGTCACTCATCATCAAAAACTTTAAGAACATGTCATCATACACATTGTAACCCATCACATTGAGGAGCGAGGCTTGTTTGGGTGCTTCTACTTGCTAAACATGAAGGACTATGATGCTGTACTAGGTCTGGTTTGGCTTGAGGAGCACTATGCCTTGGTTGATTGTAGGGGGAAGAAGATTACTTTCCATATTCCTGGAGAGGATGAGTTCTCACATCTGTTGCCAAGGAATCTAGCAGGAAGGTTTGTGATCTCCGCCATGAAGGCTATGAAGATGGTGAACAGGGTTGTGACGCTTTTCTTGCTAGCGTGGTCTTAGTTCCTAAGACTGATCAGTCACCTACCTAGAGGAGATCGAGGTTGTGCAGGAGTTTCCAGACGTGTTCCCTGATGAATTGTCTAGATTACCACCAGCAAGGGAGATAGAGTTCACTATAGAGTTGCTTCCAGGCACCTCACCTATCTCTAAGGCTCCTTACCAAATGGCACCTGCGAAGTTAGTCGAGCTGAGGAAGCAATTGCAGGATTTGCTCGATAAGAGGTTCATTCACCCTAGTGTGTCACCATGGGGCGCACCTGTGTTATTTGTGAAGAAGAAAGATGGTTCCCTCAGGCTCAGGTTGTGCATTGATTACAGGAAGCTCAATTAGGTGACAGTGAAGAACAAGTACCCCTTGCTGCGCATAGATTATTTGTTTGATCAGTGGTATAATGCATCTGTGCTTTCCAAGATTGATCTGCGATTCGGCTACCACCAGTTGAGGATCAAGGGAGAAGATGTGTCCAAGATGGCGTTTAGGACCCGCTACGGACATTATGAGTTTCTTGTGCTTCCATTTAGTCTAACTAACGCCCTTGCAGCATTCATAGATCTCATGAACAGGTGTTTAGGCCATATTTGGATAGCTTTGTAGTGGTGTTCATAGATGATGTTAGTCTATTCTTCTGATGAGGCTACACACCGTGAGCATCTGAGGATTCTTCTGGAGGTTCTCCGAGAGCACAAGCTGTATGCTAAGTTCAGCAAGTGTGACTTCTGGATGTACGAGGTTATTTCCTTGGGCATGTTATTGCTGGATCTCTTGTTTTGATGATGTTTAACTATGATCCATATAAATGTGAATATCCTGCTTCAATCATATTTAACACTATTTTTCATGTTTAGTTTACAGAAATGTTGATATGATGACAGTGTTTTGACACAATTCTTATAGTGTGTCGACACATAGTTCAATCCCAGTGCAAATGGCCATGAAAGGAAGCCAGTTGTGTCGACACAGGTACATCATGTGTCGACACATCATCTGCTCACAGAAGCTATTCAGAACTAAAGGTGTCAGTGGTGTCAACACAAGTTCAGTGTGTGTCGACACATCCTATGGATCCAGTAAGCAGTGAAGTGTGAAGAAGCCAGTGGTGTCGACACAAGTTGGTTGTGTGTCGACACATCATATGCATCCAGAAAACAGTCATAAGACCAGTAGTCTGTGGTGTCGACACAAGATGATTGTATGTCGACACATCCTATACTCCCAAAAGCATGGTTTTTAGGTCTGTGGTCAGGTGTGTTCGACACGAGTAGAATGTGTGTCGACACAAGTCACCAGTCAATGCTGCCAGGACACAAAGCAAGGACATGTGTTGACACATAACTCAAGTTGTGTCGACACACTTCGACTTTTGTTCCAGATCTGATTTCATGGACACGTGGAAGGATTTGGATCAAGGATTTCGAGCGGGAATTCTGTGCCCCCAAAACTTCAAGGCACCTCTTGGGTACACGGGACTATAAATGCCGATTATCCACACATTCTTGGGGACACGCACCTCAGTTTCCTCATCTCCTAGAAGTAGAAGCAAAACCAGAGAGAGACTTCATCCGTGGAGAATTGCTGATCCAAATCTAAAGATTCAGGAATCCAAGTACCTTGATTCATCAACTTCAAGTGTAATTCCTAGATTCCTGAGTCTACATCTCTGAGCTGAAGCTGGAATTCTGAATCCTCATCTAGGAGCAGTAAGGGGGAAATCGAACCAGTCCTTTCCAATCTGCAATTCACTCAATTCATTTGGTTCTTGATTCTAAAGTCATTTCATCTTGTGTGTTTTGTGAAATTGGAGCAACTCTCTGCTCAATTTCACGTGTGTTCAGATCTGATATTTCGACTATCTCAGAGTGTGTGTGTGTGTGTTGTAGTGTGATCTACATGAACTAGCGACATAAGCCATTTTGTGTGTGTGTGTGTGGATGGTGGATGTAGGGTACACAATTGTGTAATCTGAACCACCCTAAATCCTTGTATCATTGTGGTTTGATCATTCTCTGTGTTAGATGATTGGTAGGCTCGTGCTCACACACCACTCAATTTGCTCGTACATACTTTTTCAACATGGATATGTATAACACATTGTGTATTCCTTCCATTTGTGGTGGTAAAGCGAGACGATATGCCACCTCGCCGACTCTTTCAAGAATTTCGAAAGGCCCGACAAACCTTGGTGACAACTTACCTTTAATGTCAAAACGCCTGATCCCACGCCTAGAGACACCTTTAAGAATACATGTTCACCCACCTGAAACTCCAGGTCTCTCCTTCTGTTATCTGCATATGCCTTTTGTCTTTGCTGTGCCACTGCCATTCTTTCTTTAATAAGCCTTACCTTCTCTGTGGTTTCCCTTATCATCTCTGGTCCTAGCATTTGTTTTTCGCCAACTTCATACCAACATATTGGAGATCGGAAACTCCTGCCATAGAGTGCTTCAAATGGTGCCATTTGGATGCTAGCTTGATAGCTATTATTGTAGGCGAACTCCACAAGAGGTAAGTGTTCATGCCAGCTGCCTCCAAAATCTAGGACACATGCTCTAAGCATATCTTCAACCACCTGGTTGGTTCTCTTCGTCTGACCATCTGTCTGTGGATGGAAAGCCGTGCTAAAGTTCAGTTTAGATCCCAAGGAGTAATGCAGTCCTTTCTAAAAGTGGGATGTAAACCTAGGGTCTCTATCAGACACGATAGACACCGGTACTCATGTAATCTGGCTATTCCTTCACATACAATGCAGCCAGAACATCTACTGACCACTTATTCTTCACTGGCAAGAAGTGAGCCGACTTAGTTAAGCGGTCGACAATAACCCCGATTCCATCGAATCCACCTCTAGATTTAGGTAGTCCGAAAATAAAGTCCATCCCTATACCTTCCATTTCCATGTCGGGATTTCTAGGGGTTTGAGTTTACCTGCGGGCCGCATGTGTTCTGCCTTGACCCTTTGACATGTAAGCATCGGGCGACATATTCTACCACTTCTCTCTTCATATTAGGCCACCAGAAGCTTCTTTTCAAATCTTGATACATTTTGGTAGTTCCTAGATGAATAGTATATCTGGTTTGTGAGCCTCATCCATAATCATTTTTTGTCTCTGCATGGTCGGGAACACAGACCCGATCCCGGAACAATAGCCTTCCATCTTCAGTTAATGAGAATCCGGCCTCTGGTCAAGGTTAGCCTTAATCTCCACGAGTACAGGGTCATTGTCTTGGAGTGTTGTGATATCCTCCAATAGTGTGGGTGTGCTCTAACACTAGCAACAAAGCATCCCTTCTCTTTGATGTCAGCATCAATATTTAACCTGGCGAAGTCTTCTAATAACTTCCATTCGTCTACCATTAAGCTCGACAACGTGATCATTGGCTTCCTACTTAGAGCATCTGCCACATCATTTGCTTTTCCTAGGTGATATTGGATCGTGAAGTCAAAGTCCTTGAGATACTCCAACCACCGCCGCTGTCTCATTGTATACCCCAAATTTTTATTACTAGTTATTTATTCCAAACAAGGATAATTAAGTTATAATACATTAATGTTATCTATAAATTGAAATAATTGACGTGTAAGTATGACTGGTGGTAATGAACATTACCCCAGTGACGCGCATCGAAATGCGTGCCTCCATAGAGCGATTCTGGAAAACGACGTCAAAATAAAAATCCAAGAACATCATAATTTCAGAAAAATGTGAAGAAATTTAATATGTAATTACATGAATTTTTCGACGTACGATTTCAACGTACAATCGACGCGACCATTTTTCGGGTGATTTTTCACCTATTGCAAAATAAAATCTAAAAATTTATTAAAAATCATCAAAATTAGTAAAACCATCATATTAATGTATGGTTAAAATTTCATGATTAATGGATATCATTTGAGTATGTTTACATCAACCTTAGTGGACCAGCTGAATTACTTAGGATTTACGGAATGGCTTTTTGGGTTAATTGCATAGGGGTACGTGGAGGCTTTAGATGAAGACAACACTTGAGGAAACATGGTAACACCTCAGTTACCATGTGTAACTCTCTCATCTTGCATGGGCTAGGTGTCCAAGTGAGGTAAAAAGGATTCTTACATTAACACCTACCCCCCCCTACGTGTTCATGTGCATGTAACCGGTTTTGGTTCTTAAAAACCCTCCATCACCATCGTACACACCCCTTTTCTCTCTTCTAACTGGTGTGAGTGTGCTACATCAGAAGTTTCTCCACTTCCACTGCCATTCTAGTGAATTGAGCTATCAATTCTCTTTGAGAAAGCTTCAACGGTTGTTCTGGTTCATCTCCTTGGGGTGGATTGCTGTGGAACTTCTTCTTCGTGCAAGTGTGCTCTGCTTCCTTATATTTCTGTGGATTTCTGAAGCCAAGGATCTCACTCTCACTTCAACAAGGTAGGATTCTCCTCTTGATCTTTCCAATTTCTTCTACCACCTCCCTTGGATTCTCTGGGTAGTGGCATGAAGAAATCTAAGTCCAATGTGAAAATCCAGACATTTGTGAAATCTGGAAACTTGATATTGATCCTATTGTTACCAAGGTTTAGAAATCATGTTCATGATAGGAAATCAACATGTCATCATGTTTTAGCTGATCCACAAGTCATAAGTATCTACATCTTGTTGTCTTCCAACCATGCAACACAAATTAGAGTGTTGCTTCTATTGTATAGATTAGATAGAACCTCAATGATTTTCTTCTTTTAGCTAACTTAATGTGTTGAGGTATGAAAAGACTCATTAGTTGGTTCAATTCATATAAGACTCACATAGAAAGATGAGGAGAAAAGAGTTCTAAGAAGTAGTACTTCCAATTATCCTCTTTGAGTTCACTTTTAGCTAGAACACCCTGTAAATTAAGTCCCATGATCTTCAGTTTTCAGATCATGTTACCATGACTTTATATTTGAAACCACACTTGTATAGGGTCCAAATCATGTTAGGAACATTAGAGTAACTTTATAGATCCATTGGAAGTCAAATGGAATGGTTTTTATGCAGTTTACATAGCCCCTGTCGACAGACAAAGGTCTGCCTGTCGACAGGAACCCCTGGCCAGAACCCAGAACTTTCAGCCTGAGTGTACCTGTCGACAGACCCATGCTGGCTGTCGACAGATACACACAGAGCTGAAAGCTCAGCTCTGGCAGAGCAGCCCTGTCGACAGCAGATCAAGGCATGTCGACAGGTCATGACCAAAGCTTGTTTCTAGCCTTGTTTTGACCCCGTTCTTTTATGAAAATCATACTCTTTTGTTCTACTTGTTAGTATACCTTTAGATTATGTACCATGAGTTATTTCTCCGAAGTTCCGAACAACATGGACCTCGAAAAGCTACCAATCTTGAAATCAGTAAGAAAACATAGTTTCTTCACTCTTATGTGTAAACTTTGAATGAATCCTTGTGGTTTTACCTACTAACTCAGTTTGTGAACCTTTCATTTCATCATGAGTTTCTTCAAAGTTCCGAACAAAATTGTTCTTGTGAAGATTCGAAATTTCTGAACTAGTGAAGGAACATAGTTCCTTGATTCTTGTGTGTGATTCATGAGTGTATCCTTGTGTACCTTGATTCATTACAAGGATAAGTGTGTGATGATGACACTTGTGAGTCTTGGAACTCATTCGAGAAAAATGCTTGGCAAATAAGGCTGGTTCAGTCCTGGGGAAGCACCTGAATTCGTTAGTGGCCGCGCGGGGCGATAAGGACGTCGTGGATGTTGGCATGCATCAACTCATGATTGATTGGTCATCATATCATGCTTGAGTGTGTGATATTATATCTGATTTGAATTCTAAAATTCATCTTGAGTTATTGATTCTATTTCCAACTTTATACTTGTTGAATACATGATATCGAATAACTTGTGCTTCCATTCTTGGAACACATCCTGCTAGTGATCCTTACTTTTTCTATCTTGAATATTTATCTATTGAATCCTTTTAGAATGTTGAATCCTATTGGGCTAGTTAGCTCATTCAATTCAATATTTCAGGTGAACAGATGGAGGAACTGCTTAAGGGGGAATTGTGTGCTGAGAGGACCACCTATATCAAGCAGTGTCGTGCAGTTATCCTTGCTTTCTTATAGTTATAAATGAATGTAATAAGTTTACAAGTACTTTTGTTGGATCCTCATTCAGACTATGATTAGGACATCATGTAATTTCCGCAAACCAATTGATATGAACGAAATATGTATTACCCGTCATGTATATTATCTGTCAAGTTCGGTAAATGTAGTTTTGCTAGGACGTGACACTCATGTTCAAGTCCTGCTGAGAAAACAGATACTTCAAACTTTTATGGTCAGAAACACAATGAATTTCTCACCATATAGATAATGACGTCATATCTTCAAGGCGAAGACTACAGCAGCTAGCTCCTAGATCATGTACAAGATAATTGTCCTCATGCTTCTTCAGTTGTCTGGACGCGTAGCATACAACCTTCCCATTTTGCATCAGCACACAGCCAAGGCTGATCCCAGATGCGTCGGTGTATACTTCAAAACTACCCTCAGCCACTGGCAGGGTCAGTACGGGTGCTAAGGTAAGGTGCTCTTTCAATGCCCTAAAACTTTCTTCACATTCATCAGTCCATGTGAATGGATTTTCCTTCCTGGTAAGCCTGGTCAAAGGTACAACTATCTTTGAGAAATCTTTAATGAAGCGACGATAATAACCGGCTAAACCCAGAAAACTTCTAATCTCTGACACCGTTGTCGGCCTTTCCCAGTTCTTCACCGCCTCCACCTTAGATGGATCCACAGAGATTCCCTCCTTGGATATGATGTGACCAAGGAAGGACACTTCCTACATCCAAAATTCACACTTACTAAGTTTGGCATAGAGTTGGTTATCCCTGAGCACTTGCAGAGCAACCTTCAAGTGTTCTTCATGTTCTTCCTTGGATTTGGAGTAAATAAGGATGTCATCATGAACACCACTATAAACTGGTCCAAGTATGGCCTACAAATATTGTTCATAAGTTGCATGAAAGCCGCTGGAGCATTTGTTAAACCAAACGGCATGACCACGAACTCATAGTGACCATATCTACTCCGGAATGTAGACTTGTGAATATCCTCCTCCTTTATTCTTAGTTGATGGTAGCCTGATCTTAGATCTATCTTGGAGAAATATTGTGCACCGAGATCTGGTCAAACAGCTCGTCGATGTGGGGCAGTGGATACTTATTCTTTATTGTCAACTGGTTCAACTGACGGTAATCAATGCATAGCCTCATTGTCCCGTCCTTCTTTCTGACAAATAGCACTGGCGCTCCCCACGGGGATGTGCTAGGCCTGATAAAACTCTGATCTAGCAATTCTTGGATCTGTCTCTTCAATCCCTGCAATTCATAGGGACATACGATACGGAGCCTTTGAAACAGGGGCTGCCCCAGGGAGTAACTCAATGGTGAAGTTTACCTCCCGCTCGGGTGGTATACCGGGTAATTCCTCTAGAAATACATCAGGATAGTCTCTGGCTATTGGAATGTCTTCTAGGGTTGGTTTCTTCTTTTCAGTTGCCAAGACGGAAACTAGGAAAGCATCACAACCCTGGTTCATCAGCGTAGAAGCCTTTAGGGAGGATATCAAGATAGGGTGTTTGTGATAACGGGTGCCAAGTAGTGATAGAGTTGGGAGGTTTGGTCTTTTAAGTGACCCTCCTATGGTGACAGTTTACATCGGCATCATATTCAATTAGCCAATCGACATCCAAAATGGCATCATAACCCTTCATGTCTAAACAGATGAGGTCAGCAGGGAGATTGTGTCCTCCAATTATAGTTTCACATTTTGGCAAGTAGTGAGTGAGTTCAGATTCTGAGCCTAGTGGAGAGTCTACAGAAATCTTGGATTTCAAGGGTACAGGTTTGACAGGTAGAGTTGCGGCAAATGTGGTGGAAATAAATGAATATGCAGCTCCAGTATCAATAAGCACAAAAAGCAGTTGAGAGTGTATGGAAATGGTACCTTCCACCATACCCCCTTCCTCGGTAGGTCAGCTTCTATGACAGCATTAAGGCGTCCCTGATGCCGTGGTGCATTCTGGCTCTACCTGGTTGGTCCTTCATCATTGGACAGTCAGGAATACGATGGTCACGACCACCACATCTCAAGCATGCCCCGAGCGCTTCTTCCAGCATTCCTCAGCTCGGTGTCCTGGTTTATCACAGAATTTGCAGTTCTCAGCCACTGCCTACCTTCCACCTTGACTCTCTTGTCTCCAGCAACGTCTCTCCCGGCATTCGGCCACTTGTTGTTGTTGTTGACGTTGTTGTTACGAAAAGTTGGAACAATATTGGGCGCTCCCTTCTTGACGAAACCGGCTTGGAGTTGTCCTTGCCCCTCATGCCCTCTACCTTGGCCATGGTGTCTTGTACCAGCTGAGCTCTCTGGACCATCTCAGTGTAAGTTTGAATGTTGTGTGGTCCCGCCTTTCAATGAACATGGGCCTGAGCCCATCCATGAACCGATTTGCCTTTAGTCTTTCAGTTCCCACCAGGTGTGGGGCATACACAGCAAGACGTGCGAACTAAGCCTCATACTCAGCCACGGACATCCCTTTCTGTTTAAGTGCAGCAAACTCCACTGCCTTCTTCTCCTTGACTCTCTCAGAGAAATATTTTTCTCAAATATCTCCAGGAATCCGGCCCACTCTAATTCAGCTACATTGGCAGGTGGGCCGATGTGGCCTTCCACCATGCTCGAGCATCTTTAGTTAATTGGAAAGTGGCCAGTACCACTTTTTCCCTATTTGTGCATTGCATCACCTGGAAAATCCTTTCTATATTCTCTTGCCAATTTTCTGCTTCATCTAGGTCAGGGGATCCAGAGAAACGAGGAGGGTTTAAACTCCTAAAATTCCGATGCAGATCACCGGCTCCATTTCTTGCAGTTACAGCCTGATTTCCAGCCTGAACTACATTTTGCAGGGCCTGAGTAAGTCCAGCCATAGTGTCTTGCATAGCTTGCCACTGGTTGCGAGCCATTGCAGTTGAGTGAGAGTGTTATGAGGGTTCCTGAGAAAAGGATGGAAACCAATTAATGTCTCTAGATACATTATAAGAGTCAATGGGTAGGAGTGTTTAATTCTTTCTAACATATTCCCAGTCTCTACCCATTCTCACCAGGTACTATATTTAATTTCCATGACCTAGGTTCCATAGGTATCTCCTAATCTTGAGACATATATCCTATTTGGTATTCCTAGGCTCTGATACCACTAAACTGTCACGTCCTGAGAATTTCGCAGTGGATATTAGTTCGAAGAATTTGAGTCAATATCTCGAGACGTGGACAGTCGGCAATAAGCCTCTAGCTAGCATGCACTAAATGTGTATCAACACAACATCATAATAGGGCCCAAATGTTGAACTCAATATAAATTGTATTCAAATGAAACTAGTACAGGACTAAGACTCAATAAAAGAAAGTACATAATACCTCACTTCCTACTACATTGTTCTAACACTCAAATGAACTAACTATAGACAGACTCATAATTGGAACGCTCATCACTCGGATGCATTCCCATCCTCGACTTGCTCTTCCTCTTGAACTTCATAGTCACCTAAATTGGGTAAAAGTAGGGGGATGAGCAAACTAGCCCAGTAGGATTTATATCTCAATGTGCGGGCAATGATATAAGTGATTAACATTTTAGAACTAGGTAAGCACGATGAATGTCATGATATGCCAGTGTGAATAAAACAGATTTAAAACATGATACATGAAACAAGCTAGATAGAGTGATCATGATAGAATAAGATCTGGAGTGATATAACAAGAGAGAACTAGCAATAGATCACTTTGTACAAGCACGTAAGATTTCACTTGATTTAATAGTTTACAAGAACGCAAGATATCACTAGTTGCAATAAATGTAGGATGGCCATATCACGCAAGCAAGCAAGCAAGATTGCACAAGCACGATCAAGTAACACTAATCAGGCACGTAAACACTAATGTACACCAAGGAAAGATCCACCAAGAGTGCACACAGGCCACGTGTATGTGGTTATGTATCTAACATTCACAAGCAAGAAAGTACTCCCAGCGCAGATGCAACGCCAGTAATCATTATACCCCATGGTTAACAGTATATCTATGACTCGCCGTCATTGGGGCTAGATTGGAGCCCTTGGACACACGCCGTGCCCTGTCAGCATCTCATGTAAAATTTTAAATGTAGATACCCACAGTCATTAATAATGGCCAATGAGAGTTGCAATAAGTAAGCATGTGTAATGTCATGTTCATGATGATGATGAGAACAAGTAATAAGTAACTGAACATGATTTCATGATAACAATGGTCAAGAGATAAATTCGGTAGTTGAACGGTACGATTTATAATTTAGTTCAATCTTTACAATAATGGCTTTAGTCTAGATTGTAATTCATGCTCACGAGAACAAGAAGAGAAAGAAGTGCACGCCCTTGATGTATAGTGTGTAGTGATGTACGCGTGTCAATTCACAATCCGTCGGTCTCAAACTCTCGGAAAACACTTAACATGATGGCATGCAAAGATCAATGTATTTAACTACATATGGTTTACAAGATTTTAAGATAATATTTATCATTTAAATCAAGCTAGATTGGTAACAAGAGTAAATCACAAGTTTCATGTATGATCATTTCATTAAGAAAGCAATTAGAATAATATTCATGTAATTAAGGATTTTTCAATGGGTTAAACACTTTTAAGCCATTAATAACATCATGTAATGATCAGACCCAAGACAGACAATTTTTGCAAAGGTAGTGTCGACACACCCCTCACTGGTGTCGACACTATGCTCCAAACACAAGGCAAAATAATGAAGAATTGGTCAAGTAGTGTCGACACTACAAGTTCATTAGTGTCGACACTAGAGACAGCTTCCAGACCTTCTGGCCAATATGGGACAGTGTGTCGACACTAGTTCAAGTAGTGTCGACACTAGAGGCCTTCCAGAACACCTTTTGGCAAAACTGGTCAGGTAGTGTCGACACTAGATCAGGTAGTGTCGACACTAGAGACCTTCCAGAACACCTTCTGGGCTGATCTGGGACAGTGTGTCGACACTAGTCCCAGTAGTGTCGACACTAGAGGCCCTCCCAGAACAACACATATAGGTCAAGTGCAACCTGAAAACACTCTCATGCGGGATTTACTTACCCTGCTTAAACTCTCCAACGAATGACATTTGACAAACGTTCAACATGAAAGATGACGAAACAACTAGTAGAAAGGTTGATGTTGGGGGTTTGACCTAATTCGTTTCAATCCCGAGAAACATATGAAGAACATAAATTAAGTGCAGTCTGAAATCGCAGAATCCTGCAGTGACTCTCTTACCATGATTATAACTCTCTAAAAAGGAAACTTTTGACAAAATGTCCAACATAAAAGATGATCGTGACTACAATAGTAGAATTTTAGTGAAGGAAGTTTAGTCTAATT
>CM024754.1:28654862-28741341 GCA_014218235.1 Colocasia esculenta | reverse complement strand
GACGGAAAGCAAAACACGTCAATGCAATGTGACGCATTCAATAGAATCCCGGCGGGTAACCCCAATGCGATTCCAGCTCGTTGTGAGCTCAACTCATAGGCCGAAGCCACACTCCTACACGGGAGAAAAGCCACACACAACAAACCACAAACAGCAAACCAAAACTATAAACAGGTGATATGCTATTCTCTCAAACCACCCACACATACATATCCCTTAAACCCAATCAAATCATGCTCTTAAACTCAAAACAAGGTAGGAAGTCTCCCTACTGGAAGAAGATGCTGAAGAACTCCCCAAAACCTCCTCTCCGACGGCATGCCCACGCTCTGAACGCCATCCTCGCGTGGCTCTTGCGCCACACGAGCCAACAGGAGTCGAAAGCCACCATAAATCCACCGGAGAAGCTCCCAGTAGCTTCCCCCCCGCGTTGGACAGAGCCTCCTCTGCTCTGTCTAGCCAAAATGACACACTTAAAACTCTGATCAAAATCGCGTCTGGGGTAGACACCGCGTTTAACCTCTTTAAATGTATCCACCCAAGCCGACACCACAAAGCAACCGCGCGACACGCGTCACAGAGTCGGTTCGCTGAATCGCATCGGGCAAGGTCGACGCATTCAAATCGCGTCGCCTGGCTCCGCCGCGTTTCAAAACAGTGAACCAGCAGTGCAAATGGGCTGGCATATTCGGCCCACACTGCTCACCCTATACACAAAAACCACAAAAAATCCCATTGACCATCTCTTGGTCAAGAGCCCCACACATAGACCAGATAAACCCAAATTGAACGACCGTACTGTTACAGATGCGCTAGAAGGGCGGCTCCCCATGCAAAGTCCCCCACCTGGTCTAGGTCCTCTAGCAGCGGTAGGAACCGGCAGTGGACCGTGTCGCCCCTCGTAGCAAACAAAAGCCTGCCCAGAAAGAACGTGAGGAAGCGACGCAAATCAAAATCTGCCTGAGCCCTAGGCTCGCTGTCCAGAGTCTCCCGGAAACTCCTCACCAAACGGTCTAACTACTCATCTACCGTCTCCCCTACCTCTCGGCTGGTCTGAACTAACCCAAAACTATCCTGTAGGTCTACCCTAGGGACCAAAGAAGACCTAGGGCCTACAGTCAGGTCTAGCAGTCTGCGGGCTAAGTCCCTGTAGCATGGGTAGGTAACTCCACTCACCAGGCGACCGTACACCCTCAACCCAGTGATTCTGCTAACATCCACCAAGCTAGGGATCATGTGATCCCATGGAAACACAAAGGCAGTCGCCTCCGCATCCCACCTGCTGCGCAGGGCCTGGGTGAGGGGAGCGTCCGCCCTCATCCGGTCCATCCTAAGGACCTCCCCAAACCCCATGTCATCCAACCTCTCCCTCTGGAATCCTGAGAGGGCCAGATACACCGCCAACACTGGCAACCAGGAGACCCTGGCCCTCATTTCTCCCTGCAAGCACAGAAGAAGCAACCGATCAGCTTAAGCAAGCACTCCTTGAGTTCTCGGCTGAGGTTCCGTCACCCCAATGGGTCATGACCTTGTCGCGACGCTCCGATGTGTCGCACCCTGGTCGCGACACCCAGGGAGACTGCGACCTTGTCACAATGGACTTTGGCCGACACGACAATGTTGCGGCCTCTGACCCCGTCGCGACTGCTAATGTCGTGACGGGGCGGGTCGTCGCGTTCTCAGATGTGGGCCGACCGGAGTTTCCTTTGTCAGGTGGCCTTTCTTCTGGGCGTTTTGCCCTACATTGGCCCTCTATGGGGCTCCCTCATTCATCCATACTCACATTTTGAAGGGTTAGCGCTTTAGGGACCTACCTTTTTCATGGCCTCCTCGCGGGCCATCGCCGCCGCCTCCAGGTTGATCGCTGACGCTTCCGCCTCCACCATCTCCACCTCCGGCGCCTCCTCCACCGGTGCTTCCTCCGCACACTGCCGAGGCCTCCTTGCATAGCGCTTTCCGCGCTCCCCACCGCCGCTTCCCTTCATCGCCGTGAGAGAGTGGGAGAGTGAGAGAGTGGGAGAGTGAGAGAGGGAGAGAGGGAGGGGAGTGAGCACAAAGAGAGAGTGAGAGAGAGGGGGTCGGAGTAAAAAGCCAATCGCCGGATGCTCAAAGGGGGTTTGAGCGCGCAAGAGGGAAGAAGGGGGGTTTTTGCATTTTGAACCCTCGGTTCGTGTCGCGACGGATATAGGCGTCACGTTAAGATTGCGACGGCTAGGTGGGTCGCGACAATGTCACGACCTTTCGACCCGTCGCAACCTTAAGACGATGTCTGTTTTGGTCACGATATCAACCGAACAATGCAAACTGTGAATGAAATTCTGATTTTATTGATTCAAATCACTTATTACAATGCCTAATCATACCTATAATCAATCAATCAGTCTTTTCAAGCCCTAACTACCACTTTTACATTTCCTACACCTCTCATGCACCCAATGCAACCTCCGCCACGGTGCGATCTCCACGTGACGGATCCTCCTTAATGCTGCAAGTACTCCTGGTACACGTCCTCGTCCTCTGCCACTGCTTCTGAAATGAGGCTCGCTGCACACCCTTCCCTGTGAACTATGGTGCTCCTCACATCCCGCTCGTCTTGCTCATCATCCATCTTCCGTGCTTGAATCAGCGGGTAATGGGAGAGGGTCAGTACAAATGTGTGTGCTGCACCACGCTGTAGATAGCATCGATCGGGGTTCTAGAGGACCAGTGCTTCATTCCCAATCAGTCACAGAGCCAAGCCGCTGCGGAAGGCGGATGATCTTGTTGTGGAGGAATGTCGGCCGCATCTCAAATTGCTCCACGGTCAGTGTGTTCAGGTAGAGCCGCCACTCCTTCAATCCCTTAATCGTCGCCGTCTTGCACCATGCCTGAGTAGTCATGTGGAGTGGAGCACCGACAAAGGCGAGTGGGTGGTGGACCATACTCATGCACTTGATGGAGGGGTCGCCCGTGGCCTTGAAGTTTATGTGCATGCCCATCCAGCATTCAAGGGCGACCACAGAGCCGAAGAGAGGACTGCTAGTGGCTGCAGAGGATAGTCCACCATAGAGATAGCCAAGAACAGCTAGAGAAATGGACATGCCTTCCCATACACAGCCGATGGCACCCAGGTTGGATGTAGAGAGGAGGTGATCCTGTGCAGGGAAGAGAATGACGCCGCATATGCAGATGGCGGCGGCTTAGCAATGGCAAGGCAGTTCTCGGTCTTCTCTTGCATTTGGACATAATCCACTGAGAGAGAGGAAGGAGATGGATGTAACCCGGGCTCGTCAGGGTGCTCAAATCCCAGGTGCGAGTGGTGATCTCGCCGAGGATGGCCCAGGAGTCTACGACGGCCACAGTGTGCGCGATGAGGTATTCCTCCCTTCGCCTATCTTTAGGGAGCCCCAGCATGAGCTCCAACTCTTCTAATAGGACGGTGGCTTTGAATGAGGGGAAGATGAATGTGTGGGTTTGTGGGTGCCACAACTCCGCAAGTGCTGTCATGCTATTCCACACATGCACTATCTTATGATAATTCTTGGCCAGCGTGAGGATGGTGGTGAGCTTCCACTAGCGCAGCAGGTTGGTGGACACCACAGGGAGTGCATTGACCATAGGTTCTAGCCAGGGGATTTTGGAGTAGTGCCTACCGCCTGGGAGGATCTAGAAGAGAAAGAAGAGGGGGTTGGCAGGAGAAGAGAAGAGAAAGAAGAAGAAGAAGAAGAAGAAGAAGAGAGAGAAACTACTTACTTGAATATTGTGTCTTGAACTAATGTGGCGGGCACAGAGGAGAGGCGTTGGAACGCTGCATGGGCCGTGCTTGCTGCTTTTGGGCCGCCATTAGGCATAGGACCAGCTTCAAAGGAAGAAAAAGACCTCTTCATAGCTAGAAGAGAGAGAAAAAAGCAAGAGAAGAGAAGAGAGAGAGGACGAGCTCTGAATTTAGACCCTTGCACCCTTATTTATAGAGCCCTAAGGGGTGCTAATCCCATCCCAATTCGTCCCTAGGAGTTAGAGTAGCAATAGGTTTTGTTTAGGAGTCCCATGGGTAGTGGGATTAGGCTTAGGATAAGGATAAGGCTCGATTTCGGTGTTTATCGCACAGAATGATGTCGCAGCACCCCGATCCGACGCGTTAGGGTCGCGACCCCCAGAGGTGTCGCGTTTATGTGTTTTGTATTTTCTTGTGTCTGTGCATAGTTTGTTTGTTTGTGTTATTATTGTGTGTGTACATATTGCCTTTGTTATGTTAGTTATTGCTTTGATTATTCATCAAAAAATCACATAAGATTGGAAAATCAAAAAATCATAAAAAATAGAGCTTCACAGGTAAGTCAGGTAAGTATTTCTATCATTATTCCCTTGCATTACTATATGATAATATACTTATTATATCGTTTCAAGGACCGGCTGGTTCTCAACATGCTTTGGGATCTGAATTCCCCTTCAACAAAAATGGTGATGATCTAGGTGTGTGTTGCTAATCGCTGGATAGGTCATTAGGTTGGATAAGTTTCGGGATGATGGACTCTATCTTGCACAGTGATTGCAGGAAGATTCTCGACCCATTCTTGTCTGATTTAGCAATATTATCCTTGATATATTTTCTATTTTCTCCTTTCTCTGCATTTGATTTAATGATTTCTTTTCTTTTAGCCCAGCATGCATCATATAGGACTTTGAGCTATCATGACTCATCCCTGGCTAATGGTGAGCTCTTGTTGAGTGCCCAACCATTTTCATGTTCAGAACAAGAAATCCTATTCCACTCTGAATCGGAAGGTCTATCTTCGAGCGAGTTACTCTTGCCAGTTGTCAAGAATTTCCCAGTCTAGATTCTCTATACAATTTTCATCCTTATTCATTTTGATCCATTTTAGTTGCGAACCGCTCCCAGGACAGAGTCTGAGTTACCTACCTGGCACGCACATGTCCCTCCAAAATGTAACTTGCAGGCCAATCGGCTAGGGTACCTCTCAATTGAGGGGTTGATCGTCGTTTTCTTTCCTTCTCGTCTAGACTTGTGTTTTCCTTACATTCTGCTCGAGCATCTAACTCGAGGCTTTCTAGACGATTCTAATTGCTTGTTGGTTAGATCGGGTGTCTCTTTACCTTGCCTCCCATCTTTTCATTCTACTCCACGTCATCTCCGCTTCATCGTCATTTCATGACACCTCCGCTACACTTCCGCTACGCTCCCTTGCAAAGTGGAAGCCAAGGAGGGGCAATCTGTAGACACCCATTTCTGGCCCTTAAGTTGAACCATGTTTCTAGTTCTCTTAATGAGCCCCAAGTTGGTTACTCACCTTGAGCCCATCTATTAGCCTTGTTTTGAGCCCATTACAAGCCCAATTTCACATTATCCCGTCCAGTTATCTTTTTAAGAGTCCTCATACTTAAATATTGATATTCTTCCAAATAATTGATCAATAATCCAAGGATAATCGATTTTCTTTAACACGACGGGCCGTGGCGTCGCGTTATCCTTGTCGCACCCCCCTTGGCCGCTGCAACAGCCCATGCATATCCATTCACATGCCTTATAGTCGCGACCATCCTGGTCGTCGCGACAAGGCTTGTGGCGCCCCTACGACCCGTTGCGACATGATCAGCATGCGCTGGCTTCTGCAACCACCTCCTATTTATCCTCCATGGGCCTTATCACTATCTCCAAGCAACCCCACAACCCCCATGCGAGGTTTGAGGGTCCATGGCGCCTTGGGACCCTCCTAGGACTCTCCCCTATGGATTACTTGGTTTTAACACTTCATTTTGGGTAATTATCACTTAATGACGAGGATAATCTCTATCATCTCTATTTAAGGGACACTTCTTCTTCAAAGGAAGGAGCACCCGATTTTGCCACGAAGTGCTGCCGAATTCATCCAGACTTGTCCCTTAGCTCGTGGCTCACCCCTTTCCTCACATTTCTCTCCATCCTCTTCACCAAGCCATGGCTTCTTCACATATGAAGCTTGGTGGTTGAGGAGGCGGCTTCCAGGGTTTCAGCACCATTCAAGGGCACTACACCACGGCAGGGAGTCGCCCCAGTGGGGCTCTTTCTTCCCTTCCTCCTCTCATTTCTCTTTCATGCATGTTTTTATTTCTTTTAGATAGGAACGCATCTTCTTTCCATTCCCACATTTTTATATCACCCAAGGGGTTTAAAAGCCACCCCCAAGTTTGTTCCCTCCCTGTTCTCCTTTTCATTTCATTTTTCGATAGATACTACTCTTAAATATGTTCTAACAGGGTTCCTTTGGTTGTTTTCTTCGTTTTGGCAGGCACCTAAGCAAGAGTTGATGAGGAGCTCTTGTCCTCTAGCTGGCTGGAGGGCAGGAAGAAGGTCCACCAACATCCTCCTGCACATGCAGAGAACACATCGGCAAAGGGCGTCGCGACATCAAGACGTGCCCTGATAGGGCGTCGCAACACCAGCATCATCACGACGGGGAGACCCGTCGCGACACCAGTAAGTGCCCCGTTCTCACCCCCTTTCCTAGAATGTTAGCCTAGTTTCATTCTTATTCAAGGAAATTTTTAGGTGGCGATCTCACTTCCTAATCCATGCTATTAATGCATTTAAAAAATGTTGTCTGTCTCGAGGGATGTGCAACCCCGTGATTACAGTACCAAGCAGCATCGTCACAGATAATAAGCCACAATTCGTCTCACAAGAACTCTAGGACCTCTGTAAGAAATACATCACTCTACATCATTCATCTCCATATTAACTACAAGCCAGTGGATAAGCTGAAGCAACTAATAAAACTCTTCTTAAAATCTTGAAGAAAACTTGTGAATCGCATAAATTCGCTAATTGGCCAGGTCTAAACTACAGCCAAATTGGGAAGGTCCGTACATAATGAAAAAAGTGTATTCAGGGAACACCTATCGTCTAATTAATGGTGAGGGTTCATGGAATGGGTTATATCTCAAAAGGTCTTATCCATAGGTCATAGGTGTGAGGCCACGACACGTAGACTAGGGATAAACCCCACGTTAGGAGCATGAAGTTCTTTCCCTAGTCATAAAGGGTTGCCCTAAGTTAGGACAAACACACATACTCGACAAACCTAGGCAGCTATACTTAGTAGACACCATGACTACATAGGCCATGCCTAAGCGGTACGATGGTTATTCTCTTCCCGACCCAGTCAAAATGTAGGGGGAAGGGTCGTGAGGACAAGGCAACCAACCTAAGCACTTCCTGGCAAGAGGAAGTCTCAAACAGGGGTGGTCAAACTTGAAAATAGAAAAATGAAAAGATCAAAAAAAGAAAAATAAAAGAAAAAGGTGACCTAACTCCCTTAGCTTACATTAGACTTCCCAAAAAAATTCTTCTGTTCCCCCTCTACAAGATTAGGTCATCTCTTAGGTATGGTCTCAGTAGCCACACTGTTAACTATGGGCAGCTGCCTAAGGTAAGTCACCACCTAAGTGCACATCCAACCTTAGTGAAGTCCTTGGTGAAAGGGGAAGGAACCATGACCCCTAATCGACAGTTTGAATTGTTCTCTATATTGTGGCCCCAAAAGGGGGAGTACTTTGTATTTTACGCATCTTATTTAGGAAGGGCTAACATCAGCTTTAGGTGACTTTCAAAACTAAAAAAATATATAGATATTCAAAACCCAAAAAAATCAGATATTTTCAAATTCTAAAAAATTAGCTATTTCAAAAACCCCAAAAAGTAAAATATTTTCAAAATTAAAAATATTTATTTAAAACCCAAAATTATTTCATTCATTTATGCATGTCATGTACTGTCACATCCCGAGAATATGCAACAGATATTTGGAATAAATGATTGAGACATGAACATATGCAAATAAGCTTCTAAGTAGTGAGCATTAGATTTCCACACAACGCATATGTGTCCACAAAATAACTAAGCTTTCATCCCAGTAAACTTAATAATTATCCATTACAACTACATTGGCTTCAGAATATGAATGACTCAAGAAAGGGAAAATTACATTAGATTGCAAAACCTCACTACCTACTACATCAATTTAACTCTCAAATAAACTAATAGAAATACTATGGTTGAATCACTCTTTTCACTCGGAAGCATTCCCATCACTAGCCTGGTCTCCTCTTTAACATTTGTGTTACCTAAAATGTTGAGAAAGCAGGTAATGAGTATACTTGCCCAGTAGGATTTACATCTCAATGTGCGGGTAATGATATAAGTGATTAACATTTTAAGATCTAGGCAGGCACGAGCATATCAAGATATGCATGTACGCGAAAGTGGTTTAAACATGATGTAAGAGCTAAATTGATCAAGAGAGAGCAAGTACTATCAAGAGAGCAATTGTTTACAAGAACGTAGGATGGCCAAAACACGCAAGTAAGTAAGCACATAACGAGCAAGAACTTTTAACATGTACAGTAATCAGTCCAAGTCACAATGTGCACTAAGGATGTATGCCACCTTGGAATGCATAATATGAACGTGTAATGTGGTTTTTGTATCCAACATTTATACAAGAAAGTACTCATAGTGGATGCAACACCAGTAATCATTATACCCCATGGTTAATAGTAAATTTCTAACTCTCTACCGAGGGGGCTAAACTAGAGTCTTTTGACACTCGTCGTGCCCAATCTAGCATCTCCCAATTTTTAAATGTAGATAACCACAATCAAGCATGGCCAATAACAAGAGCTTCAAGAGGTATACAATTCTATATCATGTCAATAATGATTTCAAGAATGAGAAGTCATGTGAACAAGATTTTATGATGATAATGGTCGAGAGAGAATTCAGCAACATAACGGCACTATTTACACTTAATTCAATATTTACTTTAATAGCCTGATTTCATGTATAAGAAATCACACTCAATCGAGAGTAGTAGCCGAGAGAGAGTGCACACTATCTCCAATGAACTTTAATGGTACAACCAACTTAGTCTCCATGAGGGAACCCACAGAGTATGAAGAATTACAGAGGTCTTGTTGGAAGTCACTAGTCTGGTAGAATGGAATGTCTGACAGAGAATTTCCAGTCCTCCAAGAAAAGAGGCTGTGTTACGCCCCCGAAATTATAAACAAATAATTGCAGCGGAAAATAAAATACCAAATTTTAAATTTCTTTGAATCTCATCTCATCAGGGCTCGACATTACAGTTCAATTGGGTGTAATAGAAGGCCAAGCCTTAACAACACACTTAGGGCCCACAAATATCATTAACTCAATTAGCAAAACTTCTCAACAGAAAATGCTCATGATACACTAATCAAATTTTGGCCAACTTTTAGTCATTTGACCTAAGTACTAACAACAGGCCAACTTACACTTAAGGCCAATCAAAAATCAAGCTTCTGTGAAGCACTGGGGACAGAATCAGTCAACAGACAAGGGCAGGTTGTTGACAGATCTTCTAAGTGTCGATAGATAGAAGGATACGTGTTGACAGATACATCTAGGTTGGTTTGGCTGAGACTACCACTTTCAGATTTACCTTTTCCAACACATGTGACACCATGCCATCAACAAAAGCTCCTCCATCACATAATCCACGATAAGATTAACCATAACTTGATTCTTTCATTCAAAAGGGGTTATATAATTTCTAATTCAAAAAGAAACAACTCTCATAAATCCATCCCTCAAGGGTTACATGAATTAACATGATATGTCCACACATCTTGTAACAAGATAAGACTCCTCTAAGGTGCTTCTAGCTCAACACACAAGGATCTGCCATATGCCAATCTTGTTTCAGATTCACCAAAATATGTTAGATAGGTTTATGAGCAAACTAACCTAGTAGGAATTACACCTCAAGGTGCGGGGAAAGTATAAGTAATTGCATTTTAACAAAATGGGATTTCAAAGATAATAGACATAATTTCGTGTGTAAACAGGAAGCATACTTATATCAAATCAAGAGTTGCATATTGCAAGATATCAATCAAGTCATACTATTATCAAGACAAGTCCGAAGGATCATCAAGTCATAAGAACAATAAAATATCCACACAAGGATTCCAACTGACTATATAACAATTGATCAAGATTGGTCATTTTCAAATGAATCAAACTTATCAGTCAAACAAGCAATCATATCAAGTTAAATAGGTCATCTCATAACTTAATCTCAACATGTAACAAGAGGCACTTTCAAATCAAGTAAGCAAGGGATGTCAATGCCAAGCACCATTTATAATGATCCATACTCCCTAGGTTATCAAGTACGTCGGGGTTGTAATACCCCAAAACTTAATATCAAATAATATAAGAATGGACAGTAGAAAAGATTCTAATTCTCATAGAAGACATAAATACTTACAAGAAATATGTTTACGCTTAAATTTAGAATACTTTCATATTACTAATATAATCACGGTACTATCTTCAGATGTGCGCATCTCGACAGGACGTCATCGGAATTCGATAACGAAAGTAAAATCTAACAACACCATAATTACCAGAAAAATATACTGATCCCAAATATATAAATATTCTGACTTATTGATGTGCGGATAACGAGATTAAGCAGCCTTAATAATATTTAGAGTAATTTTCACTCGATAAAAAGTTAATCTGAAAATTTAAACTAAAATCACCATAATTTATAGCACCCCTTAATAAGTTTATGTTTGAAATTCAACTTAATTTAACATTATCTAGATAGAAAAATAGTGATCCAAATAACCTAAACAAATTAATTTGAATTACATAATGTCATTACCTAAGCTCCCTTACGTAGGAAGCTTGGGTGACCTCATGTCCATTTGGGGGTGACCTTATCTAATAGGGTCAGGTGTCATTCGAGGAGGATAAGCCTCACCTTCGTGGCAACCATCGGATGGATGCCAACCTTATATATATACCCCCTTCCCTTCTTCATCTTCTACTTCTTCTTCTTCTTCTTCTTCTCTTCTTCCACTTCTTCTTCTGATTCTTCTTCACCTTCTACTCCTTCTTCTTGTCCTTCCATCCACCATCACACCATTGCCACTCCTCATCCTCTTTCTCAAACAACACCATGCCAAAGAAAAAGAGAAAGAAGGTGCAGAAATAAAGAAGAAGAGAGAAAGAAGTTGCAGAGCACTGAGGAGAGAGGAAGAAGAGCTTAGGGAGTCTACCTCGACCTGACAGTCATGCCTAACTGATTAGTAGGTTCCTCTCTATCATTCTCGATTGTACACTTCTATTCCAAAGCATGATTAAGCCGTGCGATTCAAGTTCTATGATTCCAATTTTACCAAAATCGGTCGACCAACCTGGACATTTTGGTCGACTGATTCTCTCTCCAGTTCGACCCTTACAGTAAGAACCAAGTCGACTAGTTTGGACCAGTCGACCGAATTTGGCAAGTCGACCGATTTTGTAAATCCAGTCTAATGACACCCCCCATACAGCTAGAACCCAATTCGACTGGTTGGGGCCAGTCGACCGATTTTTGATCAGTCGACCGATTTTGTCATTTCGGTTGACCGATCCTTCATCACATCCAGGACCAAGCTATTGGCTAGTTCAGTTGACCGATTTTTCCTATCCGATCGACCGATTTGGTTTTTTTTGGTCGATCGATTCCTCCTGTTTGATGACCGATTTTCATACAAACTTAGTTCGTCGACACATCCAGTGAGCAAGTCGACACACTCCAGAGTAGGTTGACCTATCCTTCCAGTAGCTCAACCTACCCTCTTTAGCAAGTTGACACTCAACCCCAGCGTCTCAATACCTACTCTAATAGGTCGATTTTGTCTGTTTAACCGATCCCTGGCTAGATTATCGTGCTTTACTATTAGATTTCGGTGATGCGTTCTTCCATTGACTTTTTGATAATATTGGAAGACCGAACGTATTTAGTACCTAGAAGCCTGTTATTGGGTCACATGTATGTTGTTCGTATGTCAACACTTATTGATCATTTGTCAACGCCTGTTATTCACAGGTCAACACATGTGTTTGTGTGACAACATCTGATATTCATATGTCAACACCTGTCATTCATATATTAGCACCTTTTCTTTGTATGTCAACACTTGTTGTTTGTGTGTTAGCATATGTTGTCTAGATGTCAACGCCTGTTGTCATATGCCAACACTCGTTGTGCTCTTGAATAGGTAAACCTACTCGCATATTTGATTCGACAATGAGATTCTAAACTTTGAGATCAAGTTGGATGTTTCATTTTCTTGGATTTTAAAGTGACTATACCAACTTGATGCTCCAATACCACTATTACTACAATTGTTTTACCTTCTGAATAACTATTTCGAGCCAACTTTATCCAGTATGACCTTTATCAAGTCTAGCAAGCTCAGCCACAATCCCATGGATAATTTGGTATCTGAAAACTCTATGTAATTACTATAGTACAACTAAATAATCTAGAGTGCTTTTATATTCTAATTTTTTACCAGATACACTAGTTTCAATTGGCCATTTCATTATTTCAATTTGAATATCGGCTTCCAGCATAAACTTCTCACCTTGCATAACTATGTTACCACTTGAAACTCCAATCATTTTCAACTCTGTTGTGATCCTTATGATACACAATATTGTACATGTGGTTTTATCCTTGAAACTCTAAATTGTTTCATGAATAATTGTCCGGAAACATAACTATAAGGAATGTTTATATACTTGTTTGGGTCTTTAGACTCACCTGGACTGGATGTCTGTGCAAATAGGGGCGATCTAGTCCCTGGGAGGAGCACCCAGATTCGTTTACTAGCCGTACGGAATGATATGGACCATCTATTTTTAGTGCTTGGCATCGGCACTGCTACCTGCTTGATTGGTGGATATTCTAGTATATGTTATTGTTTCCATCAGCATGATTCAAGTAGTTCGCATTTGCCACGAATAGCCAGTACATGTTCAGTGAATTGCTCGGTAGTTATTACACATTTGATAAATGACAGAATGTCATTACATGCTGTAGACACCCGATTCCGACTAATGGGTTGAACCACATTTCATGTTATCCTAGTTAGCCCTAGTTGGTCACTCACCTTGAGCCCATCATTAGCTTTGACTGAGCCCATTAACCATTTAGAATTGCCTTGAAATCCCGCCCATTATTATTTGGAGAGTCTGTGTGCAATTATAACTTTTTGTGTTGCGTGATTGGCTGATAATCCAAAATAATTCGATTTCCTAGTCGCGACATATCGTAGCGCCGCGACTCTAGTCGCGACGGCCCTGGACGCCGCGACAGCCATGCATAATATCCATGCACGTGGGCTTACTGTCGTGACGCCCCGACCCGTCGCGTCTCTAGTCGCGTCCCTACGATACGCCACGACAATGCCTGAGCGCACCAGACTCTACAACAACCTCCATTTATCCTCCTATTGACCCAGCTTTATCCCTAGGAGATATCTCACCCCTTGGGGCGAGATTCTGGCCCTAGGGACTCTTATGAGGATCCCTTGGACTCTCCCTTGCAGTTTAAAAGGCCATTATCTCCCATTTCGAATTTTGACCCTTTTTAAGAGATAATATCACCCATTTCTCTCTCATGGCTCTATAAAAGAAAGGCACCTCCTGAAGGACGAGGAGAGCCTCATTGTTACCCCGAAGGGCTGCCGAAATTTCCTTTGACGGGTACTTAGACACGCAGCCACCCTTCTCCTCCATTTCCCTCACATCCCTCTCCACCAAAGCAACCCATTTCATCATCTATGAAGCACGGGACGTGAGAAGGGCGACTTCAGCACTCTCCTGAAACTTTTGGACGATCCTTCGAGCTGCAATCACGCCAAGGAGTCGCCTAATGGGGCTCACTCTCTCTCTTTCCTTTTCTCCTTCTTTTGCATGCATTTTCATGTTATTCTTAGATAGAATGTCAGCACACACACCCATGTTTTCCTACACCCAAACGGGTTTAAAAACTACTCCCCAGGTCCGTTCCCTCCATGCTTCACATTTCTTTTCATTAACAATAGTTACTTCACTTAACATAGTCTAACAGGGTTTCATTTCTTGTTTTTGTTGTTTTGGCAGGCACCCAAGTGAAGATCCACAAGGAGCTCTCATCCTCTAGCCGGCTGGAGGACGGGAAGAAGGTCCCATCCATCATCTCCCGCACAGAAGAGAACGCGACGGTGGAGGGTGACGCGTATCATGTTGTCGCGACCGCTAAGGCCGTCGCGACATCAGGTTCGCCCTAGTTCTCTCTCCTTTTCCTAGTTAAGTTAGCTGTCTTCATTCTTATTCATAAGGCAGCTTGCTAGGTGGCGATCACATCCATGTTCACACACCGCTAGTTATAGTACTTGTCCGTGTCAAGGGGGGGGGGGCATCAATCCCCTGATTACACATGCCTGCTACTTGTTATTCTAGCTCAGTTCATTGACATATCGATTTATTTTATTACTATTATTTAAGCATGGTTCAATATTTTACATCTTGATTTGCATTATCCTCCTTTCCTTGAACACTGTTATTTGTTATCCTTATGTGCAGCAATTTTTCATGATTCCAATATCTATTTCCTTGTTATTAGAGGATAAATCCTACTGGGCAAGACTACTCATACCTACTCTTTTTCTAGGTTATCATCAGTCCTAGAAGGCACGACGATGGGAATTGTGTGCTGAGAGTTCAACCCTTACTACGTCTGCCCCTTTTATTTATAGTTGAGAATTATGTAATACTCTAGTTTTGAAGAATGATAGTTAATTATTTTATTTTAGGTCTTCACCCCGAGCAATTTTTGCTCGAAAAATTTAAATATGTTCTCGATTTCCTTTTGCGCGCGTCTCGACATTTATGGAAATATTAAATGATGGGACGTGACAGGGGTGCTCCTCCCCAAGACCGGATTAGGCTCCATTGCGCAGGCATTTGATAGTAGACCGAAGTCCTAAGTAGTGTCGATCTCAAGAACATTATGGCCATTGAAGTCAAATAGGACAGAATTGTAGGATATCATAGAAGCCAAAAACATAAGTTCAATTTAAGGATTTTCAAGTACAGAGTGCCAAGGATTTAGTGAACAAAGCGAAAAAGAACTTGACAGATCAAATCATGTCGAAGGGACCAAGTGGGTTCCCTACACATTTTTCTAAATTTCAGATTCAAGGCATGTAGATTCAAAGTTGGAATTTCGGTTGAATCACAGAGGGAATAGAAATCAAGTAATTAGTAGTCATTAGAATAATCTTCACATTCATACCACTTTTAATATGTACAAGATAGTTAGGTTACTATCATGCTGGTACCTCTTCTAAGGGGCAGATCACAAGGCAGTCGAGATTGGCCACAAGGGCCAGTCGAAGTGCCACAAGGGGCAGTCGAAGTGCCATAAAGGGTGTTAGGATCGGATATTCGGTAATGGCAAAGCTAGAAGGGGGGGTTGAATAAATTTGCAGCGGAAACTTAGGCAATTTAAAAATTACTTCGTAGTAAAAGATCTACTTAATCAAAACCCCTTTGATCTGATTCAACATGTGTAAGTAAATCAATAAGTAATGTGTAGACGAAATCCCTATGCATGCATCTAGAGCAACACAATGCAAACCACAAGTCAACCACAGTGCACAAGGGATTTTTAGGTGGTTCGAAGATCACAACACGTGACTCCAACGTCCACCCCCCACACAGTGAGGACACACTACTCAACATTGAGTACAACACATACATACACGAGCACAACGGCTCAACCACACACACACACGCTAGATCAAGTCCAACAAAAGATCAGATCATCTAGCCTTGATCTGACCAACACATCACACACACGTTGTCTGATGCAAACACGCAATCAAAACAACAATCCACACTTCCACAACATCCACGTACTGATCTCAAATCAGTGCACACACACAGATATATGAAAGTAGTGAAAGGAGAAGAGTTTTGAGATGAAGAATCAAATCCCGATGTAGATCTCTTCTCGTTGATCGTCCATAAGACTCCAAGCTTCGTCTTGACAAGTATCAGTTGATGGAGAAGCTTGAACCACGGACGAACCGGCTTCAACTCCGCTTGGAAGGTTGTTCTTCTTTGTTCTGGGCAGAGAGATGAAGCATGGCAGCAGGAAGAAAGCCTTGATCTTGACCTTTGCTTAGGGTTTTGTATGGTGGCTCCTTGCTGCGAAAATAGCCTCATATGATCCATATATAGTGGTGTCCAAGCATAGAGAGTTGTGCTAAAAGGAAACACCAAAATATAGATCATATCTCGGCCATTAGATCTTCAGAAAACTCCGTCTGTCGACAGCCGACTTGCTGCTGTCGACAGGCGCAAGCAAGCAGAAGATTCAAAGCCTCTGGAAGGCAGTTGCTGTCGACAAGCGACTGGGTGCTGTCGACAGGCACAGGCAGACAGAAGGTTTGGGGGTTCTGGGAACCTCTTCCTGTCGACAGGTAGCTGGGGTGCTGTCGACAGGGATCCTTCCTGCTGTCGACAGGTACTTGCTTTTCATGTATATCTTCATCATTTTGACCTTGTTCTTCGTACATGTCTTGCATGGAATCTCACCTACATTTAAGAACATTATTAGTGAGATATAATGAACATAAAACATGTGTTTCATTTGCATCCAATTGTCATTCTCATCATGTTTCACACATCCGTAACACATCAATTTTGTCTTGTTCATGAAGTGTTCATCATCAAAAACAAACATAACATCAATTAGTATTGCTCATCATCAAAAAATATTTAAACACTTGTTGTAACCCAACATTCTCCAATATGAGAACCCAACATTCTCCCCCTTTTGATGATGACAAAATTTTCAATTTATGCACAATTGATGTTTCTCCCCCTTTTGACAACATTAAAAAAGATAATGAGTGCACACAAGTAAAAGAATGAAGAAAGGAATGTGTGACCACATAACTGAATTGTGAAAGATATGAGTAGGGAATGAGTGTTCAAATGAGATTGCAAGGTTGAGAATAGGTTGATACCCACTACAAAATGTCATAAACACTAGTATTGAGACACATTAAAATTCTACAATGGTTAAGAGATAATACTCCGGGATTCTCAAGTTATAGCATTTAGAATACATCGTTCAAAAACATATGAAAATTAGATAACCCTTTTGAATAAAACCATTGAAGAAAATCATATACCTTAGTGGGTGATGTTCAGTTGGTAAATGAAGGCAATGTCTACATGAACAATTGACGATAGACAACTCATTGCTCTTGATTTAAAAACATGGAGGCTACACTATATTTCTTTCATTGAATTATTTCTTTGTCAAGTTAACGTGGGAAAAGTAGTAATTAGGATCACTTTCACCTTTTGACGTGAAGGTAGACATGAGGGATGCCCGTACCCCCAGTTACTCAGTATGAGTGACCATCATACTATTGTACAGAGATAATGAAAGTACTTTTTGACGCGAAGACAGACATTTGTGATGCCCATGTCCCCGTTACTCAGTGATGCTCATCATTGCTCTGTCTTTATCCCAAATCACATATTTATTTTTAAACTTTGACTTTAGAAATAGGTAGCTTTTCTCCTTTTTTTTTTAAGTTGGAAAATCAAGTTCAAAAGGTTAATAAGGTCAAAGGTCAATGTAAAGACATTAAGTTCAAAAACCTTCTTACTTGTCAATCCAAATGGGAACATGATTATCCACAAGGGAGTTATTCAAGTGAGTTAGGTTAAAATCATTAGATTTGTTCAATGTTTTGCTAGATGATACAACCTAGACTCAATCACAAAATATTATTTCAAAATCATTGTGATTAACCATATATCTTTGATACTATGTGAGGATGAAAGGTTATAATGAATATTTATACCCAATTCTCCCCTTGCATCAATAATGGAAACATACTCTGAAGAAAGGATGAGAAAAGCTTTAAAGCTTTGAATTAGAGTGATTTGAACCATAAGATTGAGGGATAATACACATTAAAAATGAAGGGTATCCCTTATGAATTTCACCACCTGGCCTTAACTTACTCCCCCATAATGTGTGCATGTGATGAGATACCATTCAAGCAATTCAATCATGATTTACACATTCATCACAAGCAGTTGCACACAAATTTCATGAGCATTTTCAAACTTACTCCCCCATAACACATGCATAGAAAATGTATCAAGCAATTCATACGTTATTAAGCACACAACTAGCTTATGCATTACATGACTTTTGGTACTTGACGGAGTATTTTACTCACGCATAATGATAGTTTCCAAACAAGCATAACTTGTTTTTCCACATGTCATCATTTGATATACCAAGAGGTCATGTGCACAGTTATGCAAGCAAGATGGCATGATTCCAATGCTAAGAGGCATTGTCATGTGGGGTAGCATTAAGGCACATTTTGCATTGCTCAGATAAAGGTAAGAATCCATTTCAATTTCAGCAGTTCAAATGTGAAGTGATAGGAGATTTTACCTGAACAGTCTTCAATCATAGTAAAAAAAAATTACCTTTATTCTCCATCATTTCTTGCCTTGCATAGCCAATGTCATGAATCCATTTCTAATTTTTGGCTGCAAGACATGTCAGGTTGATCAAGTTTGTTTTGGGACCCACACTTGCTTGGGTCCTGCAATGACATTAATGTTAGAATCTAACAATGAAGATTTCAGAATCCAAAGTGATTGGTTTTTGGATTTCTATTGTTTTGTGCAGTTTTCCTGTCATAGATACATGAAATTCTGATCTTTATGAACATGTTGTCCTTATGTGTATGAACACATGGATTATTATGGAGCTTTGAAGCATGCACAACATCATGATTTTTATAAGAGTGTTGATTTCTTCCAGCAGAATTTAGCAAGATGACCAAGTTTATTGCATTTGTAGCAAACAGGTTGAGCATTTACCTGGAGCTTACCATAGTGTGATTGCATTTGCTGGAATTTCTGAGATCCTTTAGAGTACTTTTGATCACCTTAGGTTGAGAAGAAGGAGGTGGTACCCTTTGGTATCTCTTGGTATGATGTGGAGTTGGAGATTGCCTTGAAGCTTTTTGAGCTGTTGGAGGCGTTGAAACCTTGTACAATCCTGCTTTCTTTTTCACTTCCTTTTTCAGATTTTTAGTTGTAACAACATTCTTTCTAATTACTATATTTTTTTTCAAATTTTTATTTTGTTTTTGAACATTTTCTTATTTTTCACAGAAGTAAGACTTGTGTTTTTCAATTCATTTTGAATCTTCTGTTTTTCAGCTTTTAATGCAACAACTTCTTTTTCTGAAGTCTGAAGCTTGTTTAGCATGACATCCAAACCATTTTTCATTTTGTTCTTTTCATTTTCAAATTGAGAAATTTGTTGTTCCAGATCAACAATTTTATTCTTAGAATTGTTCCATTCGTCATTTAATGGTCTGTCATGATACATGCATTCAATCTTCTTTTTCATATGATTATTTTCCTCAATCAATTGGTTGCATTTCTCTTTTATTTGATGATCATGAGCCATGTTGGAGATTTGTTTGATCAATTAATCATTATCAAATTTGAGATTTTCATTATAATCAATCAATTTTTCATTTTGATTTTTCAAATTAGAATTTTCAGATTCCACATAATCATGATCTTCTTTCAACTTAGAAAACTTGATTTCATAGTTTTTGACTTCCTTTTCCAATTTTTCATTCTCCATTTTCAATGTTTCATTTTCTTCATAGAATGCTTGAGCATTATCAATTATCATTTCATTATTTTTCATATTTTCTTTTAGCTTCTTGTTTTGATGTTTAACAGTTTTAAATTGTTTGCACATGTGCTCATAGCATTCTATCAATTCATCATAAGATATATCATTCTCTGAATCAGAATTGGATATTAATGCATCAAATGGATCTGAATTTGATTTACCTGATTCTTGAGAATTTCTTGACACCTTTGACATATGTGATCCTATAGAGTCGTCTGAACGAGAAGAGCCTCTTGAGCTTCCATGAGCCATGTAGCATTTTTCTTCTCTTCTCTTTCTAGACTTGCATGTTTTCATAGAGGAGACCTATATTTTATCAACATGATTATCAAACTCAATAATCATTGGTCTATTTATGATACTCGAGAACTTAGACATATTTCTGAGTATGTGTTAGATAAATAAACCAACCAACAGAATCAGATAATCAGATGAGAATCAGAATCAAATATAAACCCAATCAGAGCAATTAACCACACATAAACAGATATGCCAAATCACAATCGATGAACAGAAAAACCTGCTCTGATACCAATTGTTAGGATCGGATATTCGGTAATGGCAAACCTAGAAGGGGGGGTTGAATAGATTTGCAGCGGAAACTTAGGCAATTTAAAAATTACTTCGTAGTAAAAGATCTACTCAATCAAAACCCCTTTGATCTGATTCAACATGTGTGAGTAAATCAATAAGTAATGTGTAGACGAAATCCCTATGCATGCATCTAGCGCAACACAATGCAAACCACAAGTCAAACCACAGTGCACAAGGGATTTTTAGGTGGTTCGGAGATCACACCACGTGACTCCTATGTCCACCCTCCATACAGTGAGGACACACTACTCAACAATTGAGTACAACACACACACGAGCACAACGGCTCAACCACACACACACACGCTAGATCAAGTCCACAAAAGATCAGATCCTCTAGCCTTGATCTGACCAACACATCACACACCCGTTGTCTGATGCAAACACGCAATCAGAACAACAATCCACACTTCCACGTACTGATCTCAAATCAGTGCACACACATAGATATATGAAAGTAGTGAAAGAGAAGAGTTTTAAGATGAAGAATCAAATCCCGATGTAGATCTCTTCTCGTTGATCGTCCAGAAGACTCCAAGCTTCGTCTTGACAAGTATCAGTTGATGGAGAAGCTTGAACCACGGACGAACCGCTTCAACTCCGCTTGGAAGGTTGTTCTTCTTTGTTCTGGGCATAGAGATGAAGCAGGGCAGTAGGAAGAAAGCCTTGATCTTGACCTTTGCTTAGGGTTTTGGTATGGTGGCTCCTTGCTGCGAAAATAGCCTCATATGATCCATATATAGTGTGTCCAAGCATAGAGAGTCATGCTAAAAGGAAACACCAAAATATAGATCATATCCCGGCCATTAGATCTTCAGAAAACTCCGTCTGTCGACAGCCAACTTGCTGCTGTCGACAGGCGCAAGCAAGCAGAAGATTCAAAGCCTCTGGAAGGCAGTTGCTGTCGACAGGCGACTGGGTGCTGTCGACAGGCACAGGCAGACAGAAGGTTTGGGGGTTCTGGGAACCTCTTCCTGTCGACAGGTAGCTGGGGTGCTATCGACAGGCACATCTGTATTGAAGACTGGCCTTCTGGCTTGAGTATAGCTGTCGACAGGGATCCTTCCTGCTGTCGACAGGTACTTGCTTTTCATGTATATCTTCATCATTTGACCTTGTTCTTCATACATGTCTTGCATGGAATCTCACCTACATTTAAGAACATTATTAGTGAGATATAATGAACATATAAAACATGTGTTTCATTTGCATCCATTGTCATTCTCATCATGTTTCACACATCCATAACACATCAATTTTTTCTTGTTCATGAAGTGTTCATCATCAAAAACAAACATAACATCAATTAGTATTGCTCATCATCAAAAAACATTTAAACACTTGTTGTAACCCAACATTCTCCAATATGAGAACCCAACAAAGGGACAGTCAAAGTTGACAAGAGGGAACAATCGAAGTACCACAAAATGGCCAATCGAAGTGCCACAAAGGGCCAGTCAAAGTTGACAAGAGAGAACAATCGAAGTGCCACAAAATGGCCAATCGAAGTGCCACAAAGGACCAGTCGAAGTGCCGCAAAGGGCCAGTCGAAGTGCCATAAAGGGCCAGTCAAGTTGACAAGAGAGAATATTTAAAGTGGCTAGAAAAGGCTAGTCGAAGTTGCCACAAAGGGCCAGTCGAAGTTGGCCAAAGGGCCAGTCGAAGTGTACTTGAAACAGCAAGGAAATGGTCTATGAATAACTCAAGGATGCATCAGACCCAATGATGCCATAGCAATAGTTCAATGGTGGATAGAACCTGATATTTTTAGAAGAATCATACCAGGTTTTCAACAAGGAAGTTGTTGAAACCATCATATAAAAGAACTTGAGGGTTGCACTTCTAGTCTAACAGTTCTAGAAATGCATGGATCAAGACAACTCAAGGGCTCCTATATGGGAAAGATCTGGGAACTCTATATTCCTTAGTCAGAATGGGACAACAAGAGGGGCTTACGATAGTGTGAGGATCAAGGAATCCTAAACACCTTACTTGATAGAAATTAGGCAAATCAGAAGCAATCAACTAGGTTTCTATCATGGAAAGAATCAAGGATACTCAGAATAGGAATAAGCATTTTAATTTGCACCCGAGAAAACTACCTTTTTGGTTGCTCTTCAGATCCTCCCCTATGTCTTGATGTAGATGCTAGAGGAAGAAGATGAACTCCTCCAAGTTCCAGCTTCTCCAGTACATCACATTCAAGGGTGAGCAGAAGAGGAGCTCTAAAGCTCCAAGATCACCTTCGGCTCTCCTCAGGTCAAGGCAAAAAGGTCCAGAGAGGAAAGGCTCCAGACAGCCTTTAGGGACAAGAAGAAAGTATAAGGTTCGACCAAGAAGGGTCTTATGACTTATTTAAAGGGTCTTAGTCCAGTTTAAGGCTTTTCTTTAGGAGAGGACAAAAGGACAACCAGGTCCAATTTGGCCATACATAGGTCATGCGACCATGCCAACCCATGCCATGTCTTACCTAACCTTGACTTGGTCTAGGAAAAGGACAGACCTACCATACTAGGCCATATCTATGTTGACCTTTTCTAGGGAAAGGACAGGGGTAGGTAAGAACCACCATGCCTTTTCAGAATGCGTCCTTATACTGCCATCGATTGGAGACCAAGCTCCAAACCAATTGGTGTTCAAGGGCTACATTGATTGCTGATGAAGCCATATATTGATTGTGAAAAGAGCTTCATATCAATTTAGCATAAGTCAATTGATTTGTGACTAACAAGGCAATCGATTGGCATAGAGACAATCGATTGGTGACTAACAGGGCAATCGATTGGTGTAGAGACAATTGATTGGTACTAACAGGGCAATCGATGGCATAGAGACAATCGATTGGTGCCTAATAGGGCAATCGATTGGTAAAAGACATATTGATTGTTGAAGGGAATATCGATTGGTCATTAAAACCATCGATTGGTAACTGAGGCCATCGATTGGTGAAGGAAATACCGACTGGTGAAGGGAATGGTCCCAAAACCATCCGATTGGTGTTATGATGTATCGATAGGTGACCAAATCTAATGGGTCTTCCAATTGGTGATCATGCTAGTGATTGGTCTTCTATCCTTTCAATTGGGCTTGTAAATGGGAATCGATTGGTTACTAAATGTTCCAATTGCTGAACAAAGTATCTAGCAGCCTTTCTATTTGGTCTGTACTCACACCAATTGTTGAACAAGGGCCTAGAAATCATTTGTTTAGTGTTACAGATGAACTGATTATTGGACAAGGGCTTAGTAATATCTCAATTGGATTTCAACCAATTACTTCTCATGGTTTACTGGCCTTTCTTAGTGGGTTCTCCATTTATCTGATTCTTAAAAATCCAGCTCATTAGACTTCCATGGTTTGACCCAAAGACCTCAAGTTCTCATTTCTTTTCATGAAATTCCCACACATTATAAGATTTCCTCCATTGGGGTTCTTTACTTTAATTACCCTAATTGAACCCTTACTTAATTGTCTCCACCATTTATTATCATTTGTGTAGGATTAAAAATCCACGTTGTTAGAATATATGACGAAGTGAAGCTTCGTATTGACGAAGAGAAGCTTCGATTGATCAGTTTATAACGTTGTTAATCGAAGTGAAACTTCGTATATGACGAAGTGAAACTTCATATATGATGAAGTGAAGCTTCGACTGATCCTGACAAAACTGGTATGACAAAGTTACTGAACAGTGCAAGTATTTTCGTGAAGCGATGAAAGACATTATATTCATGAGATAAAAGTGATATTAAATATATTAAGGATTTTATGATAAGCATGAATATTTTCATCACCAATATTAAAAGGTTAATACTTAAGAATGGTTCATGTTTTAAGGGTTCAAGTTGTTACAATGTGTGTATGTTGACAATTCTAGGATTGGTTGTCGATAGGCAGCGTATCTATCGACATGCACATAGAATCTGTCGATAGATATGGTTAGATTTCAGGAACCAACATTCCAGTGATCAAGCATTTGACATTTTAATTGAACTCCTACCCTAAGCTCCACATGGTTTACTTATGCTAAAGGTTTATCTTATTATCTGAGCCCTTATAAAACTATAGTTTACCATCCCTCAATAAATCTTACCACCTCTTTCCTTATCAGTTTTCCCAATTAAGACTTTTCTTATTGGATCTTTCTCCTAAAATTCCTACTTGAATCCTTACATAGTTATTTCCATCCATTTATGACATTTGTTTATGATTTCCAAAATCTGGGTTGTTACAAGCTACCTATTGTGCATGTGTGTAAGTGAAGGACGTGCCTCACATGTCTGTACAATTGCATTAAAACATTCGGAAAGCAATAACGAAATCATGACATGACATATGACAAGATAGACATGATAACATTAACATGAGTTCTTGGATACATTTGAGGGAGTGGAGCCCAACGTGGAGACGGCTAAGGAGCTTTTAAAATTGCAATAATATATAGGAGATATACCTGGTGCCGAGAGCGTGACGGCTGTTCCCAGCTCCTACGACAGTGCAAAGGGCAAGATGTACACTCTCCATTGACGTTTGCACAAGTAGTACGATAATCTCCTAAGTCCCCAATTGTTCCGAAAAAATCGAATCTAGGTGAGTGCTCCATACATGTTTCTAGTGGCTCTTCTTCGGGACGTCGGGAAAACCATTTCACATCCTTCTCTCAAAGGAGGGGTTAGAATTTGTCTGCTGATCGTCAGAGAGATCGTTCCTAGTCCGGTGCGGCAATTAGAGGAGATAAGTGCGCCTGATCTATCTCTACAAGATAATATTAAAGATTGAACAGAAAAAATTTCCTCGGTGTCCAAGCTCGCTAGAGCAGAGAGAATATATTATGCCTGATTTTAAATTCGACTCAGAGGTATCTGGAATGGATTCGGATGACGACTACATGGAGCGTTGTTCTCGAAGACCAAGATTACGACCCCGGGCAGTCCTTCGTCGCACTCATTCTTGGATAGAAGTTCTTTGGAATTCTAGCTTATCTAAAGTTCATTGGGACTTGTAGTGTCACGTTCTAGCAAAATTTCATTTACTGAATATGACAGATATTAAACACGACAAGTAACATAAGGTTTGCTCATAAACAACTAGATTTTCGGAAGTTATTACATAATACTCCTCATTATAGTCTAAATGAGGAGCAAGCAAAAATAGACTGTAATGTTATTACATTTCCACTTAATTACAAGAAAACAAAAGATCACAGCATTCTTCACATAGGGTGGTCACTCAGCACTCAAGTCCCCCTTAAGCCATATCTCCATCTGGTTCACCTGAAAATGTTAATTGAGTGAGCTAACTAGCCCAATAGAACTCAATTCCTCTCCTCAAAAGGATTCAGATGCATATATTAAAGGTAAGACAAGTATAGATTTCTGACATGGAGTGTTCAAGATAACGAACAAGCAAGATAATCTGATAACAAGTATTGAACAAGAACGCTTTTAGAAGGAAGATTATCACTCAGGATGATACTTAAATTCAGAATCAGACAATTTCACACACGCAAGCACATGATATGATGACTAATCAAGCACGAATTGATGTATGCCAACATTCACGATGTCCTTATCGCCCCCGCGCGGCCACTGACGAATTCGGGCGCTCCCCCAAGACTGAACCAGCCCTTATTTGCTAGGCATAATTTCTAAATGAGTCTGAGACTCTCAATTTGTCATCATCACACACTCATCATTGTAATGAGTCAAGGATACACAAGGGTTTATTCAAAGTTTACACACAAGAGTGAAGGAACTTTGCTTCCTTACTAATTTCAGAAATTGATAATCCTTCGGGGTCAATTTTGTTCGAAACTTTGGAGAAATGATTTATGATACAAAGAAAGGTAACATGACTGGTTCTAGTAGGTATTTAGGTGGTAAAAACCATAAAACTTAGGCGGACTACTAGTTGGAACAATTGGATAAGATTTGCATCAAGGAACGAAGCAGAACAAGTGCTGGAAACATGGCACTGTCAGTACCTGTCGACAGGCACAAGCTTGATGTCGACAGGGACTGGTTTCCAGAACTGAAATTTCAGTTCTGTGTGTTCCTGTCGACAGCAAGATAAGGGGTTGTCGACAGAAACACACAGTGATGGTTTTCTGGTTTCTGGAAATAGGTTCCTGTCGATAGCAAGAAGTTCGTCTGTCGACAGGTCCTATGTGAACTTTCAGAAAGTCATTAAATTCAACTCCAAATGGTTCTAAAAAGTTCGTCTCTATCAATCCTAACATGATTAGGACTTTGAACAATGATGTTTTCAGTTTATAGCTCAATGTAACATGACAGAAAAGGAAAATGGAAAAAGATCATGGAATATAAATCACATGGATGACTAGCAAGAAGTTAAACTCAAGGGGACTTAATGTAGAGCACTTTTCTCAGGGCTCTTCTCTCTTTTCCATTGATCATATATCAAATACACTCACTTGAGACTTCCATGGTCTCTTTAACGAATCAATTCACGAAGGAGAAAGAACCGTTATGCTTCTGTCTACACTACCCATGGAACTGATATGATTTTAGATTTTAAACAAGTTGAGGGAATGAAAAAGGAGTAATGTGTAACTTCTAATGGCTTAAGGAGTAAAAAAATATGATGAAAGGTCTGGTTTCTACCTGGACAACCTCTCTAGCTTTGGACAATAGCATGACTTCTTCAGATTTGAAAATCACCTGACTTATCAGATGGAAAATAGCATGCTAAGGTACCATACATTAACCAGCAATCCAAGGAGGAATAACAGGGGAACGAAGGAAGGTTAAGAAAAGAATCCTACCATGATCATACTTCCTGAACTAAAGAATGATAGACACATGATAAGGATCACTTCAAACAATCAATCCAAGAGTGGAAAGGAAGAGGATTAGGAATTGAATCCTACCTAGCTTGAAGAAGATGAAGAAAAATAACCACAAGTAGATGAATAAGCAGGTGTAGCTTGATATAGTAATAGCAATAGCCTCCAAGATGGATCTACAGTCACTCCTCAGCAATAGCTCCAGCCAGAGCTCGAACAGGGACAAGATGTACGAATGAGAGAAAGATAGCAATTCCCCCGTAGTAGCTTCTTCACAGAGTTTAGCACTCAAAAACCCCCCAACTTGAGATTACCAGTTGAAATGGCAGAGAGCATAATAGTAGAACAGGTTGGAGAGATGGTTACGAAGGATTTTGGGGTGAATTTATAACCCAAGGTGTTGCCATGCACGTTGGCACCTCACCACCCAGGTGGCACAGTAAAAGCTATGGACTTTTACCATTTGACACGAGTTACATGCATAACTCACATGTTACAGCTGTGGGTTAACGTGGTAACCCAAACTCCAAGATGTGCTGGCCTTCCCAGGGCCACCCACGTAGGCCTCCGGAAATTCCAGAAAAGACCATACCGTAATTGCCCAATAATTCAGCTGGCCCATTAAGCTTGATGTAAACATGTTCAAATGGTATCCATTTGTCATGAAATATTAACCATATGCTAATATTATGGTTTTTCTAATTATGGTGATTTTTATTTAATTTTGGATTTTATTTTACACTAGGTGAAAAATCACTCGAAAATGGTCGCGTCGACTTAAACTCAAAATCCGCGCGTAGAAAAATTCGGAATTATATTTCTGACTTCTCCACATTATTCTGGAAATTATGATGCACTCAGATTTTATTTCGTTGTCGTTTTCCGGTGTCGCCCAGTGGGAGCGCACCTCTGTGCACGACACTGGGGTAACATACGTTACCACTAATCATACCTAAATATCAATTATTTCAATTTTAATGACAATCCTAATATATATTAACCACATTATTCATATTTTTCTAGCACTTTAAATTTTGGGGGTGTTACAACTCTCCCTACTAAAAGAAATTTGGTCCTCCAATTTAGTAACACAAAGGTTTGAATACTAACCTGTAAACAATTCCGGGGTTTTAGTTCTGATGGCGTCTTCAAGTTCCCACGTTGCCTCTTCTTGTCCGCGTTTACTCCATTGAATCTTCAACAAAGGAACTTGTTTGTTTCGTAGTTGCTTGATTTTTCGATCAAGAATCTGTACAGGTCTTTCCTCGTATGCTAAATTTTCTTGTACCTCCAAATCTTGATATCCAATGATGTGTTCCGGATCATAAACATATTTTCTTAGCATAGATATGTGGAAAATATCATGTACATTAGACAATTGTGGTGGAAGTGCTAGTTGGTATGTCACTTCTCCAATTCTTTTTAATATCTCAAATGGTCCAACGTATCTTGGACTCAATTTTCCTTTGATTCCAAATCTTCTAATTCCACGCCGAGGAGAGACTTTAAGAAATACATATTCTCCTTCCTGAAACTCCAATCCCTTCTTTGACGATCAGCATAGCTTTTCTGTCGGTCTTGGGCAGCTTTCATTGGTCTTGTACCAATTTGATAATTTATGTGGTTTCTTGGATCATTTCAGGTCCAAGATATGAGATTCTTTTAGTTCCCACCCACACAATGGTGATCTACATTGGCGACCGTACAAAGTTTCAAATGGTGCCATTTGTATTGGACTGGTAACTATTATATATGCAATTTCATGATTGCTAAATGAGTGTTCTAGTCATTTCCAAACTCTAACATACAAGCTCGGCACATATCTTCGATAACTTGGTTTACCCGCTCAGTTTGTCCGTCAGTCTGAGAATGAAATGTTGTGCTAAACTTTAATTTAGTCCCCATTGCATCTTGTAGTTCTTTCCAGAAATGTGAGGTAAATCTTGCATCCCTGTCAGACACTATGTCTTTCAGAATTCCATGTAATCGGACATTTCTTTCATATACAATGCTGCTAAGACACTAACAGACCATCTTGTCTTGATTGGTAAGAAATGAGCTGACTTAGTAAGTCGGTCAATGATTACCCATATGGCATCAAATCCACCTCGTGTCCTAGGTAATCCCACAATAAAATCCATACCGATACGTCCCATTTCCACTCTGGCACTTCTAATGGTTTTAACTTTCCTGCTGGTTTTTGATGTTCAGCTTTAACTTTTGACACATAAGCATCTTGTTATGAATCCACAATGCCTTTCTTCATATTGCACCACCAAAAATGCTTCTTTAAATCTTGATACATTTTGACAGCTCCATGATGAATGGTGTAATGTGACCGGTGAGCTTCTTCTAAATTTTGCCTTTTGATCTCGGAATTATCCGGCACACATAACCTATCTCGGAATGAAGATTTCCATGAGAATCTTCATTAAAATCAGGTTTAGTAATCAACTTTTCCTTGATTTCTATCAACATAGGGTCATTGTCCTGTTGTTCCTTAATTTGCTTCAATAATTCTGACTGAACTGTCAAGTTATTAATGATAACCCTTCCTTCTTGTGATTCTACCTTCAAGCTTAATGTGGAAAATTCCTCTAGCAATTTCCATTCTTTACTTGTAATTGAAACACCTTTGCTATAGGATTTCTGTTGAGTGCATCTGCCACAGTATTTCCTTTCCCTGGATGGTACTCAATTTTGAAATCATAATCTTTAATATACTCCATCCACCTTCTCTGTCTCATATTCAGTTCTTTTTGTGAAAATAAATATATCATCAATAAATACAACCACAAACTGATCCAAGTAAGATATGAACACGTCATTCATGAGGCGCATAAATGCGGCAAGTGCATTAGTTAATCCAAATGGCATCACTACAAATTCGTAGTGCCCATATTCTTGTTCAGAAAGCTGTTTTGTAAATATCCTGCTCTTGAATTCTAAGTTGATGATATCCTGATCTTAAATCAATCTTAGAGAAATACTGAGCTCTAGACAGTTGATCAAATAGATCGTCAATTCTTGGAAGTGGGTATTTGTTCTTTATAGTCAACTGGTTTAACTGTCGATAATCTATGCATAATCGCATAGATCCATCCTTCTTTTTACAAATAACACCGGAGCACCCCAGGGTGAGGTACTAGGTCTAATAAATCCTTTTTCTATCAATTCCAACAACTGTCTTTTAGTTCTTTTAATTCTTCCATCGACATTCTATACGGTGTTCTTGATACTGGTGTAGCTCCTGGTATCAATCAATTGAAAATTTACCTCTCTGCTAGGTGGTATACTAGGTAATTCTTCAGGGAATACATCAAGAAATTCTCTTACTACTGGAATATGTTCTAATCCCACAATGTTCTGATTTAATAATGTCACAGAAGCCAGATACCCTTGACAACCCTTCTGTACTAGCTTGCAAGCCTTTACTGCTGAAATTATTGGTATTGTTTAATATAGGGTTTATCAAAAGTTATAGAACAAATTTCCTTTCCTGGAAATGTGACCCGCCTTACTTGGCAATCTAATTAACATGGTATTTAGATAGCCAATCCATCCCGAGGATTACATCATAATCCCACATTTCCAAACATATCAAATCACTATATAAGTTGTGTCCTTCAAATAGAATCTGACTATTAGGGTAATACTCCCTAAGCTTTTTACCTTGACTCAAAGGAGTTGCCACTTCCATTGTGTAGTCAATAGGACTGGTTGCATTTCCAAAGATTTAGCAAAATTATAACTAATAAAGGAGTGCGTAGCTCCTGAATCAAACAATACATGTGCAGGCTTTGAGTTTATTATTAGTGTACCTTCAATCAGTCCGCCTTCGTGTGAAGGTTCAGGCTCTACTCTTGAATAGCTTGTATTCTCCCTTGTTTTGTTTGCCTTGCTTGGGGATTTGGTTGGCCGACCATTCTTGATCATCGGACACTCTGAAATTCGATGCTGAGTGCTTCCACACTTAAGACATGCTCCCAATCTACTAACCAACCTCTGCCTTATGTCCACTAACATGACAATGCTTACACACCTCCTTACTTCCACTTGGAGCTTTCCCTGTCTTCTTCCCAGCTTGCTGCACTTTCGGGGCATTTCCCGACTCAAACTTTTCTTTCGATCTGAAGATCCTTCTCTTGACCTTCCCTTAATTTTATCCACCATCTCATTAGCAGCTTCCAAAGCCAAAGCTCTTTTGACCATCTCCGAATACGTAGTGATCAGGTGTGAAGTTAACTGCATAATGTAAATAGGACATAGTCCATTCATGAACCTTTTGGCTTTTAGCTTATCCGTGGTTATGAGATGTGGAGCATACTTGGATAATCGAGCGAACTGAGCCTCATATTCGGACACTGACATTCTTAGCTGTTTCAGACTAGCAAATTCAATGGTTTTCTTTTCCTAGACTACTTCCGAGAAATACTGGTCATTAAACAACTCTACAAATTCCTCCCACTAATTTGAGTTGGATCTTCCAATGTGGATGTCACGGTGTCCCACCATGCTCTAGCATCTCGTTCCAACTGGAAAGTCACCAACCGGATCTTCTCTTCCTCGGTGCATTTAATTACTCCAATATCCTTTCAATATCCCTTAACCAATTTCGGCCTCATCCGGGTATGTACTTCCTGCAAATCTCGGAGGATCTAAGCTTCGAAATCCCTGAATAGACTTGTCCCATTATGGCTGTTATTCCTGGCTACAGTCCTCATCACTCGGGTCAGTCATGCATCGAACTTTCCATATTACAAAACATACTTCATAAACCTCTCATTTCCCATATGCACGGGAGTTCTATACAACAACATTTACACACAAAGGAGAGGTTTACAAAAGAAGGACAAGTTATCTAAGTCCTTTCTAGTTCTGGGTCAAGTCTATAACAGGCTCCTGGCGGTTGTGGTTCTCCGGCTCCGTGGTACAATTCCCTTGCCGCATCCGTTAAAGCTTCCCAATACCCTTCAAGTTGGTGAAGCAACATATCGTGCCCCAGCCTGAGATTATCTAGCCTATACATGACTTGAGTCATTACGTCCAGGGAAGCACGTGGATTGCCAGCAAAGAAGGCTCCCACAGTCAAATTACGTACTTCTTCCTTAATTTGCACATGAGTTTCCTGCTACGCCTGAGCATATAACTCAATATCTAGACGAAGCCTCTCCAAGGTTGCCACAACTTCTCTTGGGCATTCATATCCATACTAAAATAGATATCATGTTAAGCATGTTATAATTACGAAATCATGCAACTAATCACATGTTTCTACCCCAACTCACTGGTTATCCCTAGGTTTATCAAACTAAAGCTCTGATACCAATTTAATCTGTCACGTTCTAGCAAAATTCCATTACTGAATATGACAGATATAAACACGACAAGTAACATAAGGTTTGCTCATAAACAACTAGATTTGCGGAAGTTATTACATAATACTCCTCATTATAGTCTAAATGGAGCAAGCAAAAATAGACTGTAACGTTATTACATTTCCACTTAATTACAAGAAAATAAAAGATCACAGCATTTCTTCACATAGGGTGGTCCACTCAGCACTCAAGTCCCCCTTAAGCCATATCTCCATCTGGTTCACCTGAAAATGTTAAATTGAGTGAGCTAACTAGCCCAGTAGAACTCAATTCCTCTACCTCAAAATGATTCAGATGCATATAGTAAAGGTAAGACAAGTATAGATTTTTGACATGGAGTGTTCAAGATAACGAACAAGCAAGATAATCTTGATAACAAGTATTGAACAAGAACGCATTTAGAAGGAAGATTAATCACTCAGGATGATACTTAAATTCAGAATCAGACAATTTCACACACGCAAGCAAGATATGATGACTAATCAAGCACGAATTGATGTATGCCAACATTCACGATGTCCTTATCGCCCCCGCGCGCGGCCACTAACGAATTCAGGCGCTCCCCCAGGACTGAACCAGCCCTTTATTTGTCAGGCATAATTTCTAAATGAGTCCGAGACTCTCAATTTGTCATCATCACACACTCATCATTGTAATGAGTCAAGGATACACAAGGGTTTATTCAAAGTTTACACACAAGAGTGACGGAACTTTACTTCCTTACTAATTTCAGAAATTGATAATCCTTCGGGATCAATTTGTTCGGAACTTTGGAGAAATGATTTATGATACAAAGAAGGGTAACATGACTGGTTCTAGTAGGTATTTATGTGGTAAAAACCATAAAACTTAGGTGGACTACTAGTTGGAACAATTGGATAAGATTTGCATCAAGAACGAAGCAGAACAAGTGTTGGAAACATGGCACTGTCAGTACCTGTCGACAGGCACAAGCTTGCTGTCGACAGGGGCTGGTTTCCAGAACTGAAATTTCAGTTCTGTGTGTTCCTGTCGACAGCAAGATAAGGGGCTGTCGACAGCAACACACAGTGATGGTTTCTGGTTTCTAGAAATAGGTTCCTGTCGACAGTAAGAAGTTCGTCTGTCGACAGGTCCTATGTGAACTTTCATAAAGTCATTAAATTCAACTCCAAATGGTTCTACAAAGTTCCTCTATCAATCCTAACATGATTAGGACTTGGAACAATGATGTTTTCAGTTTTATAGCTCAATGTAACATGACAAGAAAATGGAAGAAAGATCATGGAAATAAATCACATGGATGACTAGCAAGAAGTTAAACTCAAGGGGACTTAATGGAGAGCACTTTTCTCAGGACTCTTCTCTCTTTTCCATTGATCATATATCAAATACACTCACTTGAGACTTCCATGGTCTCTTTAACGAATCAATTTCACGAAGGAGAAAGAACTGTTATGCTTCTGTCTACACTACACCATGGAACGATAGGATTTTAGATTTTAAACAAGTTGAGGGAATGAAAAAGGAGTAAGTGTAACTTCTCATGGCTTAAGGAGTAACTAAATATGAGGAAAGGTCTGGTTTCTACCATGGACAACCTCTCTAAGCTTTGGACAATAGCATGACTTCTTCAGATTTGAAAATCACCTGACTTATCAGATTTGAAAATAGCATGCTAAGGTACCACATACCATTAACCAGCAATCCAAGGAGGAATAACAGGGGAACGAAGGAAGGTTAGGAAAAGAATCCTACCATGATCATACTTCCTGAACTAAATAATGATAGACACATGATAAGGATCACTTCAAACAATCAATCCAAGAGTGGAAAGGAAGAGGATTAGGAATTGAATCCTACCTAGCTTGAAGAAGATGAAGAAAACAACTACAAGTAGATGAATAAGCAGGTGTAGCTTGATATAGTAATAGCAATAGACTCCAAGATGGATCTACAGTCACTCCTCAGCAACAGCTTCAGCCAGAGCTCGAACATGGACAAGATGTACGAATGAGAGAAAGATAGCAATTCCCCGTAGTAGCTTCTTCACAGAGTTTAGCACTCAGAAACACCTCCCAACTGAGATTACCCAATGAAATGGCAGCAGCATAACAGGTAGAACAGGTTGGAGAGATGGTTACGAAGGATTTTGGGGTGAATTTATAACCCAAGGGTGTTGCCATGCACGTTGGCACCTCACTCACCAGGTGGCGCAGTAAAAGCTATGGACTTTTACCATTTGACACGAGTTACATGCATAACTCACATGTTACAGCTATGGGTTACGTGGTAACCAAACTCCCAGATGCGCTGGCCTTCCTAGGGCCACCCACGTAGGCCTCCGGAAATTCCAGAAAAGACCATCCCATAATTGCCAAATAATTCAGCTGGCCATTAAGCTTGATGTAAACATGTTCAAATGGTATCCATTTGTCATGAAATTTTAACCATAGCATAATATTATGGTTTTTATAATTCTGGTGATTTTTAGTTAATTTTTGGATTTTATTTACACTAGGTGAAAAATCACCGAAAAATGGTCGCGCCGACTTAAACTCAAAATCCGCGCGTCAAAAAATTGGATAATTACATTTCTGACTCTTCACATTTTTTGGAAATTATGATGCTCTCAAATTTTTATTTCGTTGTCGTTTTTCGGTGTCACCCTGTGGAGCGCACACCTCTGTACACGACACTGGGGTAACATACGTTACCACTAATCTACCTAAATATCAATTATTTCAATTTTAATGACAATCCTAATGTATATTAACCACATTATTCATATTTTTCTAGCTCTTTAAATTTTTGGGTGTTACATGTAGTCAGTTAATCATTCTGTATTTGGCAATGTCACTGGTTGTCACAATTTCTACTTATCAATAAAACTATTCGGCCATTCTTGGCCTTAAAACAAAAAACAAAAAAAAAAATTAACATGAGTTCCTTCATATATGGTTTTTCAGTTTGCAAGGAAAGCAAGATTTATCAAAATAGAGTTTCAACAATCACATGATGAGACCAATCAAGACATTTAAGAAGCAATTAGAATGATTTTTAGGTTATTAAGACTTTTAACATGTGTTGGAAGATTTTAGGGTACTGGAGACTGTAACTACACTCTAAATAGACCAACCATGCAATACACGAAGTAGAACACTTACTGGATGGCTTCAGAATTTACGACGGGTATAGTCGTCGCTAATTCCCAAAGCTTAAATAGTGGACAAACAAGTTTCTAGCCATAACAGTATGGTTTCAAAATCGCAACGGGCACATTGGACAAAGCTAAATTGCGTTAGAAAGATTTGATGCGGATTCTCAGAATCACGGCGGACATATGCGATGCCAAATCAGGATTCAAGAATTTGAAATATCAAGGGTGGGAAAAGCAAAATCACGTCGTGTTGAGTGGACATGGTTAACAAATAATCCAAAAATTGAAATAACACACAAAATGATGCATATGGGGCTAGGTTCACTCATAAATCACGTCAAGTTGACCAGATGCTGTAAGAACATGTCAAATTTGCGTCCAACATAGTGGATGAGCTTCAGAGGCCTTAAATGGCATCGTTTGGACTGAACACCATTTAAAGAGTGCAGATAGATCACAGACTGGATTGTGCGATCTCGTATTTTGGCTTAAAACTCAAGGTTCAAGAGGTTTTAGACAAAACTGTCAACATGAAACTTGTTGGAAACTCGAAGTATATGAACCCTATGGCTTTTGTGTCAATCAATTTGACCTAGGGATGCATGAATCATGATGTTAACAAGAAAATCCCTAAAATTGCATGGCGATGGGAAAACACTTAAATCTTAACATGGCACACAAAAATTGGGGGAAATAGGGGCAATGAGAGTATACTTGACGAGCTTTCAGATGGTGTATGTCATGTTAAGTTTGAGTCCGAGATCACCTACCTTTTGGTTGTCTCTTACAAAGGTGAAGAAGAACGATGAGTTTTGATGAAGAACACTTCAAATCCTCACCCTAAACTCTTCTTCTTGCTCCTAGCCTTGCCTCCCACATCCAACATGTAGGATCAGATATTCGGTGATGACAAATCTAGAAGGGGGGGTTGAATAGATTTACAACGGAAACTTAAACAAATTAAAAAATTACTTCAAATTAAAGGATCTGTTCAATTAAAACTCCATTGATCTGATGTGATTGAGTACACAAGGTGTGTGAGACAACATATGGTGTGAACTAGTGTGTGATTGTTAAGTTCTAGTATTTGAGGTAGGGAACACAACCCTCCCCCTAGTTCTACCATGCCTTAGGGTCATTCCCCACCTTGTAGAGTCTTGTAGTCTTGGTTTCATGCTTCCTCATGTTGTCTATGTGGTGTGGGGTGTGAGTGCATGATCTTGCATGGTGAGCTTTGCATGAGTGTAGCTAGCTTTCCTTGCCATGCATGGGTGTGAATGAAGGTGGTTTGAACTTCTAGGATGTTGGTTTACCATTTTCCATTTCCCCGACTCTAGATTTGTTGTGTGTTGGTATTTTTGGGGGAGTTTTTGAGAGATCAGCGATGAAAACCAGTCCTTAGATTGAGGTCGCGACACATTAGTGGCATCCTTGATCGCAACACTCACCGGTCACTTTCTCCTTCTTCTAGTCGTGATGGTCATACTGTCACGTCCTGATAGCGACAGTGTGGGCATCGCCTCATACTCCAGAACGCGCCAGGCTAGGTGTCACCTTCTAGTAGCGACAATCTGTATGTCACCTTCTCTATGGTTGTGATAGGATTGCTATCACCTTCTCATACAAATAGCTAGTCGTTTGGCTTGGAACCGTGCTTCCTCTGAGTTTTGTGTTTCTGTGTTGTCCCTAACATGGTACTACATTAGTCAGTTCGCTCAGTGCTCGATAATTGAGGGCTTGTTCTGTCGTGTGGGTTGTTATCATTTCTCGAGACCCCCATCCTCATTAGCTTGTGGAGGGAGTACTCTAGGCTATGAGCATGCTCGAGTTAGAGTCTCTGAGTTGAGGAGAAAATGGTGTTGGCAGTGAAATTGAGTCATTTGTAGAGCTCTCATAGTTGGTCTGCAACACTGAGGTGGTTCTAGGGTTTTTCTTCCCGTGTAGACCATTTATTCCTTTCTTACTGCCTCACTCTACGTGGTACCAGAACCATCTAGAGGGGCCAAGAATGAGACTATAGTCCAGCCAGACTATGGCAGTTGTTGTGGTTCTTGAGTTCTGCGACCTCACATTGATGGGAGGACGGCAAGCCCAAATGCGTGGTCGAGGGTAAGACGTTGGTGGCACTCCTAACCGGTTGACTAGTAGTAGTCGGTTTCCGTAGCTAGTGTTGTTGTCCAAACAGACCCACCTATGTCTATGTTTGCAATCGTAAGGTAGTTGCAGTGCATAGGTTGAATAAGGTTTCTAGTTGTGTAGCGTTTCCTAAACGGTAGTAGTGTAGTAGCCTTTTCCATATGCACTTTCTTCTAGTAGAATATATTGTTATTATTGTTATTCATTTACATATATATCTATTCTATTTGTTAGAACTAGTGGGTGATTGGTAGTCCTAACTAGACTTCTTTGTGAAGCTCACTCCCTTCTTTTCCCAGGTGAAACTTTACAGCAGTTGTCACGCCCCGACGCGGAATATCGAAACGTGAGACAGTTGCAAGTAAGCGAGTATAGAGCGTAGAATAGACAACAAACCATTGGACCATTTAATAATACGAAATAAAATAACTTTTATTGATAATTCAACTGCTGTCTATTACATGAACTAACTCAGAGCCATAACATAGGGCCCAATTGACTCTAAGACATAAGATGGAATAAAGAACTAACTAAAGACTTCTAGGATAACTTGGTGACATCATGGCACTCGTGGATCACTCCTGGTCCTCCCCATCCTCATGAGTGTATTCATTCTCCTCAGCCTCACCTGAGACACAATGACAAATAACGTAGGGTGAGCGACAACGCCCAGTAGGATTTATATCTCATGGTGCGGGCAACTTTACATGATTATGTATTAAAAGAAGAGTTACTATACGATAAAGCGAGAGTGTCAAGAATGTAAGAGATAGCATGATAGCACGTGATTGAAATAGCACAAGTTTCCAAATATAGCACAGAGCAGGATGGCCATAGCACAAATAGCACAAATGTAAAATAGCACAATGATATAGTATAGCACATTGATTGTCATTTAGATAGTCGAGATAGATAGCACTTGAGTGTAATGCCAACACTCTGGTCATTTAACTCCCGCTAGCAAATAGCACTTTGGGCGCACATCCCAGGACCTGACTAGGCCCTATATATTGCCAGGCATTAGGTATATTGTTTATCTTTAGACAATCGATCGATGGCCATAGAGAGTACCAAGAAGTAGATGAGAGTACTAGATGAATAGACGAGATAGCAGAGAGAGTGTGAATAGATGAGAAAGTAGAGTATAGATGAGAACTATAGGTCAATGCGGATAAAACGTCGAATTAAACGGGCGATAGTAACAAATGCACAACCCGCGCAATTGGTATTGGCAGTCAGGTGGAATTCACTACCCTTCCACTGGCCATGTTATGAACATGTCCAGAGGTCCGACGTGATATCAGATGAGAGAGAACTTCTAAGCCGTTTGGATCATATTGATCCCTAAGAGGTGTTATGGGCGTTAGGGTACAACCAGCTCGGTCTACATGAGAGAATCCACGGAGCACGGAGTCTTACAGAGGTCTTAACAAAAGATCCCTTGTCTACCAGAACGGAATGTCCGATAGAGAGGTTCCAACTTGTCAAGAGAGTAGTGTGTAAAGGAAACAAGTTGCTCGACGTTCCAGAGGAATTCCAGAACAGTGGAGTGGCGATATCGGTGTTCAAACCACGGAATAAACGAAGACAACGTTATTATTAAATTGGGAGATTTATGTACAATTATTTAAGTAAATTACCAGATAATTTATTTCATGTATTTTCTTCATTTGTTTATGGCAAGGATGAATATTTGGTGTGTGCGTATACATGGAATCATGAGACAAGAATAATTGTGCACATTAACTTTTAAATTAAAGAATTAAGTGACATATAGTAAATTTTAATAGCATGGTAGTTTACTGTTCATTACACCACTTAACAGAGTATAAACATGTTTAAATAGTCCAAAGTATCATTTAAATAGAGCTAAAATAGCTGTTGGAATAATGTAGCTAAATCACGTCGGGGGTCCTGGCCGCGATTTGAAGGCGGGAAGAAACACATCGGCTGAGACCGTCGTGTTTTTGAAACCCTAAACAGTCAAACGGCGCGCTTTCCCAGAGGTGGGAAAACACAGAGAAATGCATCGACCTCTGTAGTCACGTTTCAGCGAACGTCTGACAGGTTAGACGGTGCACCGTTTGAGGCGCTGGGCGCGCCAAAACGTGTCGCCCTTAACGGACGCATTTCGGGTAATCGCGGCGGCAAAAGTCGACGCGATACCAGTGCCATGAATCGGGTCCCTGATCTAGACGTGATTCAAGCATCTCCTCTCCCTATTGGAGTGGAAAACACTCTAGAAGGTTGCTGTAATGGTGGGGGACGATTTGGATTGCCATTCATGGCCAATTGTCATGGTTTCAATCCCTCTTTTACCCTTTTCTATTTTCCCCATATTATGGTTACGAATTTTGGAGTATTTGTTCTTGTTCCATCATTCATACTCCCAATTTGGCCCATTATCCTTTGCATGAACTAATTAAATTAAGCCCTTACCTTTTAATATTTATTAGATTTTATTTAATCCATTTCTCCCATTATTTAAATTTATTAATTATTTAAAATATCGAGTTGCTACAACAGTAGCAATTTGCATGGCGGGCGGAGGAGACAAGGTCGTAGTAGCCGACTTCGCCCTTAGTAATGTCTCTTTTATTCCTTAGCACTTCACCTTAGGGTATGCCCCTTAAGAGTTCTATCTTTACCTTTTTAGTTGTACTCTTGTGTATGGGACTTGTACCAGACTTGTACTATATACTTTGTGTTTATTTTCACTTGCACGTATATTTCTAGTGTTGTAGTTGTTATTTATTTCCTTTACATGTCCTGTTAGACTGATCTTTCAACCCTTTCGAGTCCTCTAATCCATGGGTGGAGGCATCGAACATCAGGTTCTCGGTAAGGACTGATCAGGTTTCTATGGTCGTTACAGTGGTATGAAAGTAGGGGTCTATCAAGACTTGTAACAGAACTAAATAACAGCAAGAAGTCCTAAAGAAAGTACAAGTACACTACCAGCCGCCCGAGTTGTTATAGCTAACAGTATTGGTGGTTGTGCTATGCATGATATGGCTCCGAGTAGGCGTAGATAGGTCAGAGAGTTGATGGAGCAGTAGGATGATGCACCAGATGAGTCAGTCACACCCCCCAACACGAGTCGATAGCTGCTCAGACTTAACAGAGTGACTAGCACAGTGTTCTATCACCTCAGGGAGCACAATAATAGCAGTGGTACCCGCCACCACCACCTCTAAAGATGATGATGCCCATGATGGTGCATATGTGGAGAGCCATGTCTTAGTTTCCGTGGTAGTACGCACAGATGGATGTAGGAGGTCAACAGTTTGCACAAATGGCAGCAAGCCAGTAGCAGAAGGACCAGGTGAGGCTTGCAGTGTATCAGCTGAAGGGGTCAGCAGATGAGTGGTGGAGGACTTAGAGACATACACACTTTCCTGAGAGGAGACCGGAATAAATCAATTGGGAGTAGTTCTTGGAGGTCTTCCACTGCGGGTTCTTTCCTGACTTCGCCCACCATGAGAGGAGAGACCAGTTTTAGACATAACAGTTGCACAATACCACCAGAAATTTTTTCAATTGTTAGGACATGTTTTCCACATTATTGGTAGTGAGTAAGCCTGTACGAAATGCTTCGTAGTTGGGCTGCAATTGGAGTTGAGGTGTACCATGTCTGGCCACCTGTGTGACACCATGGCGATTGTCATGGCTAGGGCTACCGCCTTGGAGAGGGAGTCCAGGTTCCAGCCACATCAGGGAGGAGCTCTAGTTCGGTCAACCCCATACTAGTCCCCTTTCAAGAGTCGGGGCAGTGCGATGTCTTCATCCTCTTCAAGCATAGGCGTCACTAGCCTGCACATAGAGTTTAGGCAGATGTCCACTTGTGGGTTCAGACGACAGAGACAGTAACAAAGACGTCAGTCAGGGTCAATGGAGTAGCCTGTTTAGCAGGGAGCATAGTAGGGATAGCGCGATGCAGTCTGCTACACTTGTGGCCAGCCAAGATGCTTCAGGCGAGAATGCCCAATGGGGAGAGGTCAGTAGCAGCTAGCACAGTCATAGTTTTCGCAGCCAGCACCACAGATGTAGTACCGTCCTCCACAGTAGACACAATGTCAGCAACAGCACTAGGGGTAGTACTAGTCGCAGCAGCAGCGTCAGAAGTACTAGCAGTACTAATAGCCGTCTCACTAGCAGCCACAACAAGGAGGATAGTGTGGACGTGGGTGAATGATGAACCTCACCAAGGAGGAAGTTGAGGCTTCAAACCTAGTCGTAGGTATGGTACCTATCCTTGTTAGAGCTACCCATATTTTGATTGATCCTGGTGCCTCACACTGTTTTGTTTTTGAGGACTTTTACAGGTCGCTTGTGGGTTCCACACTGAGAGGCCGTGTGACATGTTAGTCGAGCTTCCATATGGTGACTACATGCATTCCTTGGGTTACCTATAGGGTGTCACCATTGAGGTCTAGGGTTACCACTTGTCTTCCAAACTGTTTGCCTTACAGATATGTGATTTTGATGTCATCCTTGTCATGGATTGGTTGGAAGCTCACTTTGCTAGGATAGATGACTTGTTTGATCAGTTGCACTCGGCCACAGTATTCTCGAAGATTGACTTGAGATTTGGGTACTACCAGTTGACAAAGAATCAGATATCGATAGGACAGCCTTCCGGATGCGCTATGGCCACTTCGAGTTTGTCGTGATGTTTTTTGGCTCACGAATGCACCAACAACTTCATGGACCTGATGTACAGACTATTTTGTGAGTACTTGGACAAGTTCATAGTAGTATTCATGGACGACATTCTAGTCTACTCAGCGTCAGAAGCGGAGCATGAGGAACACTTGAGGATCATGTTGGAGGCGTTGCGGAATCACCAACTTTATGCCAAATTCAGAAAATGTGAATTTTGTCTAAAGGAGGTGCACTTCCTTGAACACGTGATCTGAGTGCTGATGTGGTAGTGGATCTTGCCAAGGTTGAGGCAGCGTTGTCTTGGAGTCAGCCCACTATAGTTCCAGAGGTTTGCAGTTTTCTGGGTTTGGTGAGATACTATAGATGGTTTATTAAGGACTTTGCCAGAGTTGCTAAGCCGTTGACCAAGTTGTCTAGGCACGAGACCATATTTGTGTGGACGACAAAGTGTGAGCACAGTTTTTAGGAGCTGAAGAGGAAGTTGACTTCAGCATTGATATTGGTTTTAATGTCAAGCAGTAGAGGCTTTGTTGTGTACACAGTGTATTCTATTTTTCGCTCCCGTTTTACGGGGAGGACGAGAAACAGTCCACACCAATAACGTGTACGGATACACGTGAAAAAAGGCGATAAAACAAACAGTGGCCCTTCGAGTGATTAAAAGACAATAAAAGCAATAAAACGTGATCGCCAGACGCCGAGGGCGCCAAAAGAACGCCGCGTGGGGCGTAAAGAACGGGAGAGAAGGGATGTGTACCTTTCACCCGTGGATCGCGCAGGATGTGTAGGCGGGTTCTTTCCTCCTTCCACCGGCCGGCTGGCGAAGGAATTCAGCTCGGGGTACCTGACACAAAAAAGACAACAAAAAGAAACAACAGTATTAGCCCGATGTGTAGTAAATGAATATAATGGAATAAAATAACATAAATAGGAAAAAGGGAAAGGACACACCTTTTGGGTGGTCTTTAAACCCCTAAAAATGGTATGGAAGTGCGTGCATGCATGATGTGTGAAAACTAAAAATGGGCAACGTAGGGCCCAAAAGAAAATGGAAAAGGACCACGAGGGGTCCAGAGGAAGGAAGAAACTGGGGTGCTTCCCCAAAGAGGCCGGACGGCGTGACGGCGCTGTGGAGACTGGATGTGAGGAGAAAGAGAGACGAAGACGAAGACGTGGCTCCGCTCCCATGTACGCGCGATGGCGGGGAAGGCGAGGATGATGAGGAAGCAGACGAACGGCGTGCGCAGGGCTCCGCCGTATGAAAATCCCCTCCCTCTCTCTAAAATCTCTCTCTTTCTCTCTCTAAAAACTCTCTCTCTCTCTCTCTAAAACGCCGCGGCAAAAACCCAAATGAAAAGCCCCCTCCCTCCAGGTGAAGCGCTGGCTGAGTTTTAAGGTTCTAGGTCAGAATCGTGTCCAGGACAGCCGCCGCTTTTAAGAAGGTTGTTTGGTAAGTGCGAATTGCTGAACCGCTTTAAATCGTGTCCAGGAAGCCGTCGTCTTTTTTATACAATCGCGTCCAGGCATGCCGTCGTCTTTTTTAAGGTCGGTTTGGTTTAGCGACAGAACAGCGATGGAATTGCGACGGAATAGCTCAACTGCCTTAAAATCGTGTCCACCTATCCTGTCGTCTTTAATGTTCTAGAAACACGGCGACCGGAACAGATGCGAATAAAGACATAGGTCGGCAACTGATTTAGCGACGGAACAGCGACAGAATGGTGACGGAATAGCGACGGAAAAACTCATGAATCGCGTCCACCAAAACGGACGCCTGTTAATGGTCGGACGCGAATTTGAAAGGCAGTTCAGCGACAGAATATTTTGTCATTGCTAATCCGTCGCTGATTAGCGACAGATTAGCGACGGAAATTTGACCGTCGCTATTCCCTCGCTGAGTGACTACTTCGGGCCGGACATTTTGTACCACTAATCCGTCGCTGATTGGCGACAGATTAGTGACGGAAATTTATCAATCACTGTTCCGTCGCTGAGTGACCATTTGCGACCAAACACCCCCTGGGAGAAGTACCAAGAAAAAATGGGGAAAATTCAGGAATATTAAAAAAAACACTCTTGCGGGCAAAAAGTGGGTCATTTTGGGCGTTACCGCGTAACTCGAAAATTTGTCCGCGATGGAAAAATTCGCGTGTCTATAGATGCCCAACCTTAACGTCTGCTTTGTAGGAAAGCAAACGGAGGGACAAGAAGTGTAGCGAAATGGAATGGAGCAAAATGAAAAGAAATGTAGTGTAGCGCAGTGAAGTGAGCGGAGCGGACTGAAAAGTAGACGTGAAGGTTAAAAAAAGACACGCGCGACAATGGCGAACAGCCCACCTGATAAGAAGATTTCTCCACATTCTCGAGAATCACCACCAAGAAGATAACCTAAAGAAGCAAGTGTTTGGACAAAGAAAAAGCGGGAAAAAGGTGTGCGCGTGGGCCACAAAATAAGAAAAGATCAACTTCCAACGAAGGGGAAGTACCTAAGGAACACCATCCTTAGGTTGCGCCATCGGGGGTTGCCCGGCCCGACAGATCTGGGAACAACGGGAGATCAACTTCCAACGTAGGGGAAGTACCTAAGGACACAATCCTTAGGTTGCGCCATCGGGGGATTGCCCGGCCCGGCAGATCTCTGGGAGCAAAACAAAAGATAAAAGGTAAGTCCAAACAAATGATTCTGAAGGAAATCTGCCCGGAGGCGACAACAAGGGAGTTGGGTACTCGACTCGGAATGGAATGTTTCAAGTTGCTTGAATATGGGCGCGGATGGCCCTCAGATGCTTTGAAGAGTGGATTCCACTGTGATTTCAAAATGCATGTATGCATGCTGGGCTAAAAGGAAAAAAAAATGTTAAAAGGGAGTAGAAAATAACCAAGGATAATATTGTCATGCTGGTGAGTCAGGACCGGGGTTATGCATGGGTCTATCGTCCTCACATGCCAAGCGTAACGGCCTATCCGTACGGCTAAGAATCCTCTGGGATTATCATGGTTTTTGATAAAGGGAACTCTAACCCCAGATTCTTCATAGCCACAAGGTCCTTGGTGTTCTCTAAGCGTATAACATATAGTAGATGCAGATACTGATGGTGAAGGCAGCAGCAGCCTGATTGCGCCGGATGAGGTAACTCGAATCCTGCACTCAAAACTCGTTAGCAAAAAAAAAACAACATCATGGAAAATAGCATTTTAGCATGGAGCATGCATATGGATAAAGTGCTCAAACAAGCATGGCTCATTCAATTGGTTTGTTTTAACCATGAGGATAAGTGGACTTGGCCAAAGATAAAGTGCAAGATGGGAGGAACCATGATTGGAAGAATTGATGTGATCTGACGCAGGCAGGAGGCGATTGCCTTGTGCAATACCATCATGATTTTTTTAAAAAAAAATTGAGAGTATTTGAATTTTTGTGTTGTTTTTTTATAGAAATTTTGAATTTGTTTGAGATTTTGAAAATATTTAAAATTTTGTTGGTTTTGAAAATATCTGAATTTTTTGTGAGGTTTTGAAAATATTTGAATTTTTATGGAGTTTTTGAAAATATTGATTTTTGTGAGATTTTGAAAATATTTGATTTTGTGTGGTTTTTTAGAATATTTGAATTTTTGTAGGTTTTGTAAAATATTGATTTTTGTGAATTTTGAAAATATTTGATTTTTTAGTTGGTTTTGGAAAATATTTGGATTTGTTTGTGATTTTGGAAATATTTGATTTCTTTTGGAATTTTGGAATATTTGATTTTTTTTATTTTGAAAATATTTGATTTTTTTGTGATTTTGGAATATTATTTTTTATGATTTTGGAATATTTGGTTTTTTTGTATGTTTGGAATTTTTTATTTTGTTTTTATTTTGGAATATTTGATTTTATTTGTGATTTTTTTGAAAATATTTGATTTTTTTGAATTTGGGAAAATATTTGATTTTTTGGATTTTGGAAAATTTGGATATTTTTTTATTTTAGATATTTGATTTTTTTGGAGTTTTTGGAACATTGCCATGTCGTGGCAGCATTGAAATTATGAAGATTGACCGGCGAAGGGGTCCTTGTTGATTCCCTGTCATTAGTAATGCCCGAAGTAGGGCGTGCAGTTTAACGTGGTGCCCACGAGCCGATTGTACATGGTTAACGTGTAACCATCAAAGCCACGCTTGAAAAGACAACTTAAGTCTGATAAAGTAAAAAAGGAAGCTTAGGGATAAGCTTACCATGGTATTCGAGGAGTTGGGTTCGGGTTCCTTCCTTGGCACAACCATCAGAAGGTTCTGTCTCATAAAGCGCTTGGGCTTTTGAATCAATTTTGGAATTTCGAGTGATTGAATGACCATTGATTGCAGGGACATGCTTACGACCGGGTCCGTTTGGATCTCCGCGGGGACTTTGCCCTCTTGACATGCATGGGAAATTCATTTTGATTGGTCATTTGATTGGATTCTGATTCTGCCCATTTTGTTAAAGGACTTCCCCTTCGTCAGGAGGGTGCTTCAGGAAGGTTCCCTCTGCCCACTACCCATACCACCCATACTTCTGCCGAATAAGGAGGAAAAATAGACTTCGAACGCCGTTTAGGCGTGGCTGTGACGAGACGGTGTCAACCCGGAGCACAGCGGTTGTGGGTGCCCCAGTGAGTGTGTGTGCGGATGCCCATGCCCAGGGCAAACCTTAATGACTCGGGAGAGAGTGCGGGACTCCTGGCGCGGAGTTATCATAACGAAAAAATGCTGGAACAGCATGGCAAGGCTAAACAAATATTCATCTTTTTAGGGATTTTCTCGACCTTGGTAGATAAAAATTTCAAAAGTAAGACCTTGGAGGATTAAAAGAAGACGAATGCCCATGCCCTGTGCTGGGGCGGATGTGCCCTGCGTTGGGGGCGAGACTCGGGAGGTCTAAGGGAATTTGACAAAATTCTTTATTCAAAATTAAAAGGACACGTGCGAGAAGGGCCAAAGGACCGATTGAAAATGGAGGTGACAATAAAACAAAAGACGAATGCCCTGCTGGGGCGAGACTCGAGAGAACTAAATGTTTACATTTTTTATATTCAAATTTAAAAGGACAAGTGGGGACTAAAGCCCCGAAAACAGTGCGAGAAGGGTCGAAGGACCCGATTAAAAACACAGGGGTCAACACGGAAAAAGAATTTGGAAACTCCGGAGGGCCCGGAGGGGTTTGGAGGAAGGTAGGGCGTGATGCCCTGGGTAGGAAACAAATCCGGATGGCCCATTAACATGAAGAAATAAAAGGGCCGTGAGGGGCCCGACATGGAAGGTGCTAAAAGATGTGCCACGTGGGGCATTGGATGGACAAAAATGGGCGCGATGCCCAGTGTACGCTGGATTATAAACAATGAAATAAAAAGCCTCCCGTGGGAGGGAATGTGGAGAACCCATGGGGATGTGCTGAGCAAAATCAAAGATGATTCAACAAAGAGGGGGTGAAGGTCTCCTAGCCTTTTGCCGTGCTCGACGATTCGATTTTGACTTGGGGTCGGCGGGACCCTCAAGTATCTCCTCACAAATCTTGCCCAGCGGGCAGATGGACGTGCTCATCTCCTTTAAATTGAATGGCTCTCGAAAATTAAGGGAATTGTGACTTCTGTTGAAGTTTCGGTGAAAAGTGATAACTCCCGTGGAATAAAATTCAGTGAAAGGGTGGGGAGTTCCACCGGTAATGTCAGAAGCAACAATAAAGGGACTGTTCCCAAGGAATGCGTTGGTGTGACATAAGAGGCGGCATGCCCCTTGGGTGGTAGATTGTGCCATGGTTTGGCTTGAAGTGTGTGTGCACAATCTACATGGTTGTTGCCCTCGCTGGAGTGGAAAAGTGCAACAATGGTAACTCTCTTAAAATATGATTGAATGGACGGGTGAGAGTTCCACTGGCTGAGTTAAAGGAAACATGAGGGGCCGTGCCCAGTGATTGTATAATAAGTGTGATGGAACGGGGCACACCCCCCTCGAGCAATAGATTGTGCCAAGAATTTGGCTTTGAAGTGCGATAGCACAATCTGGATAGTGACCCCTTCACTAGCGAAGGAAGGTTCACAACAATTGTGTGAGGGGTCATTAGAGCCTGGAGGGAGAGATTCCCTATGAGTATTCTGAAATGAACCCGTTGGCAACGGGTATGATTGGCATATTCTTAGAAGGCCTCTTGATGGCCATGATTAGAGGAGATCCCTGGTCCTCTTGCCTGCCCGGCGTTTGGGCTTCCGCTGGGAATCGGCGTTTTGACCCTCAAGAACTTCCTCATAAAATGTTGCCCAGCGCCGGTGATCTTGCTCTTCTCCGAGGGATCGAGCAGCTCTCAATGATTGGATCGTTGACCTCTGTCGGAGTTTCAAACGGCAGTGGTAACTCCCTTGGAATATAGCTTATGAAAAGGTGGGGAGTTCCACCGGTTGAGTTGGAAGCAACACGAGGGGATTGTGCCCAAAGATTCTAAAATGCTTGATGTAGAAGGGGGCACGACCCCTTGAGTAATTGCTTGTGCCAATGATTTGGCCTTGGAGTGCGTGAGCACAATCTGGATAGTGACCCCTTCACTGGTGCGGGAAGGTTCACAACAACTGTGTGAGGGGTCATGAGAGCTTGGAGGGAGAGATTCCCTATGAGTATTTTGAATTGAACCCGGTTGGCAGCGTTATGATTGGCATATTCTTAGAAGGCCTCTTGACGGCCGCGATTGGAGGGGAAGACTTCCGCTTGGGACATGTGCCCGGCGTATTGACAATGACCGGCATGCGGTGGACAAAATCATGATGTTGGAAAAGCATGCCCGGTCCCGGAACTGAAATGATTGGCTCGAAAAATGTGCCCGGCATGTTGACAATGACTGGCAGCGGTGGATAAAATCACGATGTTGGAAAAGCATGCCGGTCCCGGGACTGAAATGATTGGCAGGGAGAACTGCGGCTGGAAGTATGCCCGGTATGCGAACGATACCGTATACAGGGGATCTGATCATGAAATTTGAAAAGCATGCCGGTCCCGGGACTGGAATAATTGGCTCGAAAAATGTGCCCAGCATATTGACAATGACCGGCATTGTGTGGATAAATTCTGGGATTTTAAAAAGTATGCCCGTTCCCGGGACTTCCTTCTGCTGCGACGTGACTTTTTGCTCCTGAAAATTTACGCCTGCTCCGGCGGACGAGAGTGGATATGATGGGTGTAGTGGAAAGCTGTATGGACTATGGAGGCGTGATGGATATAACTGCAAGAGGTTGCTCGGGTGTGGTTGCCAAGGGTGTTGGCGGTGTGGGAGGTTAGTGATCGGGTGTGATGGTGGGTGTAATGGTGGGTTTGATGGGTGTGGAGGTTTGATGATGGTGGGTGGTGTAGGTAAATGGCGTACGGAGATGACCTGGGAAGGTTTATCATCGTAGCGCCAGTGGTTTTCGCGGTGTGGTTGGCGGCTGGCAACTTCACCCCGAGCAACGGGCTGTGATGGTAGTGGAGGTGGCTGTGGGTGGTGGTGGTCGGCATGGGAGCCGGAGCAGGTGCAACGTAAGGCCCGGAGCTTCTTGATAAATCGGGGCATCATAGGGCCCTGTTGGAGGTTGAGGTTGTTCCGAGGAGGACTAATCAGTGGACGCCTGGGTGGCAGCATGTGTGGTAAGTAGTGGGGGTATGCGGAGGCGCATATGATGTGGATGTTGTGTAATGGTGAGGTGGATAGTGGATGGCGTCCACTGATTCGTTCTGCTCTGGATAATGAAAAAGTTCTGCAATCGGAGAGTCCATCAGATGGGTCTGAATGTAGCATCCCTGATCGTAGAGATCTTGCATTGTAATAATTCGATTCATAGCCAATATATGTTTGAATCTCAGAGTAGAGTTAGAAATAATGATCTTAACTTGCTCTGACTCCGAGAGCTCTCTTGTAGCGCCATGGCCACGATCTCCAACGGTCAGCAAACTGTACAAAGGTCTCGTCAGCCTCCATTATTTCGGACGTGAGATCCGTGATAGAAAGAAAGGGACTGACGCGATCTTTATATTTCTGAAGGAATTTATTCTGTAATAAGCAGAAGTCTCCTGCCTCGCTTGGCTCTAGGGAGTAGAACCATTCGAGGGCAGGACCGTCAAGAGACTTTCTAAAAAGGTATTGCAACGTGACGGGGTCACGTTGCCAGTGGGATGACTCATAAAGAAATTCTTGATATGAATGTAGGATTACCCGTACCATTGTACAGTCAGTACGACGGCATCTCCGAAGGAGGAACGTAAATTTTTGGGAGAGCCGCATGGCGGCAACGGGGTACCCTTGGAATTTGAAAATCATGATTTGATTCTCCAGAGTGTTCAATCTCCAGAGAAGAGCATGTTCTGGAGAATGAGGGGCTGCTGGGCCTGTGAGGAAGTACATGGAGGTGGCCTGAATTAACGGACCTTCCCAAAGGACGGTCTGTACGGACCGGGGCACTGGAGTGCAAATGGCCAGGGGGCCGAGGTGATGAAGAATGTACAGGGGTATGTGGCGAAGTCGCCGGAATGTACAGAGGCGGGTGCCTAGGGGAAGAAGCTGGAGAAGGAGTCGTGGAAGAGTCACACCCTCAACTAAAGATTGGATCATATTTAATTGTTGAGGATTGAGTTTTTCCAGTGCATGCAGGACATACTGGACCGTGGAATCATGGTGGGGGACGGCTCTTGCCAGGTTGCTTGACGGTGGTAAATGTGAAGGGACATTAGATAGATTAGTGCGCGGTGTGTGCGCATAACCATAGGAAGTGGATGTTGTCCCTCACGGTGGTGAGATGGACGGACATGAGATTGGAAAGATTGGACACTTGAATTATCCTCATATTCCTCATAATAATCAGCATGATAATATGGGTCCATTTTAACAAAGCCATAAGCAAACAAGTTGAACAAAGATTAATCAATCAATGTGTGGTTCAAACAAGTGTGATGCTTAACGCTTGTTTTTGGAGTTTCACAATTATTTAAATGGATTGAAAAATATTGTGTCACTCCAGATGAGATTCTAGTTGGGTAAATGAAGGTACTTCGGCGTATAGCTAGAATCACAGTCTCACCACGCAAATGGATATCTAGCCCGGGTCACCGTAGAGGTACCGCCTGCTCAGTCCGTCGTGAGGGAATCCACGGGGTACGAAGTCTTATGGGGTTCCGGGAGAAGGTTCACTAGTCCAAAGGGACGGAATGCCCAATGGAGAGTTTGCCCTCACCGGAAGGGTGTGTGGAGCCTAGGAATATGAGGGAAGGAGGTCCCCGACCGATGCAAAATGCCCGCAATATAAAGAAAGGCAGCTGAATGACCTTCTGAAACAGATGAAACTCGCATCCAACAAAGTGGGCGCGGATTCGAAAATCGCGTCCTTCTGTCTGCCGCGGATCTGACAGCTCGCAAAAGCTGTAAGAGCCGAGACGACTCCCTCCGACTCTGTCTCAAAATGGCGTCCAACACAACCGCCGCCAATCAAGCATGCACATAACGTGTCGATCTGAGTTGACGCGAATCACAAAGAAAACCTTCCCGACAAAAATTCAGAAAATAAACCCAACAATCGCGTCGGTTGTCCCCGCCGCGATTCAATAGCAACCCAGAACGAAAATTTTTTTTTCATAGAAAGACTTGTAGCATGCACACACTCAAATGAAAGGGAAAAAAAAAAAACTCTAAACACTAATGACACTTCTAATAAGCTAACTAAACATGGTTGAAAAAGTAAATAAAATGGTCAAACACAATAAAACAAAAACGCCACGTGGGGCGAAAAAGCGGCACACGTGGGTGCCAAAAATGTAACGCCACGTGGGGCGTAAAAGAGGTACCCGAACTGAAATATAGAGCGTCCCCCCGTGATCGCCAACTTGTAGATTCTATTTTTCGCTCCCGTTTTACGGAGAGGACGAGAAACAGTCCACACCAATAATGTGTACGGATACCGTGAAAAAATGTGATAAAACAAACAGTGGCCCTTCGGGCGATTAAAAGACATAAAAGCAATAAAACGTGATCGCCAGATGCCGAGGGCGCCAAAAGAACGCCGCGTGGGGCGTAAAGAACGGGAGAGAAGGGATGTGTACCTTTCACCCGTGGATCGCGCGGGATGTGTGGGGCGGGTTCTTTCCTCCTCCTTCCACGGCCGGCCGGCGAAGGAGATTCAGCTCGGGGTACCTGACACAAAAAAGACAACAAAAAGAAACAACGGGATAGCCCGATGTGCAGTAAATGAATATAATGGAATAAAATACATAAATAGGAAAAAGGGAAAGGACACACCTTTTGGGTGGTCTTTAAACCCTAAAATGGTATGGAAGTGCGTGCATGCATGATGTGTGAAAACTAAAAATGGGCAACGTAGGGCCCCAAAAAAATGAAAATGACCATGAGGGGTCCAGAGGAAGGAAGAAACTGGGGTGCTTCCCCAAGAGGCGGACGGCGTGACGGCGCTGTGGAGACTGGATGTGAGGAGAAAGAGAGACGAGGACGAAACGTGGCTCTGCCCCCGTGTACGAGCGATGGCGGGGAAGGCGGGGGGACGACGAGGAAGCAGACGAACGGCGCGCGCAGGGCTCCGCCGTATGAAAATCCCCTCCCTCTCTCTAAAATCTCTCTTTCTCTCTCTAACAACTCTCTCCCTCTCTCTCTAAAACGCCCCGCAAAAACCCAAATGAAAAGCCCCCTCCCTCCAGGTGAAGCGCTGGCTGAGTTTTAAGGTTCTAGGTCAAATCGCGTCCAGACAGCCGTCGCTTTTAAGAAGGTCGGTTTGGTAAGTGTGAATTGCTGAACCGCCTTAAAATCGCATCCAGGAAGGCCGTAGTCTTTTTTACAATCGCGTCCAGGCAGGCCGCCGTCTTTTTTAAGGTCGGTTTGGTTTAGCGACGGGACAGCGACGGAATCGCGACGGAATAGCGACACCGTCTTAATTTCGCGTCCACCTACCCTGCCGTCTTTTAATGTTCTAGAAACGCGGTGACCGGAACAGATGTGAATAAAGACATAGGTCGGCAATTAATTTAGCGACGGAACAGCGACAGAATAGCGACGGAAAATTATGAATCGCGTCCACCGAAACGGACGCCTTTTAATGTTCTTCAAGAAATGCAGCGATCGAAGTGGCCGCGAATTTGGAAGGCGGTTCAGCGACAGAATATTTTGTCATTGTTAATTCGTCGCTGATTGGCGACAGATTAGCGACGGAAATTTGACCGTCGCTATTCCCTCGTTGAGTGACTGTTTCGTGGCCGAATATTTTGTATCACTAATCCGTCGCTGATTGGCGACAGATTAGCGACGAAAATTTATCAGTCGTTGTTCCATCACTGAGTGACCATTTGCGACCAGAACCCCCTGGGAGAAGCACCAAGAAAAAATGGGTAAAATTCAGGAATATTAAAAAAACACTCTTGCGGGGCAAAAAGTGGGTCATTTGGGCGTTACCGCACAACTTGAAAATTTATCCGCGATGGGAAAATTCGCGTGTCTACACACAGATGCTTCAAGATCTAGTCTCAGTGCAGTGTTGATTATAGGTGTGGTGCCTATACTCTAGATAGATGAAGAAGCATGGGGGGAACTATCCTACCCATGACCTGGAGCTCGCAGTAGTCATATTTGCTTTGAGGCTGTGGAGACACTACTTGTACGGTGAGTTCTTTAAGGTTTTCACAGATCACAGGTGTCTGTAGTATGTGTTCACCAAGAGGGATTTGAATTTGAGACAGCACAAGTGGCTCGAGTACCTGAAGGACTATGACTTTTCCCCTTCTTATCACCTAAGAAAGGCTAATGTCCTAGCGGACGTGTTGAGCAGGCGAGTCTACTTAAGTACCTTTTTGGTTAGGAAGTAGAGGTTGTTGGAGGACATTGCTGAGGGAGTTTTCTGCCCTTCGAGACACTAAGCCTATGTAGTGATAGCCAACTTGTCATTTCATCTAGCAATGTATTGTCAGGTGATAGAGGCTCAGCATGCAGATTTAGAGTTGGAAGATATTCTATAGATGCCAAAGGTAGTGATAGATAAGGACAACGAGGTCAGGTTCAAAGATAGACTGTACGTACATGGAGACTCACGGCAGAACTATTAGCAGAGGTACACTAGTTAAGGTATGTCGTTCATCCTAGGTTCACCAAAATGTACCATTGCTTAAGGTGACTCTTTTGGTGGCCTAGGATGAAGAGGGACATATCATAGTTTACTGATCGTTGCCTTATCTATTAGCAGGTGAAGGCAGGGCATCAGCGTCATGGTGTTGAGCTCCAATCGTTGCTCATTCCCAAGTGAAGTGGGACGACATCACTATGGACTTTGTTGTTGGCCTACCTCGTACCCCACAACGGCTTGACAGTATTTGGGTGATTATGGATCGACTGACGAAGACGCTTGTTTCTTTCAGTTAGATCAGCTTGGTCAGTGGACAGGCTTGCTAGACTGTTCGTGGACAAAGTGTAACGCCCCGACGTGGAATATCGGAGCGGAATTATAGTTATTAAATAGTACAGAGCGAGAAATAAATAAATAACAACCACACGCAATTGGATAATGCCAAATGAAATCCAGAGTTCATTAATATTCCATCAAAAACTATTACAATCACTAATCAGAGCCATAACTAGGGCCCAGAGTACTTTATCAAATCTAAACTATTACATGACGACTAACTAATTGTCCGACTCATATCTAAACTAACTAATAGCAGTGGTTGCCGAAACTTGTAAGACCCTAGAGATTTTTTCCTCTCTTATATAGGTGCTTGATTGTGTGAGAAATTGATGCTCATTGTGTGCAGTTATATATATATATATATATATATATATATATATGCATATACTTATTAGTTGAGTATTGTTGCACATAGATGTATGAATTGCTTTGCATGTTATTCATTTACTTATGTAGTAGTTTAGGGTATGCATTTTAAATTGTACCTAATTGTGTGGTGTACATAAAGTTTCTGCAGTTTTAAGTTCTATTCTGGCGGCCAGTAGACGTCATATGTATGGATGCCAATCCCAAGTCAGCGGCCACATCGATGGATGCCAACTCAAGAATTGGCGGCCCGTGATGTTGACGTAACCTCCCAGATCTGTTGCGTTTACAGATCCAGAAACGCCCCCGAAATCTTCGCACCCTGTTTAGGAAATCGTTCCCCAATGGTAACCTAGTCGACCCCAAACGCGTTCCAAATCCTATCCCCATAAAAGACCCAGTTTAGGACGCTATTAGGTCCTTTGGCCCTTTGGTCAAAAACCCTAACTTATGTGCGTGAAAACCAGACCTTTGGACCATGGATTGGCGATTTGGCGACTTCCTCCGGCGATCTTACACGACTGGAGGGGAGTGTAAACATTGGAGAAGGCTTCTCCGACACCGGATTGGGTTCTACATCAACATACAAACCAGATTTGGACGAGTTTGGAGGCTCTTTGGTACTGGCCGAGGAGAGCTTCATCGACCCAAATCCCCTTTCATAGATTTTCTCAAAGGCAAGTACCCCTTTCACATCACCCATACATGTGTCTAGTAAGACCCAGGCATTTTACGGATTTTTATTCGAGTCCTGGAAACCCAATTTCACCAAGTTTTTTGCGTTCAGTCTGTGTTTTGCACAAATAGGAACTTAACGGCGGGATCTCTTGCCGTTAAGATCCTAATTTGGCAGCGCACTATGTTGTCGTTAACTGGGTAAATGGCCATCTCCTTGCCGTTGAGTTCTTCAGGCAAGAACAGTGGACTGTTTGCTATCTATGACTTAATTTCTGGGATTTTTGCGCATGAGGATATATGGTAAAAATTATATGTTATAAAATATGTCTAGTAGAGCATGCTGTGTGATTGTGATAAATTTTGCTCATTGTTATAATTATTAGAAATTTTTGGAACCATGTCCTAAGCATGTTTTAGTTACTGTTGAATGGTTCTGTGAGGAATCAAGATGTCAGAATTTTCTGTGGTGTTCACATCAATATCAGAGCATGCTATAAAATTTGATGAAATTATGATGACTATGTTAATTGTTATATTTTCTGGATCATATTACAGTGAACATGTATTGTTATTTAAAAATTTCAAATAAATTGTAAAAAATAGCTTAAATTTCCAGAAAATTTTATGAGGAACCAGAACTGTAAAATACATGTTATAAACTAGTTAGTGTAGTTTACCATTGTGAATCGTGCAGAATTGAGTATTTGTGTGATAGGACTGTTTCAATTTTCATAATTGGTATGTAATTCAGAAAATCATGAAATCTGATATGTACGATGCTAAACCTGTAACCTATAGGTGGTTAAGTTTTCATGCATATTGGATAACAGTAGATACTGATTTTTTTATTTAACCATGAAAAGAGCAATTAAAACATGTTTAGCGTAGTTAACCATAAATTCATTAAATTACAGCATGATTTGAACCAAATGATGTTTGTTTAACTCTGTAAATAGTAACACCATGCTAGGTAATATTACAATATGTGGATGTGTGAATATGAAACAAGTGTGTTAAACTGTGCAATAAGAATATGTTTAAAATTGAGAAAATGTGTAAATATGCCAATGGGTGACACTGCTACCTTAGAGGGCTATGGAATCGTACCGTGGTAAAGTCCCCTGGAAAGGTTCATAGTGTGTGATATCCCATGGGCATTGGGATAAAATCCTGGAGGCGGACAAGTACCGCTGGTTAGGGTGGAGAGTACTTCTCCCGGTTCTGCGCAGTAACTAGGTCTATCATTGTGTTGCCTAGATGATAGATATGTGGTGATGTGATAAGTGTGTGTCCTTCTAGAGATGGTTTGGACTATGTGCCATGGCATATAAATAAGAAAATGTGATTATGTGTATGAGAAATGTGAAATCTTTAAATGTAGATATGACATGATAGCATGTACTTTCTGTTATGAAGTGTTAAATTCATGTAAAATAGCAAGCTAACCATGTTTAGAAATGTATTATGAATGTGAAATTGTGCATAGAATCCATGCTAGGATTGTTCTCTACTTAAGTGTAAAATTCATGCTTAATTCGATGCTATGTTACAACATACATAAATAAAATGTAAATTTTAGATCATGTGTAAAGAAGATGTAGGAAGCATGTGATAGGTTTAAATCCTGTAAATTTATCTTAAGTCAAGTACCATGTGTTGGAAAATGTAGAAATCATGTTAGGTTTCCTTTAAAAGTTATCTAATTCATGCTTTATGTGATAGTTGTATAATATGAAAAATGTGAATATTACATGTGATGTATGTATGCTTAGTGTGAATGGATGTACTTGCTGAGTTTTTTGGACTCACTCTTGCTTTGGCATACAGGTGCAAAAATTTCTACTTCATCCGAGGAGATAGTCAGGAGTGACTCGGAGCGGGAGTAGGAGATCTTTGTGGAGTCTCAGTATTGTAATTTTACTTTTCATAGTATGTAATAAAGGAAACTTGTAATTCAATTATGGACAATGTGGACAATGTATTTTCATTGCTCAGCTAATAAATGTTTAGTTTTCTTTTCCTCTATATGGACTGTGAATAGAATGTAGATGATGAAATAAGAAATTACATTTGGCTCTTCTTTTCCGCTGTTATATGTAATATTCGTGACGTTTTAGTCTATTGAATTTTGTTGGGTAAATGTCCCACTATAGTGGCGTTCATTATACAATGTGGGTTGGTGTAACTGTACCGGTATAAGGAGGGTCGTTACAGAGATTGGTATCAGAGACACAGGCTGAAATTGTACATAAATATGCATGTACCATCATCTTCATTATATGCTAAGTCTGTGTAGATTGTCCACATATAAATAGTTAGAAATTAGATAGTCTAGTTCTAAATTGTGATTAAATCATTTTGCAGGGTATGGCTTCACGTGGTAGGCATGGTGTTCCTGCTCGTGAGGGTAGCAGAGGAGAGATGAGCCTCGGCGTGAGGATCAGGGTGAGCAGCAGGCCCCAGCACCCCAGGGTCCTGTGCTTCCCCCACCACTGCCGGTAGATTATGGAGTCTTCATGCAGGGTTTAGTGCAGGCCATGCAAACGCAGGCCCATACCCAGGCTGCACTCCAGGCTCAACAGGCTCAGGCTCAAGTGCCAGTTCCTCAGGCTCAGGACCATGGTGGACCCTCCATCATGGAACGGTTCAAGAGGATGTCGCCACCCTCTTTTAAGGGGGAGAGCGATCATTACTTGTTGAGAGCTGGATGAGGGAGATCGAGAAGATCTCCAGGCTATTAAGTGCGCTGAGGATGACAAAGTCACTTTAGCCACCTATATGCTACAGGTATGTGTAAATTAATTCGGTGGTTATTTCTTTAAGTATAGATTATGTTGGTTTGTTCCTTATGGGTGTTTTGGTAGGAGCGAGCTGACGTGTGGTGGTCCTCGATGCTACGTACTCGGTTCGAGGATGGTGCTGTGGAGGTTGGTTGGGACGAGTTCGTGTGGCTCGTCCGAGCCAAGTTCGTTCCGGAGCACATCCAGGATAAGATGGAGTAGGAGTTTCTCTCTTTGACTCAGGGCTCCATGACCGTACTGGAGTACGAGGCCAGGTTTGCTGGGCTATCGAAATATGCACCCCATATTGTGACTGATGAGCGTAGGAAGGCGAAGAAGTTCGTGATGGGTCTAAGGCCATCACTGAGGACGAGGTTGGTGGCATTTGACCATCGTACCTCGATAAGACATTCGGCAGGAAGGAGAGAGAGATGGAGCAATATCTTGAGGAGAAGAAGGCTTCGCAGAAGAGAGAGCAGCTCCGTTCCAGAGGCAGGAGAGAAAGAAGGCGGCACATCAGTCACCGCAGCATCCGCCGGCATCGGGAAGTCGTCAGGTATCTTCTCAGCAATCCCCCAGTGGCAAGAAGGAGTGTCTCATTGCGGGAGGGCACATGATGGTACGGAATGTAGGAAGTTGGCGGGAAAGTGCTTGAAGTGTAGGAGCAGCGAGCATAGGATCAAGGATTGTCCCAGGCTTCAGCAGGGAGCACAGCGTGGAGGGGCACCAGTAGCAGCAGCAGCAGCGTCAGCGACAGGACGACTAGGGAGACCTCGAGCCCCAGCTCGAGTGTTTGCGTTAGCTCGTGAGGACGCCGAGCAGGCGGGGCATGTCACCAAAGGTACGGTTCTTTTATGGGTATGAACGCTCGGGTTTTGTTCGATACGGGTGCTACTCACTCGTTCATTTCCAAGTGTTTTGCTAGGCAGTTAGCCTTAGAGTCAGGACTAGAGTCTGAGGAGTAGAGGTCCCTTGTCTGTGCACACACCCGCATGTATGATATCGACTAGGAAGTGTATTTCGTCTTTACGGGTGCATTGAGGATAGAGTCCTAGAAGGGTGTTTCTTCTTGCTAAAGATGAAGGACTACGATGCTATTCTTGATCTGGATTGGCTAGAGGAGCACTATGCATTAGTAGATTGTCGTGGGAATAAGATCGTTTTCCACTCCTGGTGGGATGAGTTTTCTCATCCATTGCAAGGAACTTAGCGGGAAAGTTTGTCATCTCTGCCATGAAGGTGATGAGATTGGTGAGCAAGGGCTGTGACGCTTTTCTTGCCAGTGTGGTGTTAGTACCCAAGGGATGAGTCACCTACTCTTGCGGAGCTAGATGTGGTGTGGGAGTTTCCAGATGTCTTTCCTGATGACTTATCTAGGTTTGCCACCAGCTAGAGAGATAGAGTTCACTCTAGAGTTGCTTCCAAGCACCTCTCCTATATCGAAGGCACCTTATCGGATGGCACTTGCGGAATAGCTGAACTAAGGAAGCAGTTACATTCGCCTAGTTTTCCCTTTAGGGCGCACCTGTCTTATTCGTGAAGAAGAAGGATGGGTCACTTAGGTTATGCATCGATTACAGAAAGCTAAACCAAGTGATGGTGAAGAACAGGTATCCCTTACCTCGGATTGATGATTTGTTTGACCAGCTACAAGATGCATCAGTCTTTTCTAAGATTGATTGCGATCTGGTTATCATCAGTTGAGGATTAGGAGTGAGGATGTGTCCAAGACGGCTTTTAGAACCCGTTATGGACATTATGAGTTTTTGGTCCTTCCTTTTGGTCTGACCAACGCCCATGCAGCGTTCATGGATCTCATGAACAGGGTGTTTAGACCATACCTAGATAGTTTTGTTGTAGTTTTTATTGATGACGTGTGGTTTACTCTCCGGATGAGGCCACACATCGTCAGCATTTGAGGGTAGTATTAGAGGTTCTCCGTGAGCCCAAGCTGTATGCAAAATTAGCAAGTGCAATTTTTGGTTGCGCGAGGTTCATTTCCTTGGGCATGTAATCTCTGGTACTGGTGTAGCAGTGGATCTAGCAGGTCCAGACTATATGGTTGGGAGATCCCAAGACCTTCAGAGATTAGGAGTTTTCTTGGTTTGGCGGGTATTATCGGTGATTCATTGAGGATTTTCATCCATCGCCGCACCATTGACTCAGCTAACCAGGAAGGGAGTAAAGTTTGTCTGGTCTAAGGAGTGTGAGAGTAGTTTTCAATTATTGAAGACTAAGCTCACATCGGCTCCTGTGTTAGTTTTTTCGAGCGGTGTAGAGGGTTTTCTATCTACACGGATGCATATCGGATTGGCCTTGGCTGTGTATTGATGCAGCAAGGAAGGGTCGTAGCGTATGCTTCTCGCCAATTGAGGGAGCATGAGCGAAACTATCCGACTCATGATCTTGAGCTTGCGGCAGTGGTTCATGCACTAAAAATCTGGAGACATATCTTTATGGTGTCATATTGAGGTGTTCACTGACCACAAAAGCTTAATGTATCTTTTCTCCTAAAAGGAATTAAACCTAAGGCAGAGAAGATGGATTGAGTTCCTGAAGGACTATGACTTCGACCTCCAGTATCATCCTGGAAAGGTGAGTGTCATAGCGGATGCCCTTAGTAGAAAGAGGTCATCTCTCCAACAGGATTGGAAGATGTTGGAGGATGCAGCGTGTGCGATGACTGAGTTAGAGCCATCATTGTGCCAGGCATTTGTAGCTCAGTTGTCCATTAGGTCTTCAGTGTTGGATGAGGTGATCGAGCAGCAGAAAGCTGACCCTATACTCTAAGAGTTAGTGGGCAAGGTGGGCATTGCTCGTGATGAGGATGGCGTGATTAGATTTCATCATCGTGTCTGTGTTCCAGACATTGTAGATGTCCGTGAGCATGTTTTAGTAGAGGGTCATAGGTCTAGATTCTCTATCCATCCGGGTAACACTAAGATTTACTAGGATTTAAAGAGATCTTTTTGGTGGTCTGGAATGAAGAAGGATGTAGCAGAGTATGTGTCTAGATGTCTAGTTTGCCAACAAGTGAAGGCCGAGCGGCAGCGATCATCTGGTCTTATGCAAAAGATGAAAATCCCAGTATGGAAGTGGGAAGCTGTCACTATGGATTTTGTTATGGGTTTGTCTCGATCTAGAGGGGTAATGACTCGATTTGGGTAGTGGTAGATAGATTCTCAAAGACTGCGCATTTCTTGCCATGAAGAAGAAGCAGTCAGTAGAGAGTTTAGCTAGATGTATATTAGTAGCATTATTAGATTGCATAGTGTGCCGAAGTAGATCATTTCGGATCGAGATCTGATATTACTTCGAGGTTATGGAAGGGTCTTCAGGATGCGTTAGGTTCTGAACTGAAGCTCAGTTCGGCGTTTCATCCCCAGACAGATGGACAGTCCGAGAGGACTATCAGACGCTCGAAGATATGTTGAGGGCGTGCATTTTGGATTGGAAGGATGATTGGAGCGCCATTTACCTCTAGTGGAGTTCGCATACAACAACAGTTTTCATGCGAGTATTGGTATGGCTCCATTTGAGGCGTTGTATGGTAGGCCTTATAGATCTCCTTTGTGTTGGGAGGAGACAGGCGATAGGTAGCTGATTGGTCCGGAGTTAGTTCAGGAGACTTCGGATAAAGTCTAGTGATTAGGAAGAGACTTGTTGCGGCACAAGATAGGCAGAAGAGTTATGCCGACAACAGGAAGAAAGATTTGGAGTTCGAGGTAGGTGAAAGATTTCGCCTACTCGTGGTGTAGTTAGATTTGGCAGGCATAGTAAGCTAAGTCCTAGATTCATTGGCCCATATGAGATTCTCAGACGATTGGGCAACGTGGCATATGAGCTAGCTTTACCCCCAGCATTAGCTAGCGTCCATCCGTTTTCCACGTGTCTATGCTCAGAAGTTATGTCAGAGATCCATCTCATGTATTAGTCACGAGCCTGTAGAGATCCAGTCAGATCTATCATGGTAGAGCAACCTGTAGCTATTCTTGACCGAAAGGTTCAGCACCTTCGGAACAAGAGTATTGCGTCGGTGAAAGTCTTATGGTGCAACTTCTCGCGATAGGAGGCTACTTGGGAGCTTGAGGATGCAATGAAGAAGAAATATGCCAATTGTTTGAGTAGTGTCGGTCTAACTTCGGGAACGAAGTTTCTTTAGGGGGAGAGGGTGTAAGACCCTAGATTCTTTTTCTCTTATGTAGGTGCTTGATTGTGGAGAAATTGATGCTCATGTGTGCAATTTTATATATATATAAAATGTATGAATTGCTTATTAGTTGAGTATTGTTGAACATAGATGTATGAATGCTTGCATGTTATTTCATTACTTTATGTACGTAGTAGTTTAGGGTATGCATTTTAAATTGTACCTAATTGTGTGGTGTAACATAAAGTTTCTGTAGTTTTAAGTTCTGTTCTAGCGGCAGTAGGCGTAATATGTATGGATGCCAATCCCAAGTCAGCGGCCACATCGATGGATGCCAACTCAGAATTGGCAGCCCGTGATGTGACGTTAACCTCCCAGATCTCTAGCGTTTACAGATCCGGAAATGCCCCGAAATCTTCGTACACTATTTAGGAAACCGTTCCCCAATAGTAACCTAGTCGGCCCCAAACGCATTCCAAGCCTAGCCCTATAAAAGACCAGTTTAGGGCGCTATTAGGTCCTATTGGCCCTTTGGTCAAAAACCAACTTCTATGCGCGGGAAAACCAGACCTTTGGATCGTGGATTTGGCGACTTCTTCCGGCGATCTTACACGACTGGAGGGGAGTCTAAACTTGGAGAAGGCCTCCGACACCGGATTGGGTTCTACATCAACACACAAACTAGATTTGGAGGAGGTTTGGAGGCTCTTGGCACTGGATGAGGAGAGCTTCATCGACCCAAATCTATTGAGCAACTATCCTAAGAAATTTAAAGAGTTTATAAATTTCTATGAATATTATATTTGCTATGACAAATCTTTAAATATATATTTTATACCAAAATATCACAAAAATTACATACAAGAAAACTCATGAACACTCAAAAAAACTTTCTAAGGCCACAAACCTCTCCTATAGCCTACTACATCCGACTGCTATATTCAACTGCTAAATCTGACTCCTTAGAATCGCAGGCATATATCATCTAATTTTTCTAAGCCACATCTTTACTCTGCATTCGATTGATAACTTCGACTCATACAGCCGAACATCTTTACTATGCATTCGATTGATAACTTCGACTCATAAAGCCGAATGTCTTTACTCTGCATTCGATTGATAACTTCGACTCATACAGCCGAATGTCTTTACTCTGCATTCGATTGATAACTCCGACTCACACAGCTGAATATCTTAGACCTCACTACACTATATTCAAGTGATATAATCGAATTACCTTGTTCTTCCCTAAAGTCGAATCACTTGATTTTTCTTTAGAGTCGAATCATTCTTATTTCATCAGTCGAATCATCTGTTTCTATACATTCAACTACACTGACAGAGGTACTTGTACTTTCCTTTTCACTGTCAGTTCTGTATCTTCAAAGATATATAATATTAAGTCTATCCTGATTCTGATGTATCCTGAGTTAATTTGGTTATAAAAAAACTTGTTATATGAATTTCTTACTGAAGCCTCAAAATATTATTATTTAATAATTCTCTGACAGGATATGACCTGTCATTCTTAAAACATTCATCATGTGCAAAACCTGTTTCTGAAATGTTTTTTGAAATATTTTAGTCTTGATGCTCTTGCTTTACTTTAGCATTCACAAGACACAAAGCATTTATGTAAATCTCATACGCATGGCATCTGAACATCTCCTCCCTACTGACAGACCATGCTTTACTTTTTTGTCTGTCTGCTTTATTTACTGAAAAGCTTGTGGGATACTAGGTTCCATATCCTGTGTTGTACTCACTGACTACCTACCACAAGGGTATGGAGATGTGTTTCTCCTTTGTCTTGTCCTTACAGCAGGCATTAATTGAGCATGTGTTTAGGATGTCTCTCTCAGCTGTGTTTTGCAAGAGTTATCTTCTAGCTATGGACAAACTGAAGACCTTGGGAAAATGCAATTTTGAAGACCTACTGGACAAATTCTTCAAGATCCAAAGGATCCTAGAAATTCTCTTCAAACGGCCAAATTGCAAACGGTCACCAAGCTCAACGGCTATCTTCTCAAACGGCTAGATTTTGAAGTCTATAAAAGGAGCTCAAGAGGAAAGGAAAATGTGTGTGTAGTACCCCGGAAAATCTATTAATTAAAAATTATAGATAAATAAAAATTTATCTATTAATAATTCAATAATTAAAACGGTACGCATCATTATTGCATGCGTATAAACCCCTATAAAAATTTCGTAAAAATAGTAGTTATACTTTAAATAATGTTCTCTAATGACCCATCATGAAATTTGGGCACAGAAAAATCATTTAGATCAAGTTTAAGAAATTATGCGACTTATTAGCATAATTAAGGAATAAGTCAAAGAACCTATTATTTTATGAGCCAAAGTGGATTATAAATAAAAATAAACATGTGAGTAGACTTTAAATAATATGGGATGATAGCTCATTATGATATTTGGCAATGGACAATCTTGGCCCATGAATAAATTCTCTAATAAAAGGATAATTAAAAATCCAATAAGTAAAGTAAAATGTGGGATGTACAATTTAGCTCACACGAGTTATTGGGCCAAGAGTAAGAGCCAAATGAAGAAGATTAGAAATACTGGCATAAATAATATTAAATTGAATAAGAATTTGAAATTTTTGAATAAGTGTGATAATAGACTTAATTAGAATAAAGGGAGAATAAATAGAAATTGAATGAAATAAAAGAAATTTAATGAATAACCCATTAAGCTAAATTAGTAGTGGGTTAAATAAATGGTCCAAACCAAATAAATTGGGCCCAATAGGATGAAGCCCATCTTGGGAGGAGATGTAATTAAGTGAAATTGTATCTAATTAATTAGTAAATAGTAAAAGGCTAATATAAACACTAAATAAATCATGTTATCTCAAATAAGAGTCTCTAACCCATCCTAACCCCATTGGCCACGAAATTAGGCCTCTCCCTTACCCAATTAGATAGATATAGCAAGAAAAATAGGTGATAATTATGGAAATTCGAATAAATGAGGAGGAAAGAGTTTTAGGTGATTTAGAACTCTACAAGCCATCAAAACATCCCCTATTCGACCCTAGCAACCCATAGAACGCGTGGCTGAACATTGGAGATGAAGAGGAGGCGATTTTTGGACGAGGAGCTTGGAGGATAAGGGCTAGAATTCGGACTTCTTATATTTTCGTCATCAAACTAGGGCTTTCTTACTCCACGAAAAAGATAGGCAATATCTCAAGCAAAAATCATGTAAAAATTATCCTAGGTAGCCTTCATATAACTCTTCAAAGCCCTCTGGTCTGGTTGTATTTCGCTCATCCATTTGGGCGAATTTAATTCGTGAAACTCTGCTGTTACCATGAAACGAAATCTTATGTTTTCTCTAATTCCCAACATGTACTTGCTCTCATACCATGATAAAATTCTCCTATATACTGCATCTCATTATCTTTCAAATGCCCCTAGTCTTGCTCGATTTCGATCTCCCATGAGGGAGAATTAAATTTGAATCCCTATATGTTGCTTGTACCCGACTCTTCAAGTTTACCTATAAACTTCGTACATACTTGATCCCATACCATGAGAAAATCTATAAAATACTACTTCGTGTTAGCTTTCGAACGCCCCTAGTTTCGTAATTTTTTTTATGTATTCATCTCTGATTAATTCATTGAACCTTGACTGTGCCTGTTTAGGTCGTCAGAATGTACATGTTCAAAGCATAGTTAAATCTTGTCTAATTTCAAATTAATCGTGCATGATGATAGATATATGTGTCTACTTTCATTTGAAACTAGATTCGTGATTTTTGGGTCATTATACGATTTTATATTGAATTTAGAAGAGCCCTGTGTCATCTAGTATCAACCCTGAAAAAGGGGGAAAACCCGAACCGTCCCTGATATCGCGGCGGCGCGATACGCCGCGATAACAGGAGAGTCGCGGTCGGCCGCCAGGTCGCGTCTTCAACGCGGTGGGCTTCACCACCGCGTTCCCTTCCGGTCCGAGCCAGGCCGGCCGGTCTGCGGATCGCGCCGAGCCGCCCGTCGCGACTTGAATCGCGACAGGTAGGTCCGCTGCGATTTGAAGATTTCGGCCAGAACTGAAATTCTCTCATGCCCTTGTCAATTAAGCTATATGACCCAAGTTAACCCTAATCATGCACTGTTTGGAACAGTAACAAATGATTATTTTATTTGTTAATAATCGCATGAAATATATATTTAAAAGTCAATTGCACGATCTATCATATCTCAAGATTTCTCTACACTTGCACACACATAACATTATTAATTGTCATTTGACCTTATTGAATTACGCAATAATGTATTCGGTAATTTAGTGAAATAAATTACTAAATTCCCTATTTTATAAATACAATTGTTTCCATTTTTACTCGGCATTTAAATACGTTATCATTTTCCCTCGGCTTAGAGCACTCGAGGCACGACGGACCGTTTTTACACACCTTCTCTTGACTTGGACCACTCTCCATCGGGAATACTCTCGACTAGACCAGGGACTCCTTGTCAAGGCCTCCGTGAGTCTTCTTGGCTTTGGCGCACGTCCATTGCCGATGAGCTGGTTGTACCTTTAAATCCTGTTACACTCTTAGGGATCAGTACGATCCAAACGGCCTTAGTAAGTTCTCTCTTATCTTGTGATCACGCCGGACCATCTATCCAGTGTTCATAACACGGCTAATGGGTGGATGTGACTTCTACCATACTGTCGGTCCCGACCTGGTGCGTGCAATCGTTACTATCGTGGTTATCGTTGGTTTACGATTATACCCCTATTCATCTACTATCCTTGTACTCTCATCTATTACGTTCACTCACTATCTTGTATTTTCATCTAGTATCTCTTGAGACTCTTAGCTGTTGTGGCTCCCATTACGTGTATATACATGACTGTCTAGCGCCATAATATGGGTCCAGTGACCTACTGACTCGAATGCATAATTGTGCAGGGCACGGAGAGTGTCTCAGAGGTTCCAATCTAGTCCTGAGGTGTAGCAAGTTGATTTTTGAGAAAAATAAAAATTTAAACAATAAATTAAAACTCAGCTAAAGGGATATTCAATGAAAAGAGCATTAAATAAAACCTATTAAATGGAAAAGAGTAATGGCTTTGCTTAATGGATCCTCTAGAACTTATTGGGTCAAAAATATGAATTTACAAAGAGAGAATAATAAGAAAATACCTTAATTTGGAGTTTAATTATCTCCTAATTAGAAAAGGGTTATTAAAGTAATAAAAGTGGAAATTAGAGTTGGAATTGGATTCTTAAACCTACTCCATATAGTCTAGCACAAAGTAGATACTATCCTAACCATTAGAGATTGGAAAGCAAGAGAGGAAAGGTAGAGTTAGGAAATCTCGTAATTAAGAGGAATTTGAGTAGTAGTAGTAGGATATGAACTTTCATTTATATAAATACACCCTTAAACCCTCATGGCCGGCCCTAGCTTGTGCAAAGGGGTTTTTGAACGTGGAGAAGAGGCCAGGAGGAGGAGAAATCGAGGAGAGGAAGATCCATCAAGCTTCTTCCTTCGTTCTTGGAGTTCTAAGCCCTAGAAGATAATCGAGTCAAAGGTAGGCATTCTCACAAGCAAAACCAAATCAATCCATCTATAGGTAGTTCCAATCACCAGGAACAAAAGCCCTCTTGTTTCATAATTTTTCATCGAGCCAATCTTTTGTTCTTGATTTTAGAAGTTCTGCAGAATATGATAACCCCGAGTCATCATGTTTGAATCATATCTCCATGTACACTTGATCCCATGCTACGAAATTTTTATTGTAGCACTTCATGTTGTTAGGGATCTTTTTCCCCTGAAAGCCCTAATTTTTGTTGAGCATGTTGCTCGAATTAAATCAATCTTGCTCTCTGTATCATGTTCTGTGTACTCGTTATTGTTCATGCTCAAACCATGTTCAACCATGCTCTCTCTCTCATTCCTATTTACTGGAAGTACTCTCGCATGTCTAGTTTCATTTGCCACTAGTTTCATGATTTTTCATCGTGTATACAATAGTTATGATTTTCTGAACGACCCTGTATCAAAATCTGATATGTCTGGACCGCAATCCAAGACAGAGAAGAACTCTGTCAGACTTAGTCCACGGCCCGAGAACACGACGGCCCGACAGGTAGCGTTCTCAACCCCGTCACGACACCACTTCTTGTCGCGTTCTGAACGCGACAGGAGACCCCGTCGCGTTCTGGCCGCCTGAATAGATAGCCCTGTCGCGATCTGGCCTGACCCTGTCGCGATCCTTACTGGCCTATGTCGCGTTCACAGGATTTTTTATGAAAACCCATAAAATTTATTGCTCTCACTTTCTAAAATATTCTTACACCTTTTTAACAGTCACACACGCGTAAAAACACCTGTTCGAAATGGAGCCATATTGAATGCTTTAAAATACATATTCACGACTTCTTTTCTATCTATGATCTCTCTTACACATGCACACACATGACCATCCATATATGGCTGAAATCTGGCATAATGTAGCAACCCGAAAAATTCAGTATTTAAAAAAATCGAAATAATAATTTCTTAAAACGAAATAATAGAAATATACGTACCATTATTGTTGTGCAAGAACACATCTAAAAATTCCTTAAAAATTATAAACCAACCCCAAATATTATTCCTAAGTGTTCCACAGAGAAATACGTGCAACGAAAAATCCGATTGTCCAAGCGTACGTCACAATGTGACTAATTATCCAAATTTAGAAACTAAGTCAGAAAACTGTTAACACGGAAAGATAACACGCCCATAAATTAAATGAACATGTCGGAGAGACTTCCCACATCATGAAATTACCACTATTGGGTTTGGACCAATGGACCTCTCATAGCCCATGAATAAATTCAAATAAGAAAAATGCAATAAAAATTATAACTCTATTATCCCTAATTAAAAAAGGGAAAACCTATAAGATAAATTCCAATAAATAATGGGCTTGGTTAAATAGATCCATTAGAATTAGTGGGCCAAAATAAGGATTTTAAAAATAAGAATAATGGGAAATACCCTAAATTCGTAACTAAATTATTACTTAAATAGAAAAGAGGTAATTAATGCATTAAAAAGGAAGTTTGAGTTAGATTTGGATTCCTAAACCTACTTCATATAGCCTATCACGAATTTAGATACTATCCTAACCCAATTAGAGATTGGAAAGCAAGAGAGAAAGGTGGAGTTAGGAAATCTCGGAATTAAGAGGAATTGGAGTAGTAGTAGGAATATGAACTTATAATTACATAATACATCTCTTAACCCTCTTGGCCGACCTAGCTCATTGCCAAAGGTTGTTGGACGTGGAGAAGAGGCCAAGGAGGAGAGGATCTCGTGGGAGAAGAACCTTTCAAGCTCTCATCCCCGTTCTTCAAGTTCTAGCCCTAGAAGAGAAAAATGATCAAAAGTAGGCATCTCACGAGCAAAACTCAATTAAATCCATCTGTACATTGTTCCATACATCAGGAACAAAGCCCTCTTGTTTCATAATTTTTCATCGAGCCAATCTTTTGTTCTTGATTTTAGAAGATCTTCAAACATGATAACCCAAGACATCATGTTTAAATTCAAACCTCTATGTATACTTGATCCATGCTACGAAATTCTTACTGTAGATACTTCATGTTGTTGGGGATCTTTTGCCCCTAAAAGCCCTAAATTTCATCGAGCATGTTGATCGAATTTAATCGATCTTTCTCTCTGTGTCATGTTCTGAATAACTCGTTCTTGCTCATGTTCAAACCCTATATGAACCATGCTCTCTCTCTAATTCCTATTTACTGGAAGTACTCTCGCATGTCTAGTTTCATTTGCCCCTAGTTTCATGATTTTTCATCGTGCATACAATTAGTTATGATTTTCTGAAGGACCCTATATCAAAATCTGATATATCTGGACCGCAATCCAAGACAGAGCAGAACTCTGTCAGACTCAATCCACGGACCTGAGAACGCGACGGCCCGACAGGTCGCGTTCTCGGGCCGTCGCGTTCTCAGCCCATCGCGCCACCACTTCTTGTCGCATTCTGACTGCGACAGGAGACCCCGTCGCGTTCTGGCCGCCTGAACAGACAGCCCTGTCGCGACCCGTACAGGACCCTGTCGCGATTTGGCCTGACCCTGTCGCGATCCTTACTGGCCTATGTTGCGTTCACAGGATTTTTGCATGAAAACCCATAAAATTTATTGCTCTCACTTTCTACAATATGCTTACGCCTTTTTGACAGTCATACACGCAGTAAAAACACCTGTTTTAAAATGGAGCTTTATTGAATGCTTTAAAATACATATTCACGACTTCTTTTCTATCTGTGATCTTGTGGAAATGGGAAATTTATTTTTTTAAAAATATTCTTTTAAAATCTATTTATCATGTTTTCCTCATTTTCTCATGGTACACGCGTATTGCTACTCCAAATCCCGTCGAATGCCGCTCGGGCAAATTGACGTGAGATGAATCGGCAATTCGCGCAGCGCGGGCGTGCCAGTCCCCGAAGTGACACCAAATGGTTTTGCCTCCGAGAGTCGGGGGGCTTTAAGTCTATTGTGCGCACCGTTTGACTTCGTCAAACGAAAGTGAGTGGTCGGGTCCTGGACCAAAATCCCGTCGTTGCCTGAGCGCAACGACGTTAATTACATCTCTTTTAGAAAGAGAAAACCCTTGATTAATCGCCAGATTAGAAGCCTCGTGACCTTAAAACGACATCCGATAAAAGGGTGCAAGCAATTGAACTGAAATATTAGGGAGCAAGACGAACGCCTAATCGAACCCATTAGACCTTTCGCTCAGCCCGCTACCTATTTCTTTGTCTATTTATTTATTGATCCCCTTTACCATGAAAGGTTCAATTCGGTCTTTTAAGTCTGTTTAAGAAAGACAATTTTGAAAGGGTGGTCTCTTTTACTTTTTGTTGAAATAGATATAATTTGGTCTTTTGTTGAAAGTCATTTCGATTTGATCTTTTCTTTGATTGCAAAACATGTGATGATCATTTATTTGTTAGGAAAAGTTTGGTTTTGACTCTTTTTGTGCCACGTGATGCAATCTTGTATGACTTGAGAAAAAGCCTAATTTGATCTCTTGCTCTTTTGAAAACATAAGATGACCCTTTGATTTGTTTGAAATAGTTCAATTGGTCCTTTGTTCTTTTGCAAAATATGAGACGGTCTTTTGCTCTTTGAAAAGAAGGTTTGATTTGACCCTTTGATCTTTTGTAAATCCGAGGTGATTTTGTCATTGGAAAAGGTTGAACTTAGCCACTTAACAACATGGGATGGCCTTTTACTTTCTTCTTCCATTTTTTTGTTTGAAAAGAAGTCATTTGCTTTTACGATTCTTTTTTTCGTTAAACGATTTTTAATTGTCGTTTGGGTCCCTTGAGCATTTGAAGCGGAGTTCTATTCGTTCGGCGGATCTCGATGGCTCAACGCGCTTCGCAAATGTCCTCGAATCGGCGCAGCTTACGAGATGAGGCGAATCGGCGCAGCCCGGCTGAAATCATAGACATCATCGAATTGGCTTCCGTTTGCAACGTTGCCAACTCAATTAGAAGCTAATGACCTCTTTTAGGAGTTACTCGCCAACTCGACCCTCGCGGGGGAAATTCGGCAGCATTTCCCCTTATCGTGGTGATAGAGGGAAAGCGCGATGCTCATCCACCACAAGCGAGATGGCACAAAAGGGAGAGTGTACGTCGTAAAACGACGTAACTCCGACGGCCTATGACCTCGATCCCCCAGGCATGCCTACGGAGATTCGGGCAATGCTATGGCCAAGCAACCCACGGGACGATGATCACATGTGAACCCACCCGTCCGAACACGAACATTATGTTGTCCGATCCGAGGATGGGGATGGGTCTCATATTACGACTTTTGACTGCTCATCAGCCGGTGTCACGTAGAGCATGATTTTGCTCACGTGATTTTGGCCAACGCTATGGCCAGCGTCGAATCGCGCAGCTCTGTTCTGGTTTTACATGACTGCCAGAAATCAGAACCAGGCTGAATCGGCGCACCAGTCACCTGTGCAAAGGGTTGACCATGCCTCTCTCCAGAACGCCCTTGCTCATGGCCGGGGTGATTTTGGATATTGAGATGGCATTACAACCCATTGCTAGGTGGGCTAAACAAAGGGATTAGGCATTATTTGCCCAACCCCCTTTGAGTAGCGAAATGGGGCTCTTGAAGGGCTATTCGGTGTTGTTTGAAACACACATCAAAGGGAGGCTGAAAACCGCCAATGGGGTGATCTATTGAGAAGGCGAACTATGCTTGATGATTTCTTTTGAAAGGGTCTTTTTGAAATGGCATTTGAGCAAAGGATGTGAGCATTGTTTGCTCAATCCCCTTGGCCATGGCCATGGGTGCACATTGGGCACGAAGGGGACTCTTGAAGGGCTGTTAGAGCAGTTAAAAAAAAATTGTTTTTTGCAGGTCTGAACATAGGAACGTGGCTTATTGAGGGGGATTTTAGCATGCTATACATGCATTAAATATGAGAAAGGGGTCCCATGCACCCACGACCTCATTTATTGAGGTATGGGAGGTATGGAATGATCTCATATAGAGGTGCTAAAGGGGGAGGAGACATGCCTCTATGAAGAGGATATCCCATCCCATAACCCCCTTGCAATGAAAGAGAGCTTGAAACCCAAAAAAAAGGATGGGGAGATGACATGCAATAAATGCAAAAGGATAATCCATCATACCAAGAAGGGGAGATAAGCATTTAAAATAGGTTTCTCTTGCTTAGAAAGGAATAAAATACCAAGCTTCAAAGGAAACAAAAGAAATGGGGAGAAGACCACAACCGTGACAACCTCCTCACTCTCTCATCTCTTGATGGGACAAGACAAGGAAAAAAGGGGAGATGACTCTCTTTTCTCTCTTCTCACTCTTCTCTTCCTCTCTTTCACATTTTTCTTCTTCTATTCTTTGCCTCTCCTTTCTTGCTTTTTTCTTTGCAGGATGCTCATGGGAGGAGCCTTTGGAGTGGAAAACGCAGGGAGCTTGGCCTCTTGCTGCTGCTGGTTGCTTCAGAAAAACCCAGAAGAGAACCCCCTTCCTCTCTCCCTTTGGCCTCCCTTGCGTAAACCCCCTTTTTGCTGGCCCCTTCGCCCAAGCCTTCTAGAAGAGAAAAAGCCAAAACCAGCCCCAACCTCCTTTCTGGCGCCGTAGGTGGCAGGGGGGCCTTTTTCCATTTTTGGAACCCTCCTTTTGGGAGGTGTTCCATTTGCTTATCCTCACCCTCTACTTTTAGGATGAGATAAGGGTTAATTTCATAGGGACTTTGGTCTTTTTAGTGGGCCTTTTGGCTTTTTCTTTTGCACAGCCCATGAGGGGCCACAAATCGGTGCTGGCGGTTTGGGCAGTGGGCCGGCGGTCTTCGGCCCATTAGCGAAATGGGGTGCCCACAGATCTCTCTTACACATACACACACATGAACCATCCATATATGGCTGAAATCTGGCATAAAATATCTCATAATGTATCTGGTAATTTATTGCAATAACGTATATTAATTGCCCTATTTTAAAAGACTTGTATTCGTTTCTAGCGTTGTTTATATACCGATATCGACGCTCCACTGTTCTAGAATTCCTCTAGAACGTCGAGCACCTGTTTTATTACACACTTTACTTGGATTGTGGTGAACTCTCCGTCGGATATTTCTTTCGCCGGACTAGTGAACCCTTGCACAAGGCCTCCGTAGGTCTCCTCTGTCCATGGATTCCCACATGGTCGATGAGCTGGTTGTACCCTAACACCTATGATACACTCTAGGATCAGCAAGATCCGTATGGCCTTAGATTGTTCTCTCGTTCTTATCTTAAATCACGCCGGACCTTTGGACCTGTGCATAATGAGGCCAACGAATGGTCGTGTTCCACCTGACTACCAACACCGTACGCGCGAGTTGTGCAACTGTTACTATCGCTCGTTACTCGACGTTCCATGTGCAATGACCATAGATCTCATCTATGCTATACTCGCCCGTCTATTCATATTTACGTTCACTCTACTATTTCGTCTCTCTCGTCTATTCATCTAGTACTCTCTTGTTACCCTTTGAGTTGTGTGGCTCCTATCGTTTGTGCTATTTCGTGACTGTCTAGCGCTATAATATGGGTCTTGTGACTCTACTGTATCCAATGCGTACTGTGCAGGGCACAGAGAGTGTCCGAGGGGCTCCAATCTAGTCCTGGGGGCAGAGAGCCACCCGAAAATACCTGTAGGGGCTATTGACGGTGTTCTGCATTGCACCGGTTCTGATTATACTATATTGGCTAGACATCTGACTATTATCCTTTTAGTCTGAGGAGTTCATACGTACTGTGATATTACTATGTTATCACAAACTGAATGGCTACTGTCCTAGAAGTGACTACTGTCGTATTCTACAAGTGCATCGTTTGTGCAACCATACCCGCTATCTCGTTACAATGCTATCTCGTTACACGCTATCTCGTTACACGCTATCTCGTTACACGCTATCTTGTCATATGCTCTACTTGCTCTACTTGATACTTGCCATCTTGAGTTATTGCGTTCTATCGTGAGTCGATCGCATTCAAAGTACTATATTTCTCTCGGCTATCTACAGATAACCAAAGTGCCATTACTATTTCGATTGACAAAAGTTAATCAAAGTGTTTATACCATCTCGATTGATGAGATCAATCAAAGTGCAATTTACTCTTTACATGACCATCTACTATCATCTCTTCTTGCTATACCTGTCCGCTTGCTATTGCTTGCCATTGTCGCTACATGCTGTTGCATTGTTATCGTTTCTATCGTGACTTGATCTTATTCATCATACTATACTTGATTCTCTGCTATTTGAACCATGTTACTTGTGCTCTTACTTCTCGACTTTACATGACTCGCTCTATCTTTAGTTACTCTGCCATTTAATGCACTAATTATTTAAAGTCTGCTTGAGCCTGAGATTAAGTCCTACTAGGCTTATCGCTCACCCTTCGTTATTTGTTATTGTGTCTTAGGTAAGTCGGACGATGACGTTATACGTACCAATGGGACGGATCCAGAGTGATGAGTGAACCGAAGTCAAATGACGAATTGCCCTAGTACAATGGAGTCTAGTAGTTATTGCTTTAGATTTCTTTTTCAATGTAATGATGTCATTGAGCCTTATGTGTGCTCTGAATTAGTGGTTGTAAATAGTCTTAGTGATTTTTTTATAATGAAATAAGAGTTTATTCTAATTATTGTTATTAGATGCTCTGATGTTTTGCGAAAGTATGCGCATTGTCGTTACCATACATCGTTTTTGCGTCTCCCTCCGATTTATTCCGCTGCTAAATTGGAGGGGCGTGACACATAAATATCTCATAATGTATCAGGTAATTTATTGCAATAAAGTATATTAATTGCCCTATTTTAAAGGACTTGTATTCGTTTCTTGCGTTGTTTATATACCGATATCGACGCTCCACTGTTCTAGAATTCCTCTAGAACGTCGAGCACCTGTTTTTATATACACACTTTACTTGGCTTGTGGTGAACTCTCCGTCAGATATTCCTTTCGCCGGACTAGTGAATCCTTGCACAAGGCCTCCGTAAGTCTCCTCTGATCATGGATTCCCACATGGTCGACGAGCCGGTTGTACCCTAACACCCATTACACTTTAGGGATCGATATGATCCAAACGGCTATTAGAAGTTCGCTCTTACCTTGAATCACGTCGACCTCTGGACTTGTGCATAACATGGCCAGCGGGAAGATCGTGAATTCCACCTGACTGCCAATACGACGTGCGCGTGTTGTGCAACTGTTACTATCGCATGTTTACTCATCGCATTGCGTGCAATGTCCACTAGCTCTCATATGTACTCTACTCGCTCGTCTATTCACGTTCACTCTACTATCTCGTCTATTCATCTAGTGCTCTCATCTACTTCTTGGTACTCTATATTGGCCATTGACTGATTGTCTAAAGATAAACAATATAACCAATGTCTGGCAATATATAAAGGGCCCGATCTGGTCCTAGGATGTGCGCCCGAAAGTGCTAGTGCCCATGGGAGTTAAATGATCAGAGTGTTTGGCATTACACTCAAGTGCTATCTATCTCGACTATCTATATGACAATCAAAACACAAAACGTGCTATACTCTCTCGATGTCTAGAATGACAAACAAGTGCTATACTCGTCGTGCTATTATTATACTTGTGCTAGTTGTGCTATGGCCATCCTGCTATTCGTGCTATACTCGATACTTGTGCTATTTTTGAAGACTATACTCGATCTCGTGCTATTGTGCTATCATGTTACCTGTTGTGCTATCTCTTGCTATATTTTGACTCTCTTGTACCTGCTATCTTAGATACTCTGCCATTAAATGCGTTAATTATTTAAAGTCTGCTTGAGCCTGAGATTTAAGTCCTACTGGGCGTTATCGCTCACCCTACGTTATTGATGTTGTGTTCTCAGGTGAGACCGAGGATGACATATACACTCACGAGGAAGGGAATGACCAAGAGTGAAGCCAGGAGTACCCTCGAGTCATTATGTTATCTTAGAGTTGTAGTTAGTTATTTCCTTTTATTGCAATGTAATTGGGCCCTATAGAATGGCTCTGATATTAGTGTTTGTAACTAGACATTCGAAAGGTTATTAATGAGAAGATTTGCTATAGTATTATTCAATGTGCAATGGTTTGATGTCTAGTATTTGCTCTATACCTTTTTCTTGCAACTGCCTTCGCGCTCCGATATTCCGCGTCGGGCATGACATGGGGGCAGAGAGCCACCCGAAAATACCTGCAGGGGCTTTTGACGGTGTTCCATGCACCCCACGGTTCTGACTATCTCGACATTGGCTAGACACCTAACTGTTATATTTTAGTCTGAGGAGTTCAGACATACTGTACCATTTCGGTGCTATTTTGTGCTAGCACTGACTGTTATAACATTAGTCTAAGGAGTTCAGACGTAATGTACTATCGTTAAACGACTATTGTCCCAAGTGACTATTGCCATACTCGACTAGTGCACCGTGGTGCAACCATACACGTTATCTCATTACATTTATCTCTTTACACGCTATCTCTTTACATGCAATCTCGTTACACGTTATCTTGATATACAACTATCTCGCTACATGCCACCTTGATACAAGCTATCCTATTACATATCATTTTGATACACGCTATCTTGTTATATGGTCTTTTCTCTATCATTCTAATTTTTCAATATTCTTGTGAAGTGTATTATCGTTCACATGTTATCGCATGCTATCATTCTAGTATGCCATCAATCTCTTATCATGTACTATTTCTCTCTTGACTATACTTGATCGTTCTCTCTAGTTAACCTGCGTTACAAGACATTAATCACTTAAAGCATGCTTGTTTACACGAGATATTAAGTCTACTGAGCATTATCGCGCACCTTCGTTATTTTGTTATTGTATTTTCAGGTAAGCCAGTGATGACCTTACACACAACAACGGGATTGGATTGGAGTGAGGAGCATCCTGAAGTCATAGCGATGGAATGTTCTTACTACCTTAGAGTCTAGTTAGATATTTGCTTTAGATTTCTTTTCCAATGTAATAATGTCATTGAGCCCTATGTTTTGGCTCTGAATTAGTGGTTGTAATAGTTTAGATGAATATCAATAAATGATGAGTTTTATTGCAATTATTGTTCATTAGTTGCTCTGATATTTGTGAGGTATGCTCAATTTACATTACCATACTAGTTGTTCATGCCTCCCCGATTTATTCCGCTGCTAAATTGGCGGCATAACATTGGTATCAGAGCCTAGGATGTCCTTATTATGATATTTTTGGTCTTAGGATGTTCTAGGTGAACTGCCCTGACATGTGTCTAAGTCAACTACCATACCTATGTGAGGATTGGGTAGAACCATGGTTAGATCTGAATACATTTATCTATATATATGTATCAACTAAATATTTCTTTAGCATCCTAATGCCAGCCTTATTCTTGAAGGAAATCTTAAGTGGATGCCAACATACGTCACTGCAAGACGAAATAGAGTTAACTCAAGAGCTAGCTCGGGCATGTCGAAAAGCCGCCCAACTGATGGAAGGAGCCTTAAGGACAACCAAGAAGATTAGAAAAGTGACCAGAAAGAACAAGAAGGGAAGACACCAACAGGGAAACAAGACAACACACAGAAGGAACGTAGCAAGACTTTACAAGCCCATCTGCTGCCATTGTAGTAAGCCGGGACATAAGGTAAAAGGAGTGCTGGAGAAGAGTCGGTGCATGTTTACGTTGTGGCTTTGGAGCATCGGATGCAAGACTGCTCTCTCCTAAAGGAACCATCCACTAACACTGAAGATCTCACTCTATGACCAAAGAGAACCAGCCAAACGGTATACAACTAGCCCCTATTCAAAAAGGGCGATGCGAACACTACAATTGATAGGCCATATATTGGAGAAATGCTGGAGGAAGCAGGAAAAAGCTTACGATGTGGCAGCCCAGACCACAAGATAGAGACTGTCCACAATTAAGAATCAATGTCAGGAAGAATCAAAACAACCAGCCACACTGGAAGCCGTGGTGCAACTCCCTCCAAATCATGAAGTGGGCATCGTGGAAGGTAACCTGAACTTATGATGATTAATACCTTTTAAGCATGTAGAGATAATTCATATTTATCGAAGGAGATCTGCAATTTGGGGACCAAATTCTTTTTAAGTGGGGGAGGATTAGTACCCCGAAAATCCATTAATTAAAAATTATAGATAAATAAAAAGTTTATCTTTAATAAATAAATTTATTTATTAAAACGGTACGCATCATTATTGCATGCGTATAAGCCCCTATAAAATTTCATAAAAATAGTAGTTATACTTTAAATAATGTTCTCTAATGACCCATCATGAATTTGGGCACAGAAAAATCATTTAGATCAAGTTTAAGAAATTATGCGACTTATTAGCATAATTAAGGAATAAGTCAAAGAACCCATTATTTTATGACCAAAGTGGATTATAAATAAAATAAACATGTGGGTAGACATTAATAATATGGGATGATAGCCCATTATGATATTTGGACCAATGGACAATCTTGGCCCTGAATAAATTCTCTAATAAAAGGATAATTAAAAATCTAATAAGTAAAGTAAAACGTGGGATGTACAATTTAGCTCACACGAGTTATTGGGCCAAGAGTAAGAGCCCAAATGAAGAAGATTAGAAATACTGCATAAATAATATTGAATTGAATTAAGAATTTGAAATTCTTGAATAAGTGTGATAAATAGACTTAATTAGAATAAAGGGAGAATAAATAGAAATTGAATGAAATAAAAGAAATTTAATGAATAACCCATTAAGCTAAATTAGTAGTGGGTTAAATAAATGGTCCAAACCAATTAAATTGGGCCCAATAGGATGAAGCCCATCTTGGGAGGAGATGTAATTAAGTGAAATTCGTATCTAATTAATTAGTAAATAGTAAAAGGCTAAGATAAACACTAAATAAATCATGTTTATCTCAAATAAGAGTCCCTAACCCATCCTAACCTCATTGGCCACGAAATTAGGCCTCTCCCTTACCCAATTAGATAGATATAGCAAGAAAATAGGTGATAATTATGGAAATTCGTAATTAAATGAGGAGGAAAGAGTTTTAGGTGATTTAGAACTCTACAAGCCATCAAAACACCCCCCATTCGACCCTAGCAACCCATAGAACGTGGCTGAGCATTGGGAGACGAAGAGAGGCGATTTTTGGACGAGGAGCTTGGAGGAGAAGGGCTGGAATTCGACTTCTTCATATTTTCGTCATCAAACTAGGGCTTTCTTACTCCACGAAAAAGGTAGGCAATCTCTCAAGCAAAATCGTGTAAAAATTATCCTAGGTAGCTTCATGTACCTCTTCAAAAGCCCTTGGTCTGGTTGTATTTTGCTCATCCATTTGGGCGAATTTAATTCGTGAATTCTGCTATTACCATGAACGAAATCTTATGTTTTCTCTAATTCCAACATGTACTTGCTCTCATGCCATGATAAAATTCTCATATATACTGCATCTTATTATCTTTCAAACGCCCCTTGTCTTGCTCGATTTCGATCTCCCATGAGGGAGAATTAAATCTTTGAATCCCTATCTGTTGCTTGTACCCGACTCTTCAAGTTTACCTATAAACTCCGTGCATACTTGATCCCATACCATGAGAAAATTCTCTAAAATACTACTTCGTGTTAGCTTTCGAACGCCCCTAGTTTCATAATTTTTCATTATGTATTCATCTCTGATTAATTCATTGAACCCTGACTGTGCCTGTTTAGGTCGTCAGAATGTAACATGTTCAAAGCATGGTTAAATCTTGTCTAATTTCAAATTAATCGTGCATGCTGATAGATATATGTGTCTACTTTCATTTGAAACTAGATTCGTGATTTTTGGGTCATTATACGATTTTATATTGAATTTAGAAGAGCCCTGTGTCATCCAGTATCAACCCTAAAAAAGGGAAAAACCCGACCGTCCCTGATATCGCGGCGGCGCGATACGCCGCGATAACAGGAGTCGCGGTCGACCGCCAGGTCGCGTCTTGAACGCGGTGGGCCTCGCCACCGCGTTCCCTTCCCGGTCCGAGCCAGGCCGGCCGGTCTGCGGATCGCGCCCGAGCCGCCCGTCGCGACTTGAATCGCGACGGGTAGGTCCCCGCGATTTGAAGATTTCTGCCAGAACATGAAATTACTCTCATGCCCTTGTCAATTAAGCTATATGACTCAAGTTTAACCCTAATCATGCACTATTTTGAACAGTAACAATTGATTATTTATATTTGTTAATAATCGCATGAAATATATTATTTAAAAGTCAATTGCACGATCTATCATATTCTCAAGATTTCTCTACACTTGCACACACATAACATTATTAATTGCCATTTGACCTTATTGAATTACGCAATATGTATTGGTAATTTAGTGAAATAAATTACTAAATTCCCTATTTTATTAAATACAATTGTTTTCTTTTTACTCGCGCATTTAAATACCGTTATCGTTTTCCCTCGGCTTCGAGCACTCGAGGCACGACGGACCCGTTTTCTACACACTTTCTCTTGACTTGGACCACCTCTCCATCGGGAATACTCTCGACTGGACCAGGGACTCCTTGTCAAGGCCTCCGTGAGTCTTCTTGGCTTTGGCGCACGTCCATTGCCGACGAGCTGGTTGTACCTTTAAATCCTTACACTCTTAGGGATCAGTACGATCCAAACGGCCTTAGTAAGATCTCTCTTATCTTGTGATCACGCGGACCATCTAGCCAGTGTTCTTAGCACGGCTAGTGGGCGGATGTGACTTCTACCAGACTGTCGGTACCCGACCTGGTGCTGTGCAACCGTTACTATCGTGTTTATCGTTGTTTTACATTATACCCCTATCTCATCTACTATCCTTGTACTCTCATCTATTCACGTTCACTCTACTATCTTGTATTTTCATCTAGTACTCTCTTGAGACTCTTGAGCTGTTGTGGCTCCCATTGCGTGTACTATACATGACTGTCTAGCGCCATAATATGGGTCCAGTGACCCTACTGACTCGAATGCATATTGTGCAGGGCACGGAGAGTGTCCGAGGGGCTCCAATCTAGTCCTGGGGGCAGAGAGCCACCCGAAAATACCTGCAGGGGCTATTGACGGTGTTCTGCATTGCACCGGTCTGACTATCTCGACATTGGCTAGACACCTAACTGTTATACTATTAGTCTGAGAGTTCAGACATACTGTACCATTTCGTGCTATTATTGTGCTAGCACTGACTGTTATAACATTAGTCTGAGGAGTTCAGACGTAATGTACTATCGTTAAACGGCTACTGTCCCAAAGTGACTATTGCCATACTCGACTAGTGCACCGTGGTGCAACCATACATGTTATCTCATTACATGTTATCTCTTTACACGCTATCTCTTTACATGCAATCTCGTTACACGCTATCTTGATATACAAGCTATCTCGTTACACGCCACCTTGATACAAGCTATCCTATTACATGTCATTTTGATACACGCTATCTTGTTATATGGTATTTTCTCTATCATTCTAATTTTTCAATATCTTGTGAAGTGTATTATCGTTCACATGTTATCGCATGCTATCATTCTAGTATGCCATCAATATCTTATCATGTACTATTTCTCTCTAACTATACTTATGATCGTTCTCTCTAGTTAACCTGCGTTACAAGACATTAATCACTTAAAGCATGCTTGTTTACACGAGATATTAAGTCCTATTGAGCGTTATCGCTCACCCTTCGTTATTTGTTATTGTGTTTTCAGGTAAGTCAAGTGATGACTTACACACAACAACGGGATTGGATTGGAGTGATGAGCATCCTGAAGTCATAGCGATGGAATGTTCTTAGTACCTTAGAGTCTAGTTAGATATTGCTTTAGATTTCTTTTCCAATGTAATAATGTCATTGAGCCCTATGTTTTGGCTCTGAATTAGTGGTTGTAATAGTTTAGATGAATTATCAATATGATGAGTTTTATTGTAATTATTGTTCATTAGTTGCTCTGATATTTACGAAGGTATGCACAATTTACATTACCATACTCGTTGTTCATGCCTCCCCGATTTATTCCGCTTCTAAATTGGTGGGGCATGACAGTGTGCATGCATGAAGAATCGAATACAAGCCTACATCTCTTGAGAAAATCATCATTCAAATCTTTCAAGCTCTTTCTCAAGCTTTCCTTCTAGCCAATCTGAGAGCTTCTTCTATCAGAATTCTCTTTTTGAGAAACTCTGTTGGGTGGCAATTGTAATTGTCATTATTCTTCAAGTCCACCCTTATGCTTCAGATAGGATTCGTTTTCATCTTATGATCTTTTTATCCTTCTGAAGTCAGTGTGTTTTTGTGTTCAGACTTGAGGCAAACACACAAGTGTTTTAATCTCCACTACTCTTTGTAATTTTTCTGCAGAAGTTAGTTTCTGCATTTGCCTCTCCTGAGAAGGGAAGGCCTTGTGAAAGGCAGTCTTTGTACCCCTATTTAGGGAAGACTTTCTTGGAAGCAGTGGGTTTGTAATCCTCTCAAGGGTGAGAGAAGGCCAATTTGTTGGCAGTTAGTGAAATCTCAAGTGGTTGACTTGAGGACTGGATGTAGGACTTCCATGTGGGAAGGGCCGAACCAGAATAAAATCCTTGTGCATTTCCTTGTGTGATTGTTTCCGCCAAGTACACACTTGAATCACACACATCACACTAAATACTAACATGTCTATTTAGTGTTGTGTTTTTCAGAAGAAATTTTTAAGATAAAAAGTCCTATTCACCCCCCCTCTAGGACTGTTTGTTTGCCATTTCGATCCAACAAGTGGTATCAGAGCCTGGTCTTCTCAGAAGAGTCCCAAGAGATTTGAGAAGAAATGGCATCCGAAGCTCACAACTATGAAGGCCAATCAGTCACAAGGCCACCCTTCTTTGATGGTGAAGATTATCAATATTGGAAGATGAGGATGGAATGCTTCATCAGAGGTACTGACTTCGACCTATGGCAGGTAATTGAACAAGGTGATTTTCAAGTCCTTGCAGAATCCTCTTCTGGTGCTCTTTCAATTGCAGACAAAAGAAATATGTCTTTAAATTTCAAAGTAAAAAATTATCTTTGTTGTGCTTTATCAAAAGAGAGTTTAATAGACTTTCAGCATGTAAAGTAACTAAGGAAATGTGGGATAAACTTCAAGTAATCTATGAGGTACAATAGGGTTAAACAAAAGAATAGATAGATACTTGTATCTCAATATGAACAATTCAAAATGCTTCCCAGTGAAATATAACTCAAATGTATAACAGATTTTCAAACATAATTTCGGACTAAGTTCTTTAGGAAAAGTCCTAACTAATGAAGAAACAGTTAGAAAAATCCTAAGATCTCTAACTAATGTATGGACCCCTAAAGTTACAGCCATAGAGGAAGCCCATGACCTAACACAATTATCTATTGATAATTTAATAGGATCCCTTATGGCTCATGAAATTAATATGGAAAGATTCTCTGAAAAATCTTCAAAAAGAAAATATCAAATGCTTTGAAGATTGCAGACTCCTCCTCATCTGAGATTCAAGAAAAATCAGATGACAGTGATGATGATGTAATGCTCTCAAGAAAGCTAAGAGAGAATTCTGGCAAAGAAAAAGAAGTTTGGGTAGAAGAGGTTCTTCAAAAGGAAAGAAGAAGGAACCTACTTGCTGTGAATGCAATCAGCCAGGACACTACATGTCAGAATGTCCCAAGCTAATAAGAAGGATCAAGCAGAAAAATTCGCCAAAAAGAAAGGTAAGGAAAAGAATTTAGAAAGTTCAAAAAGAAGGCAATGGCAGCAACATGGGACAATGAAGAAGGAACCATTTAGAATCCTCGAGCTCAGAATCCGAAGAAGAAGAGAAGTAATCTAGCCCTCATGGCAGGACTAGAGCAGGTAAACTCAAAACCTATTTACTTCATGTTTTGAATCCGATTCTGATAGCCTTGAAGATGCCTTCAATGAACTTTATGAAAAATAAAGACAGTAATAAAACAAATAAAAATAGTCAAACTAAATCTTCTGAACCAGAAAAAGCTAACACCTTTCTTAAAAAATGAAACAGAAAGATTAAACAAAGTTTAAGTGAAAAAAAAGAACTAATGAACTACTGTGCGAAGACTTAAAAAATAAAATAGAAAAGTCTGGAAATTGAATCAAATCTTAAGGAACTTAAAATGAAGAAAATTGCAAGAAGAAAACAATTATCTAAAAGCCACTATTGAAAAAATTTCCAACTGCAAAACCTCACTATTTGTTAGAATCAAAGGAGCTAGGTAGGAAAGAAGAAGTATGGATTAGGATACACCTACCATCACCAAACGAAGAAGAAATTATTCGACCACAAGTATATCCAACTCCTAAATTGTAACAGAAAAAAGAATAAAAAATTCAAAAAGGGTAAATCAGCAGGTCTACAAACAAAGACAGAAATTCAGCAACAATACACATAAGAAAAATTCCTTTGATTTGTGCTGTACTCATTGTAACCAATTAGGACACACTGTCAGCACATGCACCACTAGATATTTTAGATGGATTCCTAAAACTAACCATCAAGGACCCAAGAAAATTTGGGTACCAAAAGTTACAGTTTAGCTTTGTTTGTAGGGTCGGCTGAGGGCATCCAAATAGTATTGGATAGTGGATGCTCAAGACACATGACAGGAGATAGGAGCTTTCACAAGTTTTAGAGAAAAAACTGGTCAAGTAACTTATGGAGATAATAGAAAGAAAAGTGCTAGGATGTGGAACAATGGTACTAAAGAAAAGAACCTGATTGAAGATTCATGTATGTAGAAGGTTTGAAGCACAATCTGATTAGTATTAGTCAATATGTGATAAAGGGCATTTGGTATGTTTTCAGAATGATAAGTGTATAATTCAGAGAATAACAAGACAGTTTTTGAAGCACAAAGAATGAAGAATTTGTAATACATTGCAACTACAGAATTAAAGAAGTAAATTTATGTTTGGCTACTACCAAAAGTAATGAGTCTGATTTGTGACATAGAAGACTTGGTCATGCTAGCACTTCAGTGATTAAAAATTAATAAGGCATGATTAGTTGAATGTCTTCCCAAATGAAGCTTAAGAAGTATGGAATATGCTCAGCCTGTGCAAAAAGGAAAGCAAACAAGACCTCTTTTAGTCCAAAACAATTGTTACAAC
>CM024754.1:28532100-28654762 GCA_014218235.1 Colocasia esculenta | reverse complement strand
GATTTTAGTTCGGATATTGAAAACCTATGGACCCGGTTATCCGGGTATGCGGATCCACGAGCGGCACTTCCATCGTCACGATCTTTTGACCCTTCTTCCCAGTCAAACGATCCGCCAAAAGCGCGGGAGACCACACCGTCTCCTTCGGAGCGCGTTCCCCTCCTCTTCCCCTTCCTCATCAACTCAGGCGCCGGCAACCGGGCACCCCCCCGCCCCCACCTCGTCATCGCGATTGCCGCCGTCCATGTCGACCGCAGAGAGCAGCAGCATTTGGGCCTCCATCTCCCGCGCCCAGACGACAATCCGCTCCCTCTCTGAGGTGCTGGGCCACGCCCTCCCCGATTCCCTCACCTACTCAGACACTCCCGCCTCCCACCTCCTCCACGACTCGGAGGTTTGCGACGAGGTGGCCGCCCGCCTCCGCCATCCCGACTCCGGCGTCGGCGATGACAACCTCTGCCGCTGGCTCTACGACACATTCCAGTCCATGGACCCCGAGCTCCAGCTCATCGTCCTCCGCTTCGTCCCCACCCTCGCTGGCGTCTACCCTCCCGCGCCGTGGAGCGGAAGCCCCTCCGGGCTTCGAGGCCGTCCTGCTGGCGCTGTACGCCCACGAGACCTCGGCCCGCCGTGGCCAGCCGCTGGGGGTGAGCATGCCCAACCTCTCCCATCCCAGCGTCTACCACGAGATCAGCAAGAGCCCCACCAAGAACCGGGCTGTGGAGCTCCAGCTGGGGCTGCTCTCCCCGGTGCTGGAGCCCCACCGCACAATCAGGGCCACCAAGCGGGCGCGCATCGTCGGCGTGGCGCTAGAGATGTACTGCTCCAAGATCTCGGTCATGCCCCTCCTCTCCAAGCTCGACTTCTGTGAGTTTTGCGCGGCGTGGGCCGGGCAGCAATGGCCCCGGGAGGCGAGGGCAGTAGCCTCCGGCGCAGGGGACAGGGCCGGTGAAGGAGGAGGAGAAGCGCACGAGGGCGAGGACGGAGATAGAGGGGGGAGGATCCCCCTGCCATGGGAGCTCCTCCAGCCGGCCCTTCGGATCCTGAGCCACTGCGTGCAGGGTCTTGCGTGTCGGAGGAGTTGCAGGGGAGGGCAGTGGAGGCTCTCCACGGCTTCCACGCGAGGGCGATGCGAGATGTGATCCCCTCGGCGATCTTGGCGACGAGGAGCCTCCTCAGATTGCAGGAGATGGCCACCAACTCGGACAAAGCGTCGCCGGATTTCCAAGTCTTCGAAGCTGGAGAGATTGATCTCCCAGCAATCGGTATGCAAAAATTGCTAAAAATGGGATTTTTTTTTTAATAACCGATTAATCACGATGCAGATTTCAATCTGTTTATTTACAAAAAGAATCTAGATGTAGATTCCTGGTTCAATTTCTTTCTTCTTTTTTGATATGAGAAAGCATGAATATATAATAACATGTCCTTAATTTCTGTTTCAGAACAAATGGAGAGGGAAATAAGAGGAAGTTGTGGATGCTAGAACTCACAGAAGAGACAGGTGCATGCATGCAGCACCGTTTCTGCAAGAACGACGGTGTGATTTGAGGTTAACGCTAAACGGGGAGCATCAACTCTGGACATGGGTGCTTGTGCGTTGGAGTGATATTTATGACAGTTGTAAGAAAGTTGCGATTAGATCAGCCGATTCTAGCATTGGTATATGCCTCTTGATATAAAACTGAAAAATAGTTTAATAACATCATTAAAATAACATACTAATCAAAGTACAATGTGAACCTCATTATTTATGATGTATTTTTAATTTTTTTATTTCAATTATTGATGTGACACAATTTTAATAATGATGTTATCAAATGACGTTACCAAATAGTGTTATAAAACTGTTTCCCTAACAGAGAATCTATATATAGTTCTTATTTCTGTAAGATGTTGACAAAGATGGTAATAAATGAAATGATTGCCGTCGATGCCCTTGTTGCACCTTTTATTTTTCTCGATTTAATCGAGACATGCTTCCCTCGATCGGGGATATATCTGGAGATGAGACGGAACATGGCACAATTAAAGCCGACAACGTGGAGTATTTCCACATCTTGGGAATGGAGGTTAACCCCTTTGTTCTGGACCAGACCAGGGCGTCAACCCAGTTGCAGACAAGGGCCCAACAGGTCCGTTTGGGCCCATCCGGCCCTGGAGGAGAGCCTGTAGTGTCCAGGGCGAACACACGCCTCGGCGGGGCCGTTCGGCGGAGCTGCCCGAGGTCGAAACGCACTCTACAATACGCGTGGGGCCCTTCGACTCCGACAAAAGAGTGGTTTTGACCCTGGCAGGGCTGGCTCGGGGTCCAAAGCCCATTTTTGGCTCCTTTCGACACCGGTGGATCCTGCGGGGTCCAAATAGCCATTTTTGATACCCAGTGGGTTGCAAAATCCTTGATTTTTGTTAAGGTGGGGCTGATCTCCCTTTCTATAAATATGCCTCCTAGGCTGAGAAGGTTGATGTGAACTGAAGTTCACTTGTATGTTCGTGTAAATCCATTAAGGATATGAAATTGTATAAATACTTTTAAATTTTTATACTTATACCCATGTGGCTCTGATGACGTTGGTTATGTAATTTTCACATGCCTCTTGGACAGTAGAAATATGTAACTCTCAAAAGTTACGAAAAATACCCCTTCTCGTGAGCCGGAAATATCAAAATCTTACAAAATATAGTTATATCCTGCATATCCTCATATCTCGTGTTAGTACAAAATTTCATCTTGTACAGTCGACAACATCCCCACAAACGCCTGTATTTGTGCAAACGATGAATAAAATGAAATATTTCCATTACATCTACATATTCTGTGATTTCTTAGACAATTGTGTATAAAACCCTGTGATCTATAATTTACCAAACTACCCCTGAACTTTCAAAAATTATATCAGTGCCTTACAAAAGTCAAGGATTACATCAAAATTCTTTCTCCAATTTAGAACTTGTACCCAAGACCGTTGGTCTAATCAAATTATCAAAAATACCCTTGCAATCTAAAACATAGTCAAAGGACTCCACAACTTTCAAAAATTACTTAGGGGCCTTTGGAAGCAAAGTTTGTCGTGTCATTGCATGCTATACCGTGCCTAGGCATTCGCCAGCAGCGACACGGTCGGTATGGTATGACAAAATCGATTGATCGATTCCTTCTTATCGATCGACCGATTCTTCCAGTGAGCACCTTCAAGTGCTCAACAGGTCAAAGTCCAAAATCGATCGACCGATTTCTCTTTATCGGTCGACTGATTTCTATCAAGGTAATGTCTAGATCTCATGGTCTATTTGTTCTTCAAAGAGAGACGAAAATTGGTCGATCGACTTAAGATTTTCTGTCGACTGATTGATATGTACCGTACCACAGAGAATGTGGTATGGTCGATCCGCGAGGCATGACCAACCTTGTTTGGAAATCAGATATTGCACCAAAATCCTTCTCTAGTCCAAAACTTGTATCAAGTCCCTTGGTTTGATAAAAATTATCAAAATATCCTTGGAACTCATAAATTACCAAAATACCCTTGATGTCCATAAACCATCATAAACCTCCCTCCCCAAATGCTTATGGCTTTTGCACATTGCACCTATACCCTTGGATCATAGGGTTCTACCCAAATGTGGCCCTTGTGAAACCCTAATTCCGTCAATCCTTCGGTGGTGAATGAGAATCCATAGTGAGCCGTGTGAGTGAGTCTTCCCTTAGTGTCAGAACCCACGTAAAAGGTTCCTAAGTTTCTTTGACAGTCAATCAATAGTATTTGACTTTATGTTGATGTAAATTGTTCGATCTTGAACGGGATGTTACCTCGTGCGTTGCAAAATCTCGTAAGATCGGGAAGAAGTCTACAAGAGTTTTCTTTGTAATATTCTCACTCTAAATATTCTCGGGATGCGATGGTGATGTCTCGTGAGAGAAGATTTGCACACAGATGTGAGAGAGAGAGAGAAGGGAGTCTTGCGCAGTCCTGTCCAAGAGAGAAAATCCTTCTCTCGGTTTCTGCATGTGCATGGGAGAGAGAAGCGGAGTCCTTTTCGCGTTTTGTTTTTTCCTGGGAAAACACCAAAGAATCCACACCCCACACAGGAGACAACCGCAGTGCGGTTTTCCTCCTTCCAACGGGGGCAACCTTTGTGCCCACGCTGCTGGGCAACCCAACCGATGGCAGTTGCCATCGGTTAACATAAATTAACACTGACCACGGTCAATGAGGAAAAGTTCTGTACCCGAACCCTAATCGTCTGATTTAAAAACGAATGCATGGAATAAACCAAGCACAGACTATCCATGTATCCCCATCTGTGCGTCAATATAAATTTCCCGTTTCAAAAGGCCCTAAAAAGGGGAATTTTTTTTCAAAATTCCGTGTCCAACAGCCATTTACAAATGTATCATCCATGTTACAGAATTAGGTAACATGCATGGTGTTGTTACCTGAACTCACAACCAGAACCACATCCAAACTCTGGTTATATGTGATGATGCAACAAACAAACCAGTTGCAGCCTTCGTCCGCAAGAACAGTTAGCACATCATAAACCATGTTCAAGCTACAAGGCCACATTAACAGTTAGCAGATCAAAACCATGTTCAAGCTGCAGGAGGTTAAATTGCATTAGCCAAATCAGCGTGCGGTATTAAACGGCTTTCTGAATGCAGATAGACTTACCGATGTTAAGTCTTTGATGTATTTTTTGACAAACAGGAATCTATATCAACACCCCACTCCTCAAACGAAGAAGAGGCAACATGAGAGAGATTACATATCGAGATTTGGGAAGATTTGATGCCACCATGGGTCCTCAACTCACAGTAGCTGCACAAGCTCACCCCTGTTTCATTCACCACGGGGACTGTTCTCTGAGCTTTACTGGTGCAATCATCATAATATGAAGTCCGGGACAATTAATATGGATTTGTAACAGGAAGAAGCTCAGAACCAAAATGGAACAGGAACCGGGATGTTACTTGCAAAATAAGGGGGGGGAAATGATTCACTATGAGATAGAAATGCATTAGAAATACTGTCATCGAAAACCTCCTGATGTTATCCATACACAGATATGTACAAGCACCAAAATTGTGTAAGCCATATATCTTGCTGCTCTACTATAAAGTTGCTATACAAGGAATTTACAGGGAAAGGTACATTCGTGCCATCGTTGCTCCAGTTGGGTCCGAAAGAAGATGCCTGACAAGGCGCATTCTCATATTCTGTGGGGCAAGTACAAACATGAAGATGGCAAACCATACGAGGTTGACAGATGAGAGTGTGGATCCAAGAAAACCCTGCCACATCCTGCATCAGGGGAAAAAATTACAGAACCGCACAAACTGAAGAGTGCTTGTACATGACATTGCTACTTTACCTATTTCTAGAAAGAGTGAACTTAACACAAAAGTAATGGAGCAAAAATGGTTATGCTCATTTCTCCAACTTCAAAATTTTATAGTATATCCTTAATGATCCGGACATTCTACAGAATCTTCCATGATTAAGCACAATGAGACATGGTATAGAGGATCAGCCAATCTGACACAGTTTGGTACTTCTGATCTAATTTGTCAATTATGGATGGGGAACTAATTCATTTATTTCTCATAATTGGCTGTCCCACGTTGTCTGAGGAATCGATGTTAATCTGGTTCCAAATGTCTAGATGTCATGTGAAGAGACAAAAACAAGGAAAATAGATGCATTTCTTTTTCATAGAAATCCTAAAAGTCAACATATCCTAATCACAGAAAAGAGGATCATCAGATCCTGGAGAAAAAAATAAAAATTTCAACTCTTATCAATTGAGATTATCTTGACAAAGCCAGAGTAATAGATGAAGTACCATGACAACTAAGTAATCATAAAAAGACAGATAATGCAGAAGTTAGCATACCAATTGGGTAACCGGAAAAAGGTATGGAAGAATGTTCTAATGCCTTCAATATCCAGTTGCAATATTAGTGCCAACCCAAAGAGAAAGAATGCCCTTTGTCGCTTTCTCTCTTGTGGCCAGAGAGAATTCCATGCTGACATGATGGTGTTGAAAGATGAAACTGTTAGACGCAGCATAAAAAGTTGTGATAGAACATTGTATGGTCATGCACAGTGATAACATTCGGATGCAATAATGTATATAATATTTCTCATGGACATTGTCATCAGAACCTGTATCTCATCTACTCATTTTTATGAGCCGGAAGAGCAGAACCCAAAAAATTCCCTGGCTGCCAACTAGATGGCACTGCCCCCCTTTATGAGAAACTTTATCAGCATCAATAGTTAGTAGGCAGGGGTTAGAATTTTTTCAAAGGACAGAAAAGCTGTTGAATTACAAAGATTACAGGAATAAAGAAAACAGAAAGGAGAAGAATAAGGAGACAAACTACATATGTGTATATACTGAGATATGAAGAATAATTAGATACAATAGTAAAGAAAAGAGTACATGAGGATACAATCTATCATAGTAGAAGTTGGAGATCAGTACCATAACAGAATGAATATAAAAATACAATCTTGATGCCAGACTTTAACCTTTTTAAGACAACAACTCCAATCATCCCTCCCATTTACTCCAAAGGAAATGTTTTAACAAATAAAGGAATATTTGAAGCGAAGCATATGCTTAAAGGATGAGACTCATGAGGCTTAATGCAAAGTCTGCCACAAACCAAGACATAGCTATAAATGCTAAGAACTATATATGACATTCTTTTGTGCTGCCATCATTGTTCTTAAAATTGTCAATATTGGCATGCCTTCAACTCTCTAGATGGAACTGAAATTTCAGAAATCAAAAACATATATTATCCCAGAGATGCTTTTATGTTTCATCATGAGATGCTATTACTTGGTGAGTTCACTCCATATTCCTCTGAGATCATCATACATAACTCTTGCTTTGACTTCTTCACCTGGACATGCAGTATCAAACCAATCATCAGCAACAGGGATTGAAGTCAATTGGAGTAGATGGCATCTAAGCATGAACACTGGAAGTGAGGAACTTCTTCTGATAGGTTTGTGATGTTTGAATATTTACATCAACAGGGAATCGACAATACTATGCATTTCTTGGAATTGTCATCCTAATTAAAGTTTGCTGTTGTGAGCTCTATTTCACAGTGGGGAGAGGGTTGGAGGATGGTGTATGGGAGTTCCAGAGACTGTGTCCCGCCGGACCGTGTTCTGTTGACTCAACTCTTTGACTGATGTTATAGAAATTTCCTTATGAAAAAGCATTGTCCAGACATCAGATAGTTCACAAGATCCCTCTCTTTAGTTCTCTGGAAAAATAATCTTGGCTACAAAACAACTTTTGTGTTTGTGAAGACCAATGAATACTTCCTGGTTCACCATACCAACCTAGAGTCAACTCTGAAAGCTGGAAGTTCCTTGAGAGTTGAGACTAATCACTTTTCATGTCAGTAAAAAAGTGAAATTAGTATTATAGTGGCCACCATTACCATGCATCCCTTTGGGCTCTAGTTCTATTTCACAGATTGAAATATAACATAGAAATCTGCATATAGCCTCATCTTTATGAGATGCAACATACCTTGCATTGAGGGATTTTGAGCACCTGCAACCAGCAACTGATCTTTGAACTGGTTATTTTTCTTCAAAATGTTTGCGATTACAGATGCATAATTTGGAGCTTCCGACAATGATCGAACAACTGAGTATCCTGTTTAAAGATTGTATCTGCTTTGATTATACTGTGATAACAAGAAGAAAATCATACTTGATAGGTCAAATAACAAAAGTTCAGTTACCCGTGGCAGGATGAACCATGCTTGCTGCTGCACCGAAGGCAAGGTTTCTCTGCTCTGTATTTGGTAAGGATCCACCGACTGGAATGTAGGACCATTCCTGTATAAGAGAGAAATCAAATGCATGACAAATAATATCAAATAGAATATTGGAAATGTCCAAAGAAAACTATCAAAGTTTGGACATTAGCACTTTTAAGAAAGCATCCTTGAGGATCAAACTTACATGAAATTATCATTCAGGGTTTTCGAAGCAAATGAATAGAGAAAAAGGACATTGTTTCCTACATAATTTAATCAAAATTAAAACTTTCAATGCTTGGTACTTTGGAGAAAATCGAAAGAAACTTGCCAAGCTTAACCAAATGCTCAGCCCACAGGCTAAGAAAATTAAAATTCTCATAAAAAAACTGCAATCTAGGAAGTATTCGATATTACCTCTTCTGGATGAGTAATTGCAATCATATGTAGCATCGATGTTCTAAAAAAAGATAAATCTATGGACATCCATTTTACACTGGCTTTCGTTTCTGAACTAAACTATCAACTGAACAATTGAATTTGCGAGTGAAGAGGCCTAGAACTAATATAGGCATGGGAATGACTAGTGGATACTTGGTATTGTATTAAACAGCTTTGGACAACAAATCTCTAGCATTATTTTGTGGTTCTCCTTACTAAGATTTGAGTAAATATTGAACATATGAATCGGAAGCATGCAACCTGTGTCAACTTTCCACCAGGCATGGAAAGCAATCTCGAGAGAATCTCGCGAGATCTCGCAGAATTCTGGGTCGAGATGAGTAGTCAGGGTTGGTAGGATCCTCTTAAGCCAAGGTTGGCAAGATCCCCTTATTTACCTGAACATCATATAAGTAATTGTTATAATTTGTAGTTTCATTTACTTAAGATATTACATATAAATAAGAAAGTACCTCCCATTTGAATCTAATAAAAATATAAAAAAAATCAAATCTCTTACAAAAACAAAAAAGTCAACTCTCCTATCTGAGAAGAAAATTGTGATTTTGGTGATTCCATCAAAATGCCGACTTTCTAATCTCTCGTAATTTGGCCTAACTAAAAATTTCTTAATTCAAATAAACCACATAGAATACTAAAAATTTAAAGTTCAGTGAAATAAGTCAAATGTGCATGTGACTTCTCCAAAGGACTCACTCTCTTATTGACAGTACTTAGTCCACAGTAATATTAGATAAATAAGATATTTTACCATGAGTTCCCATGTCATGAATTAATTTTTTTTATGCTTAAAGTAAAACCCTACGGAGAGAAAAATGAAAAGGCACATCCCGTATCCCAATTCCCACACTCTTGTTGTATGATATGTGCGAACCTATGTCATCAATGGTTGAGACTTGAGAATGTATGCAATTATCTATGTTCCTTAAGAAATTATATGTGTGAACCAATGTGATCCACACTTCTATGTTATCCTGATCTCCCAAGATTTTACCGAGATCTCTTCTCTTTGACCCCCCCGAGATGAAGTCGAGATCCAATATGGCAAATATTGCCACCAGGCATGCACATATGTAAAGCATGAAGTCATACGCACCCAAAACTTTTCCAATTGAAGATGGTCATTTTTTTTTTGAAATGCCAATTGAAGATGATCATATCATATGAGGGAAATGATAGCAGTAGAAAAATGTAAATTCATTCCAATAAAGGCTTTATGGTTCTTATATGAATAAAATATAATATCAATGGCATTTTGTACCAGTCATCCCTCAGAAATTAGTGGGAAAAGCCCCTATAATGCTGTATAGTTTTATTTCTAGATTTTGATAAATTAAAAAAATCAATCTTATTGTAAAAAAATGAACATTACTTTCCAAAATTTGGTGATAGCAATTACAGTTCTAACCGAAAATGATAATCCTTCCAAACATGGAAACAACGTAAACAGTAGACATTACATTGAAATCTTACTTCTTCATATATCCTTTTTACACGAATGCCCATAGCTGCCAAACGTGACATTAATCTTTTCTTCAACAGCTCAAAAGGCATCGCTTCCTTTGAAGCCAAGCAAGTTTCCTGTACTAAAAATTTTAGCATTTTGTTAAAGAGTGTAAAAAAGGTAAAAAATAGTAATAAATCATCAAGCTACCTACAAACCTCATAAAAAACTCTGGTTGATGACATTGGCATGACATAAAGAAATGTTGGATACTCTGCTTCTAGGCAATCTTCATCCTTCACATAGTCTCTGTAGTCCATGAAAACCATTAAGCTGGGATCATATGGATTGTTTTCCACCTGAAAGTTAGAAATCAACTTGAAGATATTACAGCTATGGGTAAAGTCACAATGCCAAACAATTTCGCAACAACAATGGAAAATATGGCTACAATATCTGTGATTGCTGTTTTTAAGTTTAAGATCTAATATTAAATAGTTGTTAATGATTTATTTCATTTTTCACATTGATGACACAAAAGGTGGAGAGGAACATCATGGATAAAGAGTCAAGCACCTTTATGAAACTACTTTTCATGTTGACATTTCTGAAATAATAGATGTCCTAGAGAAGACTATTTTTTCCCCCGGAACTTGAGATTTTGGTGCATGTATGCGACTGTTACTACTAGCTCCTATAAAAAAATTCAGATAATTCCATGAAACAGCAATTAAAATTGTATATCCCCTACACGCACATACAGACTTTCTATCTTATAGGTTTCACAAAAGCAGTTAGCATAATTGCAGCACATTGAATATGTCGTCATGCATCATCAAACAAAAATGGAGGCATCGAGTTCTTTAATAATGCAATCTTAATCATTTGAGTGCATGATGCTTCATTATAGGCATATTTTTCAGAGAGATTAGATAGACATTGTCGAATCCTAATGAAGATTTCCTGACAACAAGGTTGTTTCAGTAAGAAACAATGTTTTATTAACGTGAAGTGTATGCCATTTTGAAGAGGCATTTTATTTACAGGATATTCAACTACGTATGAAATCCTACCTCAGCTTCCAAACCATAAGCTGTCTGCACTGAGACTCTAGGACCCCCTACTTCATACTGCAGCAGCTTTCCAGAAGCCGCTCCTGATGCAACAGTGGCGAGCCTGCAAGGACAAATGTCAGATCCTTACATGGACAAGGATGAATTTAGTAAATGTCCATTATACCTGCAAGGAATCATAATATTCCCTTCACAAGCAACAATACTATGACCATCATCATCTTCAATTATCTTTTCAACTTTTGCGTCAATGTATGTGACACCAGAATCCTGACATCTATGGATAAGCAGATGGTGTCAACTCTGAGAAGGCTTCCCAAAAAAGTATTGAAATATGTTAAACTTCTGATGCTAATATGCTTACCTTCTTAAGAGTTCCTCATGCAATAAATGCCGACTAACTCTCCCATATGCACGGCCAATATAAATGGGATCATTATCAAGATAAACAATGGTATCTCGCCAAACATGCTCAATACATCCTTGAAGACCAAGATCTGAAGCAAGACAAAGTAAATCCAGTCACAATGGAAATTTAAATAAGATACAGGAACTCTACACCAAGATTCTCATTCTGTATAAAGGAAGTTAAATCATTAGCAATGGTGATAAGATGAAATCTCAAAGTTTGGAACGAGGGAAAGGCTATTGTGATATCAAATAGAAGCCACATATGAGTGGCATGCTGACTAGTAATGTGATAAAGGTTGTCTTCCGGGCCAACATTGTGGGGGCACCTTTCACAAAGACTATAATCAGAAAACACAATGGTATGAGGAAGTTAGATAATGTCCATTGATGTAATCCCCGTGATCAAGAGAAAACATAACATTCTCCTGCAAAATAGCTCAAAACGAGCACAATGAAAGTGAAACAAAAAAGAGGGCCATGGCATCGACCAAAGTTCATCCTACAGTATGCCAAGTGGACTGTGGACTCCATCCTCTAGTATTTCAAGAACACAGTGCCCATGTGAGGAGGCTCAAAGGTAAAGTTCAAAACCCAGCAGGGTCAGGTCTAAAGGAATTTAAAGAGAGGTTGTATAAATTAGTGTAGGTAGTTTCCAAACCAAAAGGAAAAGAGGAGGTTCAAAGCAAAAATATGCGTCCAAAATTCTATTGAAGGAACTAACAGTTCGGTACATATGCATGCTTTATCAGAAAAATAAGTTGATGCATTCATATGTATTGGTGAATCATATATCTTCTAGTGCCATGCCAGATATAGAAAGAGGACAACTTAATAGGCATAATTGAAGGGAAAGCATAGAAATATAAAACTTGGAAATGCAGACATTTACTTTGCATGTAGTTTACTCAACACGCACTAGCTCTTTCTCCTTCCAGATAGATCATAGATGAATAAAGAGAGTTCACATGTTACTATCAAACAATATAAGGAATTTATAAGGACACTGGGCTAGTTTTCCAACCAAAAAAAATTGTTACTATCAAACAATGTGAAACAAAAGTTCTAAGGTCAGATTGACTCTGGGTAATAATGTTAACGGTAGCATTTTTTTGGAAGGTGTTAATACTGGCATTCATGTAACGTTTCTTCAATGTTTGTCATGAACTAAAGCACCAGAAGAGCAGCTAAAAACATGTATAGATGAAATCTCGAAAACAGAGCCTCTTTTTTCTTGGAAATAGACTGTTGAGGTAGACTCTGAACGTAGAACGAAATTCCGTATATGAATTTTGTCATCTGAAATTCGAGATAATAGAACTACACTGCCACTAAGTAATTTATATGGAATGTTGAGTGAAACTACTAAGTAATTTACATTGAATGTTGAATGAAACTACTAAATTTTGTGGTTCGCACAGCATCATAAAAAACCGTGGATCATATAAACAACTTGAAATTGAAAAGCAAAAAATGAACAATACATATACCTTTAAACTCGTCCTCCCATACACCATAGTTGTTTGTAAATGGCAGGTCAGGCCCTATAAGCCCCACATTTAATCCTCTCTTAGCGGATTCTGCAGCCAGAGAAAGGCCAGCTGGTCCGCAACCAATCACTATTAAATCAAGTACAGAACCTCCTGTATCGATTGGGTTTAGCTGCAACGTGGATCAACATAAATAAGGAACTAGAATTCAAATTTAGCAGTTATAAAATCATTAGAAAAAATAGTAAATGCAAAACTGGATTCTGCTATCCTCCAAGCATAAACTCCTTTGTCGTCACAAGATTAACTGTATGAGGCAAGATTTTACAGCAAAAGGTTCTCATAAAAAAATAAGTAGGAAACTCTAAGAAATTTCTACGATCATGCAAAAAGGAGTGACTTTCCAACTCGTGTCAAAAAGAGAAAGTAGATCAAAGCCAACAAAATGACCGGTACTGGCAATTCTTGTAAGCAAGCAACAGAGCTGTCCACGGCATTGGCATGTACATATGGAGAATATACCTTCTGACTTCTTGTTTCTTAGTTATTGCCCACGATGCGCCTACAGTCTACAGCAGAAAAAAAAAAACACTCAATGCTATATGGCCAGAAAGGGGGGAAATTAGATCAGCCTTCCTTTCCATAACGTGATGCGGGTCGGAAATCTGGGAATTTTGGACTTCAAGTTAACCATGCTTCGGGTTTGAGCTATAATCACTACAACCACTCAGCAACCGGAATGAAGGGAGGCGAAGGGAAGCCATTGGGTTATCTCTGAACTGAATGCAGACAGGCAGAGCAAGCTGAGATGTAATGCGGAGACTCAATCAAACTGAACTAAGCTGTTCATATAAATGCAAGACGTTTGTTTTCTATACCTCTATAAACATGAAAACCTACAAGACTTCCCAATGGAAACATCGACGGGTTAATGCAGATTGAGCAGAGTCTCCCAAACAGTGACCAAGTAGACACGGACGAAGCATACAGAGCCACTGCAGATCGGTGTTATCCCGGTTACTTCCATACTCTCTTAACACTGGGAAAACCCAGTCTCAGGAGATGTCGTCTTCAAATCCTATTTTCCGCATCGTCTTCAAACCAGTCACGCCTCACAAAATGCGGTCTCGAGAGTTCGCCAAGAGCACAAGAAACGGATCCGACAAGAAGGAGCTGAGAAGAGTGGACGTCGGGACGGGAAGGAGTCGGAGCACCTTGTTGGCGAGCTTGCTCTGCAACTCCATGGGTTTGCTCTCCTGCATTTGGACGAACAGGAGCTCGCTTCCCCCGGCCTTTATGTAGTCCTCCTCGTCGGCGAACCGCTCCTTCTGCGCCTCCTCCTCCGCCACGGTCGCCACGCAGCTCTTTCTTCCCCCGCCTCCCGCTACACAACTCACCTGCGCAGGCCGCCATCCCAACTGCTGCCGCCAGAGTTGCCCCCGGAGTCCCGGCGCCGCCGCCGCCACCCTCCTCCTGAACCTCCAGTCGCTGAAGGAAACCGAGAACGTCGTGCAGCTCCCGCAGCGGAAGCACTCCATTGTTCACCTCTCCTACTTCCCACTCCCCCTCCTCCCTCCCCACTCCTGTGTGTGTTTTGTGAAGAAGAAGCGGATAAGAGTTGGCAGCGTCAATAGTGGGAGCCGGGCAGGGGGGAGGCGGTGTTCTGAGAAGGGAGAGAGGGGGGGGGGGCGGGGGTTGGTTCGCTTTCGCAAGGGAGCGTGAACGGTCCCGCACGGACGGGGGGCGGAGGGCGCGCCACGTCGGTGAGAGGCAGCGGGGGCAGTTGACAACCCCATCCATAAATGTCCACGTGTGAGATTTTAACTGGTGGAGACGTTCTGAAAAAGCGAAAGGTGTGTGGGCTGTGCGTCTCGTCTAGTCTCGTCCGCCACGTCATCCACGAGGCCGGGTCCGGCTCAGCGCGAGGGGCGTGAATGGTCGTTGGCCGAACGGGGGTGGACCGGGTTAGACCGGCGACGCGACAGCCATGTGGGAAAATGGAATTACGAGGTTGATTACTTCACATTAAGGAGGCAAGGAATGACATTTTTTTACACATTTTTATAAGAATATAAAGAAAATAAAAGTTTCACATGCAATCTGATAGTAAGTACATGTCGCATTTGGAGCACAAAGAGAGGTAGCTTTGATGAGAGCGAGAGTGAGCAACATTAAGGGAAGAGAAATGCTTCAGACCTTGTGCCGCCGAGTAAAACACCCCCACCCGCAAGCCAATTTTGGCACGACCGGGTGGGTGCTCACGTTGGATAATGAGTCAAGCGAGGTGGAGTTCTATTGATAAGTTGAGAAGAAGTTAATAATTAAAATTAAGAATTTAAGAATATATATGTATATAATAAATAAATTATCTATTATCAAAAATGGAAACAAAAACAATGATTTATCCATCAAAGCCCTAGTTCACATGTATTAGGATTTGTTTTTTTTTTAGTTTCTAATCTACCTAAGTTTTTTAGAGTTAACTTGTATTACATGTAAACTAACTATTATCTCCGGATTCAAGAAGCTTAATTTTACTTGGAAGTTTGTCTTGTTTCTTTTACAACAATAGAAGATGGAGAGGGAGAAACCGTGGCCCAATAATTCTACTACCAAAAGGCCCACGATAAGTATTCAGCTCAGAAGATGATTGCCCAATAAGCGCCTAATGCCATAAGGCCAAGAAATTGGGCCTAAAAACCGCCATCAAGCCTCGAATCACCACCCATATGGAACGATCTCCGAACTTGGGAAAAACTCTGCAACAACGGTATCTCGAGCGACCGGAAAGCTATCAAGAGACTTCTTTCAGAAGAGCTATAGGGTAGGAAATGTGCCTAGTAATTACAACTCTCCAGATTGGCCGATCTTTATCCTAAGGTGAGCAATCCCATTCTAGGGATCCCCTCAAGGCCGTAAAGAGACATAATCCGACCAGACTCCTACCAAATATAACAGTTGGTGAATTCCCAATAGGAATATGGTTAAATCATAGAACGCAAACTAAGATAAGATTAAAGTTCCATATGATTTGTTCAAAGATCATAACGGATTATTGGGCACAGATAGGACTCTAATTTGAGAAGTACATCTCCCAATCTATCTCTCCTTTGTCTGATCTTTGCGGAACCGATTAAGGAGTTTGTAGCTATATAAACCTAGGGGCCGCCCTCTAAAATAAGTAAGTATACCCCAGACCCTCAATTGGTGAAGAGTGATCTTGTATCCTCCAAATCTTTCTTGCTCTCTGCTCTTGCTCTAACTTAAGCATCAGAAGATTTTTCCTAGGTCTCCACTCCCAAGACCCTTGATTTTTAGTATTCCTTGTAGATCCACCTTCAAAGGGCCAGGTGTAACATCACCCTCAACAATCCCACTTGAATCTGACAGTGTATGATAGGGTGTGAGATCAAGCCTCTTCATTTGGAGCCATTTGTGTGAAGTCTGAACGAAAAGTCGATATAGTGTGCAAGAGCAATAATAATAGCAAGAGGGCTAATGCACAAGGAGAAGGATCTAGCGGCTAGCAATCGTGAGGGATAAGGCCGAGCGAAACTCTCACTCTATGGTTGTGGCCACCCAAAACACGAGATGATGCTCTCTTACTCAGCTAGCCTAGGGGACACTGATGAACACATTACATGTAAATTGAGAGATTAATGAACTGATTACTTCTTATTATATGAAATTCACTTAATCAATTTAAATAGTTTAAATTTTAGTGATAAAAATTAATGATATAATAAAATTAATGTCGGCATGTCGTTAGTCGTGCTTCTTGTGTTATAGTGTAATGTTGTGATATTTGTGTTTGCACAATTTCTTATATGGCTTCCTCAGACACTTCTCTTTAACCCTTCTGAGCTTCGGCTCGTGGGTGGCGGTTCAGGTTTTGGTTATACTGGTGGGTATCGATATCTCGAATCCTGGCATTACAACGATCCTCACAACTCACCTCGCACAAGCCTCTGGAAATCTTACCAACCTTTGAAATGACGAACCAAGGGTGTATATATATAGAGATTTGGGGCTCAAAATTCAAGGTGGAGAATATATGTAAATCCCTTAGACCTAGTGGACGCGGATCAATTTAATCGCGTTAAACCAACTAGACACGTTAATGAATTTTCAATTTTGATTAACTTCAAGTGAAAATAGCAAGTTGATCACGTCAAAATGATCAGATGCGTTCATGAATTTCTGAAAATTGTTTATGGAAACTTGCCAAAAGAAAAAAGAAAGAAAAAAGAAAGTGTAATCACGTCATGGGTGCATGACGCATTTTAAAAAAGGAATATATATTTCCAAAAATAAAATAAGAAAATTACTCAGAAATATGGAAGCTCAGTATTGTGTCAAGCAATACAGACATGCTTCAAAAATACTTATTTTAGTTAGTAATCGATAATTACATAATCGCGTCAGGGGAAGCCGACGTGTTAATGTAGTCATCAATCGATTATCTAAATCACGTCCAGGTGTCAAGACGCGTCATTAATGTTCATCAATCGATGGTTATTCACCAATTGATGGAGAAATAGCGTCAGAGTCACCTGACGCGTTAATGAATGTTCATCAATCGATGGAAAAACATATCGGTATAACCTGGCACGTTATTGACAAAAGCGTCCGGTTGGTATGGCACGTTCATGAAAAGATAATAGTGTCCACTAAAGCTAACGCGACTCAAAGAAGGCTAGCAAGATGCCCATTAAGCTAGGAAAAATAAGGGAAAAGCTATGAGGAAATAGGGGAGACCCAGAAAGATAGGGGATAGCACTCACAAAGTGCGAAATGAAGGGCCACTTGTGGAATTATGGTGCAATATGATATTTGATCTCTGTGATGTCAAATTTGGCGTGTCTACAGCTGCCCCACCTTGGCGTCTGCTTTTCAAGGGAGAGACACGGAGTGGAAAGAAATGAAGCATAATGGAGTGAAATAAAATATATAGAATGAAGCGGAGTGAAGTGGAAAGAACTGATAAGAGGACGCCAAGGTGTGATGAGACACACTCTTAACATAAGAACACCCACTGATGACAATCTTTCAACAGCTTCAAGTGAAGCAACCTCAGGAGAATCCTTGGAACAACAATGTTTGGATGGAGAGAAAAGTGTGTACGTGGAGTGTGAATCTGCAAAAGCTAGCGGGTTGGACTATGAGAGAGATACCCAGGCGGAGGATGATGTGAAGCTAGAGAGAGTAATGAAAGAATTCGCCATATGCCTGGCGGGTGTACTCTCTTTCCGTTAGTGGATAACGTACTCAAAGAGCAGCAACTAAGTGCGGTATGCTGCATATGGGAAGGAGAGAGACTGGGACCAGCGGTGCTAGCCTTTCTCTACAGCGGGCTCACGGCGGCGAGTTTGGGTAGGCCTCCTTATAGATCCATGTTATTATTCACTTGTTGGACTGACTTTCACTTTAGTTTGATGTGATAATGAAGCTACCAGTGATGATCCAACTGTCCCCATGTAATTTATACAAATTACTTCTATTTTGGTGATTAACAAAACTATTCTAACAAATTTTCTATAAGTCTTGAGCACAAGAAATAAAACAAGGAAAATCAAGCCAAATGGTAAGCATTATTCCTACTGTAGCAATTTTGTTTCAAAGCATGAAATGTATCTAAGTTCACATCGACTTTCTTTATGCTACAACGATTTTAGTAGATTATAACGATTTCCCCATAACGATTTCGTAAGTGCCTTATCGATTTTGGATTCATAACGATTTCTCAAAGACTGAAACAACGTTTTGGATTCAATGAAGTCAATCTCAGAACGATTCGTTAAGTGACTGCATCGATTTGCCCTCACAACGATTCGTTAAGTGATCGAAACGATTTGCTTCATAACGATTCGTCAAGTGTTCATAACATTTGCTTTCATAACGATTCGTTAAAAGATCAGCACGATGTGTTTTCATATCGATTTCTTAAGTGAGAACAACGATTTGGTCTCACATCGATTTCTAAGTGAGAACAACGATTGGTCTCACATCGATTTCTTAAGTTATCACGGCGACTTGCTTCATAACGATTCTTAAGTGATCATAACGATTTTTTCCAGAACGATTTCTTAAGTGATCACAACGACTTGTTCTCGCAACGATTCGTTAAGTAATCATACGATTTGCTTTCTGCAACGATTCGTTAAGTGATTGCACGATTTTCTCATCACACGATTCGGTAGTATCAACGATTGCTTTCCGCACGATTCGTTAAGTGATCATACGATTTGCTCTCGTAACGATTCGATAAGTTACAAAACGACTGTGACGACCCCCATTATACCGGTACGGTTTACCAACCCACGTCGGTATAGTAAAGGTTATCACAGTGGGACATTTACCCAAACACTATCACATGATTGAGATATACACAAATATAGACACAGAGTCGCGGAAGTAAAGGACTAACTGTCATCACATTTCATCATCCACATTTCTCATACATGATCCATATAGAAATTAAAGGACTAAACTTCATAATTGAAATTAAACCAAACTACATTGTCCACAAGATTAAAGTTCTACATTTAATACATAATTTGTCCACAATTACATAAATGATAACTCTAATACAAGCTACAATTTACATACTATGAAACAAAAAGGCACAACGTCAACTCCACAAGCTACTCTCCACGCTCGGAGTCGCTCTCCACGGTCTCCTCCAAAAGTGTGTCACCAACTAAACCTGTACGCCGAAGCATGAGTGAGTCTAAAAGACTCAGCAAGTAACTCCATACACATCATTCATGCATACATCATAGTAGGTTCTACTATTTCAATTTGCACGGCAATCATACAGCATGCTTGAACATCAATAAGAGACAACCTATCATGGTATTTCTACAAAGTCAAAACACATGGTACATGTTTTAAGATGTTTCACATAACACTCCCTATCACATGCTTTCTACTCATTTATCACATGAAAACTACACTTCCAATTTGACTATAACATGATGGCAATTTACATGGAATTAGAAATATCATAGCATGAATTATCGTCTCATACTCTAACACATTCACTTCACATGGTTACACATTCCCATATTTCACATGGTTCATTTTTCAAACATTTCACATGTACACAATGTTCACATTCTAACATAAATAGTTCACATGATTTCACATTTCACATTCACATGTTCACATATACACATTTTACACATGCTCACATTCACATTTCACAATTTATTTGCCGTGACACATGGTCCAACCACCGCTAGAAGGACACATCACATACACATAACACATAGCACATCACCTAGGCAATACAGTGATGACTCTTGGCACTGCGCAGACCCGGAGAACACGTCTCCACCCTAACCAGTGGTACTTGTCCACCTCCAGGATTTCATCCTAATGCCCTTAGGATATCTTAACACATTGAACCTTCTCATGGGGACCTTTCCATGATACAGTTCCACAGCCCTCTATGGAAGCAGTGTCACACCGCACATTTTACACATTACACATTCCGATTAACACACGTTTTACATATTATTCACACTTTCTTGTTATGCACATGGTTTTGTTCTTCCCTAGCATGGTGCTACTAATAACAGAAATCAAACATTTATTAGCTCTCATGGATTAATTGGAATGCACATCATTTAACCTAAATCATGGTACATGTATTTGTAGCTCATTTTCACATGGAAATCTCATAGAGTAGGCTAATGTTATCAAATTTTCCTGAAAATTTAACCACATGCTTTTCGTTTTCGGTTATAAGAACACACATACAAATTTTCAGATTTTTCTGAATTCACATGTATTTATAGAAATTAAAACATTTGGTTTCATGCCATTCATAAATTAAGTTAACATAGAACATAGCATGGATTTCAGATTTAATCATGCACAGTCATGAACCACACATACATATTGGCACAGAAATTTTTCCCAATTTAATTCCCAACACACGATTTACTAGAATTTTCGCAAGGTCTACACATTTTCTATTTCTCATTGTAGAATTATAAAAATCGCATGAGTATGGAAAATTTCCAAGTTTGCAGGGCATGGACTGATACATATAAACATGGTTCATAAATTTCACAGCCTTTAATTCCTCAGAATTCATGGGAACAAAATTAACATGCGTAACCTCTTTCCTACACATGCCTTTTAATAATTCTAATAATTAATTCCATCCACACAAAAATACAGGAATTTCACACACATCACATTATCTATTTTACATAACATATAAAATTTACATTATATCCTCATGCGCAGAAATCCGGAATTTAAAGATATAGGGCAGAACAGTTCACTGTTCTGTCAAGAAGAACTCAACGGCATACTATGGACGTTTACAATAGTTGGCGGCAACATCGTTGGCCGCTGACTCAAGATCTCAACGGCAATAGATCTTGCCGTCAAGTTCGGACCTGTGTAAAAACACAGTCCGAGCTCTAAAGAATGGTGAATGTAGGGGATCCAGGACACGAGGAAAATCCATAAAAATGATAGAAACCTCCTAGACACATACATGGACAAGGTGAAAGGGTTACTTGCCTCTGGAAAAACTCCTAAGGGATCAAAATGGTTGGAGAAGCTCTCCTTGGGCAGTCCCAAGAAGCCTCCAAGATGTCTCCACTCCGGCCTCTGTGATGCTCCCCTCTGCAATCCAGGGTCGGGGATGTGTAGCCGGATGTGTTGTCTCCCTCCTTGTCGAAGTAGATCTCCAGATGAGCCTTGGATCGCCGGATCAAAGCCTCCAAACTCCAAGTTTTCTCACAGCTCACTAGGGTTTTCTCTTATCTCTTTGCAAAGAGCCAAGAGAGCTTTAGAGGTTGCAACAGGGCTCTCTTAAGAGAGGACCCTCTCACCCCACGCAGAGGTCGGTTGGAAGGCCAAGGAGCCGTTGGGGTGGTTGGTATCTCCCATCAAGGCATGGCACACCATGCTGCTGCAGACTGGTCTGTCAGGATATAGACGTCCACCGATATGGCCGTCGACTGAATAATCGACGTCCACCTATATGGACGTTAACAATAAGTGAACGTCCATTCATGTTGACGTCGACTAACCCTTCGGCCAGAACCCAAAACCATGCAAAACCCTAATTTCTCCTAAGTTCATGCATGCAATACATAGGGTGTAATGCACACACTCACTATGTCACGAAATCAACCGATATATACATACAACTAAGTTATACATACATTCATAAGTACACCAAGATAATGTATACATAATACTTACACGATAATGCATATACATACACAAGCATAAAATTGCACACAATAAAATAATAAGGACAAAATTCGAGGGCCTTACACCCTCTCCCCCTTAAAGAAACTTCGTCCTCGAAGTTAGGACAACACTACTCAAACAAAAGGGGATACTTCTTCTTCATCGCATCCTCAAGCTCCCAAGTAGCCTCCTCCCGCGAGAAGTTACGCCATAGAACTTTTACCGACGCAATACTCTTGTTCCGGAGGTGCTGAACCTTCCGGTCAAGAATAGCTACTGGTTGCTCCACATACGACAGATCTGGCTGGATCTCCACTGGCTCGTGACTAATAACATGAGATGGATCTCGAACATATTTCCTGAGCATAGATACGTGGAAAACAGGGTGAACACTAGCCAAAGCTGGGGGTAAAGCTAGCTCATAAGCCACGTTGCCAATCGTCTGAGAATCTCATACGGCCAATGAATCTAGGGCTCAACTTACTATGCCTGCCAAACCTGACGACACCACGCGTAGGCGATATCTTCAAGAAGACATGATCACCTACCTCGAACTCTAGATCCTTCCTCCTGTTGTCGGCATAGCTCTTCTGTCTATCCTGTGCCGCAACAAGCCTCCTCCTAATCAACTGGATCTTATCCGAAGTCTCCTGAACTAACTCCGGACCAATCAGCTGTCTATCACCAGTCTCCTCCCAACACAAAGGAGATCTGCAAGGCCTACCATACAACGCCTCAAATGGAGCCATACCGATACTAGCATGAAAGCTGTTGTTGTATGCGAACTCCACAAGAGGTAAATGACGCTCCCAATCATCCTTCCAATCCAGAACACACGCTCTCAACATATCCTCGAGCGTCTGGATAGTCCTCTCGGACTGTCCATCGGTCTGGGGATGAAACGCCGAACTGAGCTTCAGCTCCGAACCTAACGCATCCTGAAGACCCTTCCACAATCTCGAAGTAAATCTCGGATCTCGATCCGAAATGATCGACTTCGGCACACCATGCAATCTAACGATACCGCTAACATACAATCTAGCTAAACTCTCTACTGACTGCTTCTTCTTCATAGGCAAGAAATGAGCAGTCTTCGAGAATCTATCTACAACTACCCAAATCGAGTCATTGCCCCTTCTAGATCGAGGCAAACCCGATACGAAATCCATAGTGACAGCTTCCCACTTCCATACGGGGATATCCATCCTCTGCATAAGGCCGGATGGTCGCTGCCGCTCGGCTTTCACCTGCTGACATACTAGACATCTAGACACATAATCCGCAACATCCTTCTTCATGCCGGACCACCAAAATGATCTCTTCAGGTCTTGATACATCTTAGTGTTACCCGGATGAATAGAGAATCGCGATCTATGAGCCTCCGCTAACACATGCTCACGGACATCTACCACATCGGGGACACAAACACGGTGCTGAAATCTAATCACACCGTCCTCATCACGAGCAATGCCCGCCTTACCCACTAACTCTAACAATCTAGGATCGGCTTTCTGCTGCTCAATCACCTCATCCAAGACTGAGGATCTAAGGGATAGCTGAGCTACAAAAGCCTGACACAACGATGGCTCTAACTCGGTCATAGAGCACGCTGCATCCTCCAACATCTTCCAATCCTGCTGGAGCGAAGACCTCTTTCTACTAAGAGCATCCGCTACGACGTTCGCCTTTCCAGGATGATACTGAAGGTCGAAGTCATAGTCCTTCAAGAACTCAATCCATCTCCTCTGCCTCAGGTTTAATTCCTTTTGGGAGAAAAGATACTTCAAGCTCTTGTGGTCGGTAAACACCTCAAATCTGACACCATAAAGATAGTGCCTCCAGATCTTTAGTGCATGAACCACAGCTGCGAGCTCTAAATCATGAGTCGGATAGTTCCTCTCATGCTCCTTCAACTGACGAGAAGCATAAGCCACTACCCTCTCTTGCTGCATGAGCAACAGCCTAAACCAACCAATCTGAGATGCATCCGTATAAATGGCAAAACCTTCTAGACCACTAGGCAATACCAATACCGGAGCAGAAGTAAGCTTAGCCTTCAATAGCTGAAAGCTACGCTCACATGCCTCAGACCATACGAACTTCTCACCTTTCCGGGTCAGCTTTGTCAAAGGGGCGGCGATGGATGAGAAACCCTCAATGAATCGCCGATAATAACCAGCTAACCCAATAAAACTACGAATCTCCGAAGGGGTCCTGGGAATCTCCCAATCCATAACTGCCTGGACTTTTGCTGGATCAACTGCAACACCAGCACCGGAGATAACATGCCCGAGAAAATGAACCTCGTGCAACCAGAACTCGCACTTGCTGAACTTCGCATACAGCTTGTGCTCACGGAGAACCTCTAAGACTAACCTCAAATGCTGACGATGTGTGGCCTCATCCGGAGAATAGACCAACACGTCATCAATAAACACAACAACAAAGCTATCTAAATACGGACTAAACACCGGTTCATGAGATCCATGAACGCTGCAGGGGCGTTGGTCAATCCGAAAGGAAGAACCAAAAACTCATAATGTCCATAACGGGTTCTAAATGCCGTCTTGGACACATCCTCACTCCTAATTCTCAACTGATGATAACCAGATCGCAAGTCAATCTTGGAAAAGACTGATGCCTCTCGCAACTGGTCAAACAGATCATCAATCCGAGGTAAGGGATACCTGTTCTTCACAGTCACCTGGTTTAGCTTCCTATAATCAATGCACAACCGAAGTGACCCGTCTTTCTTCTTGACGAACAATACAGGTGCGCCCCAAGGGGAAACACTAGGGCGAATAAATCCCTTATCGAGCAATTCTTGCAATTGCTTCCTCAACTCGGCTAACTCTGCAGGGGCCATCCGATATGGGGCCTTCGAGATAGGAGAGGTGCCTGGAAGCAACTCTATAGTGAACTCTATCTCCCTATCCGGTGGCAATCCAGACAAGTCGTCGGGAAAGACATCTGGAAAGTCCTGCACCACATCGATCTCTGCAAGAGTCAGTGACGAACCAGCATCAGGTACTAGCATAACGCTGGCAAGAAATGCGTCACAACCCTTGTTCACCATGCGCATCGCCTTCATGGCAGAGATAACTAACTTTCCCGCTAAGTTCTTTGGCAAGGGATGAGAGAACTCATCCTCACCAGAATGCGGAAAACAATCTTCTTCCTACGACAATCCACTAACGCATAGTGCTCCTCTAGCCAATCCAGACCAAGAATACAATCATAGTCTTTCATCTTTAGCAAGAAGAAACACCCATCTAGGAATCTATCCTCAATGCCACAGGTAACGACGGAATGCACTTCCTAGTCGATACCGTACCCGCAGGGGTGTGCACAGACAAAGGAACCTCTAACTCCTCAGACTCTATGCCTGACTCTAGGGCTAACTGCCTAGCGAACCGCTCGGAAATGAACGAGTGAGTGGCACCCGTATCAAACAAAACCCGAGCGTGCACACCGAAAAGTAAAACTGTACCTTCGGTGACATGCTCCGCCTGCTCGGCGTCCTCACGAGCTAACGCAAACACTCGAGCTGGGGCTCGAGGCCTTCCTGGTCGTCCTGTCGCTGGCGCGGCTGCTGCTACTGCTGGTACTGGCGCTCCTCGCTGAGCTTCCTGCTGAAGTCTGGGGCAATCCTTGATCTTGTGGTTGCTACTCCCACACTTTAGGCATTTGCCCGCTATCTTCCAACATTCCGTACCACCATGTGCCCTTCCACAGTGAGGGCACTCCTTCTTGTCACCAGAGGAACGTACAGAAGGTACCTGAGTGTTGCTGACTACCACAGGGCGCTGTGGTGACTGGTATGTTGTCTCCTCTTGTCCTGTCGCTGGAAAGTGGCTGCTGGTCTCTTCTGCGAAGCCTTCTTCTCCTCAAGGTACCGCTCCATCTCGCCTTCCTGCCTACAAGCAGCGCTAAGGGCTTCGTCCAGGGTACGATGATCAAACGCTACGAGCCTCGTCCGCAGTGATGGCTTAAGGCCCATCACAAACTTCTTTGCCTTCCTGCGCTCATCTGCCACAATGTGAGGTGCATACTTAGATAGTTCTGCAAACCTGGCCTCATACTCGAGTACGGTCATGGAGCCCTGAGTCAAAGTGAGGAACTCCTGCTCCATCCTGTCCTGGATGTGCTCGGGGACGAACTTGGCCCGAAAGAGCCTCACGAACTCGTCCCAAGCAACATCAATCGCACCGTCCTCAAACCGTGTACGTAGTAATGAAGCCCACCACACATCAGCTCTCTCCTGCAACATAACCTTCATAAGCACCGCTAAACAACTTCAACTTAACAGGGAATAGGAAACACAAAACTAACACATACCTGTAGCATGTAGGTGGCTAAAGTAACCTTGTCCTCATCCACACACCTGATGGCCCGGAAGATCTTCTCGATCTCCCTCATCCAGCTTTCTGCTAGCAACGGATCGCTCTCCCCCTTGAAAGAGGGTGGCAGCATCCTCTTGAATCTTTCCATGATGGAAGGTCCACCATGGTCCTGAGCTGGGGCCTGAGCCTGCTACACCAAACAATAACGATATACAATAAACACAATATCATGCAATTAAATAGCAAACTACTAGGTTGTTTTCTTATTCTACCTGGGCCTCCAACTGGGCCTGGAGTGCTGCCTGGGTGTGGCCTGCGTCTGCATGGCTTGCACCAGACCTTGCATAAATACTCCATAGTCCACTGGCGGTGGTGGGGGAAGCACAGGACCCTGTGGGGCCGGGGCCTGCTGCTCTGCCCGCTCCTCACGCCTCTGCTCGTCGTCGCGAGCTGGCACACCTCCACGTCGTCCACGGAAGCCATGGCTGTAATAAAATTTTAGCCACCAATTAGAGCTAGGTTACTAAGCTTCCTAACCATTTTCTTATCTATTTTTTTTTTCATTCATTTTAGTCGTTTCTACCCATGTGGACAATCTATAAAGATTTAGCATGCAATGAGGATGATGATTCATGTATATTCATGTAAGATCTCAATCGGTTGCTCTGATACCAATCTCTGTGACGACCCCCATTATACCGGTACGGTTATACCAACCCACGTCGGTATAGTAAAGGTTATCACAGTGGGACATTTACCCAAACACTATCACATGATTGAGATATACACAAATATAGACACAGAGTCGCGGAAGTAAAGGACTAACTGTCATCACATTTCATCATCCACATTTCTCATACATGATCCATATAGCAAATTAAAGGACTAAACTTTCATAATTGAAATTAAACCAAACTACATTGTCCACAAGATTAAAGTTCTACATTTAATACATAATTTGTCCACAATTACATAAATGATAACTCTAATACAAGCTACAATTTACATACTATGAAACAAAAAGGGACACAACGTCAACTCCACAAGCTACTCTCCACGCTCGGAGTCGCTCTCCACGGTCTCCTCCAAAAGTGTGTCACCAACTAAACCTGTACGCCGAAGCAAGGAGTGAGTCTAAAAGACTCAAGTAACTCCATACACATCATTCATGCATACATCATAGTAGGTTCTACTATTTCAATTTGCACGGCAATCATACAGCATGCTTGAACATCATAAAAGACAACCTATCATGGTATTTCTACAAAGTCAAAACACATGGTACATGGTTTAAGATGTTTCACATAACACTCCCTATCACATGCTTTCTACTCATTTAATCACATGAAAACTACACTTCCAATTTGACTATAACATGATGGCAATTTACATGGAATTAGAAATATCATAGCATGAATTATCGTCTCATACTCTAACACATTCACTTCACATGGTTACACATCCCATATTTCACATGGTTCATTTTTCAAACATTTCACATGTACACATGTTCACATTCTAACATAAATAGTTCACATGATTTCACATTTCACATTCACATGTTCACATATACACATTTTACACATGCTCACATTCACATTTCACAATTTATTTGCCGTGACACATGGTCCAAACCACCGCTAGAAGGACACATCACATACACATAACACATAGCACATCACCTAGGCAATACAGTGATGACTCTTGGCACTGCGCAGACCGGGAGAACACGTCTCCACCCTAACCAGTGGTACTTGTCCACCTCCAGGATTTCATCCTAATGCCCTTAGGATATCTTAACACATTGAACCTTCTCATGGGGACCTTTCCATGATACAGTTCCACAGCCCTCTATGGAAGCAGTGTCACACACGGCACATTTTACACATTACACATTCCGATTAACACACGTTTTACATATGATATTCACACTTTCTTGTTTATGCACATGGTTCTGTTCTTCCCTAGCATGGTGCTACTAATAAGAAATCAAACATTTATTAGCTCTCATGGATTAATTGGAATGCACATCATTTAACCTAAATCATGGTACATGTATTTGTAGCTCATTTTCACATGGAAATCTCATAGAGTAGGCTAATGTTATCAAATTTTCCTGAAAATTTAACCACATGCTTTTTCGGTTATAAGACACACATACAAATTTTCAGATTTTTCTGAATTCACATGTATTTATAGAAATTAAAACATTTGGTTTCATGCCATTCATAAATTAAGTTAACATAGAACATAGCATGGATTTCAGATTTAATCATGCACAGTCATGAACCACACATACATATTGGCACAAGAAATTTTTCCCAATTTAATTCCCAACACACGATTTACTAGAATTTTCGCAAGGTCTACACATGTTTTCTATTTCTCATTGTAGAAATTATAAAAATTCGCATGAGTATGGGAAAATTTCCAAGTTTGCAGGGCATGGACTGATACATATAAACATGGTTCATAAATTTCACAGCCTTTAATTCCTCAGAATTCATGGGAACAAAATTAAACATGCGTAACCTCTTTCCTACACATGCCTTTTAATAATTCTAATAATTAATTCCATCCACACAAAAATACAGGAAATTTCACACACATCACATTATCTATTTTACATAACATATAAAATTTACATTATATCCTCATGCGTAGAAATCCGGAATTTAAAGATATAGGGCAGAACAGTTCACTGTTTGTCAAGAAGAACTCAACGGCATACTATGGACGTTTACAATAGTTGGCGGCAACATCGTTGGCCGCTGACTCAAGATCTCAACGGCAATAGATCTTGCCGTCAAGTTCGGACCTGTGTAAAAACACAGTCCGAGCTCTAAAGAATGGTGAATGTAGGGGATCCAGGACACGAGGAAAATCCATAAAAATGATAGAAACCTCCTAGACACATACATGGACAAGGTGAAAGGGTTACTTGCCTCTGGAAAAACTCCTAAAGGGATCAAAATGGTTGGAGAAGCTCTCCTTGGGCAGTCCCAAGAAGCCTCCAAGATGTCTCCACTCCGGCCTCTGTGATGCTCCCCTCTGCAATCCAGGGTCGGGGATGTGTAGCCGGATGTGTTGTCTCCCTCCTTGTCGAAGTAGATCTCCAGATGAGGCCTTGGATCGCCGGATCAAAGCCTCCAAACTCCAAGTTTTCTCACAGCTCACTAGGGTTTTCTCTTATCTCTTTGCAAAGAGCCAAGAGAGCTCTAGAGGTTGCAACAAGGGCTCTCTTAAGAGAGGACCCTCTCACCCCACGCAAGAGGTCGGTTGGAAGGCCAAGGAGCCGTTGGGGAGTGGTGGTATCTCCCAAGGCATGGCACACCATGCTGCTGCAGACTGGTCTGTCAGGATATAGACGTCCACCGATATGGCCGTCGACTGAATAATCGACGTCCACCTATATGGACGTTAACAATAAGTGAACGTCCATTCATGTTGACGTCGACTAACCCTTCGGCCAGAACCCAAAACCATGCAAAACCCTAATTTCTCCTAAGTTCATGCATGCAATACATAGGGTGTAATGCACACACTCACTATGTCACGAAATCAACCGATATATACATACAACTAAGTTATACATACATTCATAAGTACACCAAGATAATGTATACATAATACTTACACGATAATGCATATACATACACAAGCATAAAATTGCACACAATAAAATAATAAGGACAAAATTCGAGGGCCTTACAACGACTCGGTCACTGTACGACCTCACAAGTTACATAACTACTTGGTCGCCGTACAATTCGATACAAACAAAACAACGATTCATTCACATTGTCTTTAACGATTTGATTATAACGACTTGTGCATAAAACGATTTGCTTGTGGAACCACAACGATTTGACTACATAACGATTTAAATTATTATGCATAACGATTTGTGTATGCATCTGTTAGTTTATGAATTCATAACGATTCACTCATGCTATAACGATTCCATAAGTCGGTACCAACGATTTCGTGGAATATAACGGTTTGATTTTCGAGCCAATATTTGTATACGTTGAAGTCAAAGTGTTCACGTATATCTTTCTAACAACCATGCATGTATTATGACTGATCGTATCACTGGGTGCATGCAGACGTTATCTTCTATTCTCATGCTTTTTCTGCAAAGATCTTTTTAAAAGAACACAATGGAACTTCTATTTCTGTATAAAATCAATCTAACGTTGACTGACAACAAGAGACAGCTTAGCTGTCTATTGTTTAAGCTTGTAATGCGTGCAGGTCTCTGACAGCACTCATCATACAACGATTGGACAAAATATAAGCCAAAGGATATTACAGAAGATCTTCTCCCTTTGCATGCATGAAAGGATAAATGACTGTTGACTGGAAGCTTCCAAGCGTCAAGTAGTCTAACGTTCACTTAAGCTTAGAGACAACGGGCACTTCAACGTTCGAATTTCAAAAGGATGATATATATATAAAAGAATGAAGCTCCTGAAGCAGCAAAAACGGTTAGAGAACGGAGATACAAGAGAAAATACATCGCTTACAACCTTCTGCAAGCTTTCCTAGAGCCAAGCAAAAATTCCCATATGTTCTAGCTCTTGCTCTCTGTGCTAAGTGTAGATCTGTGAGAGAGCCTTTAGTTCTGAGAAGAGTTCTTTATTGTAGATATTTTCCTTCTCAATTCTTAGCTTCAGATCAAGTGTGTTCTATAAGCTTGATCTAGGGGCTTCATCTCTGAACACTTTTCTGGTGTTGTGCCCTTCGTTGGAAGGAAGACCTGGTGAGGTCCAGGGTGTTGTTCCCTTCATTGGAAGGAAGACCTGGTGGGATCTAGGTGTTGTTCCCTTCGTTAGAAGGAAGACCTGGTGGGATCCAGGGTGTTGTTCCCTTCATGTGAAGGAAGACCTGGTGGGTTCTAGGGTGTTGTTCCCTTCGTGTGAAGGAAGACCTGGTGGGTTCCAGGGTGTTATTCCCTTCGGGTGAAGGAAGACTAGCTGGGGTGTTGGGTGCTGTAGTGTCCTTAAGGGGGACTGTACCCTTGTTAGTGAAATCCTGAGATATTGCTCAGGGACTGGACGTAGGACTCCTAAGGAGAGGAGATCCGAACCAGGATAATTCTCTGTGTCGTGTGATTGCTTTTGTGTGTTTGATTTTTCCCTCACTAACACTAACAATCTGCAAAGTGTGCTTTTGTGACCATTGTGTGAACATGTTTTAAGTATTAAATATTTTTTAATATCCCATTCACCCCCCCCCCCTCTGGGCTAGCTAGCTGGGCAACAACTAGTTCGTCCTGGATCTTTTCCAAGAGCTCGCTTTGGCACCTGGATGGCTTGGTGGGCTTAGAAGGGCGTGTGGCAAACCGCATGCCACAACTGAAGATGCGGGCAGATTGGCGTGATCACCTCCGAAGTATGCCCAAGAATACGTTCACTTGTACTCCAGCGCCTCTCCTTGCCAAAGACCTATGGATACAGCTAGCACCCGGTGTGGAGTTCCGGCTGATTGGGTCGAATGAATTCATGCTATACAACGCACACCGCTGCCTCTCCCAACTTGGGCTCCCACGTCGTGACTTTGAGGGGCCGTCTCATCTAACGCCGATCAAGAGAAGGGAGATCGGTACCAACAATGACGGAGAAGAGGTGGACACCATCAAAGCACTGTGGAAAATCTACTCTTTCAGCAACCGGTCCCATATGTAGAGGAGGTGGAGGAAGAGTGGATGAAATATGTAAAAAAACTCATGAAATCATGGCCCAACGTGGCCGTTTGTAAACGGCAAAATTAAATCCTCAATGAGAAATAAATAGCATCCTTTATGTGGCCAAAATGTACTGCCTTACATAATTGTATCATCCAAAGCATTGAGATTTTTCCTCAAAAATTGGCCCTCAGGTGAGCCTCTTGAATCACGACGGACACAAACATCGTGCTTAACCTTATGATCCACGACCACCTGAGTCATCGCGCTTAACCCCAATTGCGACCATATGCCCCATCGCATTTCAATTGTACTTCAAAATTCAAAAATTGCGTGCCTTAAACTCAGGGTCGGGGCAATGATGGCTCTCTGAATCGCGACGACGGCCTCCGTCGCGTATTAAATCACTACCTCAAAATCACGACGACTGTGTCCGTCGCGTTTTAAACAAGTTGAGGAAGCTACAAATCACCCGAGAGCCCCTCCTTCCTCTCCTTTCGGCTCTTGTTTTGTGCACGTGGGCACGAAGGAGAAAGAGATAGATCAACTTCCAACGTGGTAGGAGTACCCTAGGACACAATCTTACAGGTTTTACCATTGAGGAGCGTTTACCAGCTTGTGGATGTGCTACAGCCAAGGTGGATCTATGGGAGATCATGACAAATGATAAAGGGATAAAATCCAACAAGGGAGTTTAAAGGGAGTCACCTTGGAGGCGGCAACAAAAGGAGTTGAATACTTAATTCGGAATGGAATATCTCACATTACTTGGGAATGGGAGATCAATGGCTCTCGAAAATGTAATTGGTGAGTGATTTTTACTATGATTTCAAAGTACATGTATGCATGCTGTGTTAAAGGTGAAAAAAAGGTATAAATCCAATGAAGATAGAAAATAATCAAGAATAATATATTACGTCGCTTGAGTTAAGTCAATACATCAAATACTCCAAGCGCAGGTCCATCGTCCTCACGAACACAAACGCAACGACCTATCCGCAATAAGATAGGGAGAGGTCCAATTTCGTAGGTAATGGGTTAGGATAGGCTTAGCACTCTTTTTTAAGATATTTACATCCTATTTTAGTATTTATCTTATCCTTATTTAATTTATTTATTAATTAACTCCGAATTTCTTATTTATCTCTCCCTTTACTATCATTATTCCACCTATTTGGCTTGGGGAGAACTTAAATTTCGGGGCTAATGGATTTGGGTATGTCTAGGATTCTTTTTAAGATAAATAGGGGTCATATTGGTATTTTAATGATCCCTTTTTAATTAAGAGATATCATAAATTATGAATTTCCCTATTTATTATAGGTCTTCCATTTTATCCCTATTTTGTCTTATCTAATTCCCTTTTTAGATTAAGATAGAGTCCTATTGAGTTGGGCTAGAGTTAGGACTCTTTTTAAGATAATTTAGGAGTTAAAATAGTCATTATCTTACCGCCTTTTATTTATTAATATTTTTATGTACGAATTTAGGCTTAATTAACTCCCATGAAATTTGGGCTCTTCACATTTGGGCCCATCAATCCATGCTTGGACCACTTATACAACCCATACTTATTTGGCTTAATGAGTTTTTAATTACTTCGAATAATTCACCATTTATTCTAATTTAAATCCATTTATCATATTTATTCAATTGATTTCTTATTTTAATTCATTTTAATATTACTTATCCCAATATTGATAACCTTCATCCATCATTTGGCATCTTGCTTTTGGCCAAGTAATTTATGTATAACTTAATTGTACAACCAATATACTTAATTTACTTAATAGGTAATTATCCTTTCGTTAGTGAATTTATTCATGGCCAAGATTGTCTATTGGTCCAACTATCATAATGGACTATCAACCCATATTATTTAAAGTCTACCCATATGTTTATTTTTAATTTATAACCCACCTTGGCTCATATAATAATAGATTTTCCGTCTTATTCCTTAATTACGACAATAAGTCGCATAAATTCTTAAACTAGGTCCAAATGATTTTTCTATGCCCAAATATCTTGATGAGTCATTAGAGAATATTATTTAAAACATAACCATTATTTTTACAACATTTTTATAGGGGTTTTTACACATGCGATAATGATGCGTACTTTTTTAACTAGTTTGAATTTATTAATTGATAAATTTTATTTTATCTTTATTTTGAATTTATGAATTTTTCGGGGTACTACAATGAGTATGTCTACACAATACAACAGGTGGATCCGACTTCGGCACACACTGAAGATATAGAAGTGACCTCGCTGCAAGATCTTCCAAATGAATAAAAAAAAGAGAAGGAAAAAAAAGAAAAAGAAAAGAAAGGGGCTTAAAAATGAGGTGCTCAGCAGACTTGATCCGTTACTCTTTTAAAATGGATCAAGAGCAAAAATGCATAAAATTCAGCTGAGGTGAAAACCGAAAGGACGCCTCAGGTAAAACTGGGAAACCCTGCTGCATGAAAACTCGAAAGGGTGTGCAAGCAAAAGAAAGAAGGGCTAATTGTGGTGAAAACCCAAAAAGGGCATCATGATTGGTATATCAAAAAAAAAAAGGAAGAAAGATTGTACTCCCTCGACCCTTCTTAGAGCGAGATTGAGTTATCTCACATTCCTTATAAAAGGAAAGACACAAGAGTCGTCAATGGCGAAACAAAGCCAAAGTTCATTCGAACGAATAATCCAATTCTGGGGCTATGACCGAGATAATGATGATTGTGTCTTTCCGCCCTTATAAGAAGTGTGGGAAACTCGAACTCTGCTCGAAGAAAGAGAGAGAAGGAGAACCCAAACAAAAAAGAAAACTCTCATTAAAAAAAATAATTCAAACTCATGTCTTTTGGCTAACAAGCCGTCAAGGCCAGTCAAAAGTCAAATCTCAAGCTTCTTTGGCTAACAAGCCGTCAAGGCCAGTCAAAAAGCTCAAAATCCAGACCTCTTGGCTAACAAGCCGTTAACACCAGTCAAAGGTCGAAATCTATGTCTTTTGGCTAACAAGCCGTCAAGGCCAATCAAAAGTCAAATCTCGAGCTTCTTTGGCTAACAAGCCGTTAAGGCTAGTCAAAAAGTTCAAAATCCAGACCTCTTGGCTAACAAGCCATCAAGGCCAGTCAAAGGTCGAAATCCATGTCTTTTGGCTAAAAAGCCATCAAGGCTAGTCAAAAGTCAAATCCCGAGCTTCTTTGGCTAACAAGCCGGCAAGGCCAGTCAGAAAGCTCAAAATCTAAACCTCTTGGCTAACAAGCCGTCAAGGCCAGTCAAGGTCGAAATTTTCTTTGGCTAACAAGCCGGCAAGGCCAGTCAAAAAGCTCAAAATCCAGACCTCTTGGCTAACAAGCCGTTAACACCAGTCAAAGGTCGAAATCTATGTCTTTTGCTAACAAGCCGTCAAGGCCAATCAAAAGTCAAATCTCGAGCTTCTTTGGCTAACAAGCCGTAAGGCTAGTCAAAAAGTTCAAAATCCAGACCTCTTGGCTAACAAGCCATCAAGGCCAGTCAAAGGTCGAAATCCATGTCTTTTGGCTAAAAAGCCATCAAGGCTAGTCAAAAGTCAAATCCCGAGCTTCTTTGGCTAACAAGCCGGCAAGGCCAGTCAAAAAGCTCAAAATCTAAACCTCTTGGCTAACAAGCCGTCAAGGCCAGTCAAAGGTCGAAATTTTCTTTGGCTAACAAGCCGGCAAGGCCAGTCAAAAAGCTCAAAATCTAAACCTGTTGGCTAACAAGCCGTCAAGGCCAGTCAAAGGTCGAAATCCACGTCTTTTGGCCATAAGTCGTCAAGACCGTCGAAAGTCAAATCACGAGCCCTAGAGGAGCCTCAATCCTCTAAACTATTTACGGCTCTCAGGGAAGCCTCCAATTTCCTACCATACCTAAATTCAAACTCTCAATCCATGGCTCTCAGGGAAGCCTTTAATTCCCTACCATACATGAACCCAAACTCACAATTTATGGCTCTCGGGGAAGCCTCTAATTCCCTACCATACATAAATCTAAATTCTCAATCCATGACTCTCAGGGAAGCCTTTAATTCCCTGCCACACATAAATCCAAATTATCAATCCATGGCTCTCAGGGAAGCCTTTAATTCCCTACCGACTATAAACCCAAGCTTCTGGCCAACACACCGTCAAGATCGGCCAACCCAATTAAAATCCAAATCCCACGGCTCTCAAGGAAGCCTTTAATTCCTTACCGCATTCAAAGCCTCATGCCCCTCAGGGAAGCCTTTAATTCTATTAAAAAAAAGAAATAAAATAAATAGGGGCTTAAAAAGGAGGTGCCCCAACGGACTTGGTCTATCACTTCATCATGATGGATCAAGGGTAAAAAGGTCTAAAACCCGACTGAGGTGAAAACCCAAAAGGGCGCCTCAGGCAAAAATGGGTAAACCCCTCAACACGAGAACCTGCAAAGGCGTGTTGAAAAAAGCTAGAGGGGGCCAATCTTGGCAAAAACCTGAAAGGGCACTGAGGTTGGTAATGTGAACAAAAAAAAGAAGAAAGAGAAAAATCTTCCGGCCGCACTGTTATGGACATTCTCTATCCATGATGGCCGGCCAAGTCAAAATTTACATCTTTTGGCTAACAAGTCGTCAAGACCAGCCAAAAGTCAAATTACGTGCCCGAGGGAGCCTCAATCCTCTCAACCAAAATACGTGCCCGATAGAGCCTCAATCCTCTCACCCAAATACGTGCCCGAGGGAGCCTCAATCCTCTCACCCAAATACGTGCCCGAGGGAGCCACAATCCTCTCAACCAAAATACGTGCCCGAGGAAGCCTCAATCCTCTCAACCAAAACACATGCCCGAGGGAGCCTCAATCCTCTCACCAGAATACGTGCCCGAGGGAGCCTCACTCATCTCACCCGAATCACGTGCCCAGGGAGCCTCAATCCTCTCACCCAAATCACGTATTCGAGGGAGTCTCAATCTCTCACCCAAATCATGTGCCCGAGGGAGCCTCAATCCTCTCACCCAAATCACGTGCCGAGGGAGCCTCAATCCTTTCACCCAAATCACGTGCTCGATGGAGCCTCAATCCTCTCACCCAAATACGTGCCCGAGGGAGCCTCAATCCTCTCACCCGAATCATGTGCCCGAGGGAGCCTCAATCATCTCACCCAAATCACGTGTCCGAGGGAGCCTCAATCCTTTCACCCAAATCACGTGTCCAAGGGAGCCTCAAGCCTCTCACCCAAATCACGTGCCCGAGGGAGCCTCAATCCTTTCACCCAAATCACGTGCCCGAGGGAGCCTCAATCCTCTCACCCAAATCAGGTGCCCGAGGGAGCCTCAATTCTCTCACCCAAATCATGTGCCCAAGGGAGCCTCAATCCTCTCACTCAAATCATGTGCCTGAGGGAGCCTCAATCCTCTCACCCAAAACCACGAGCCCGAGAGAGCCTCAATCTCCTCATCAAATTATAGCCCTAGAGAGGTCTTAATTCTCTAACACAAGCATGTTATGGCCCCAGATGAGTCCTAATCCTCTAAATGAGATAGCTCACGGCTTTTGGGGAAGCCTTAAAACCCCTATTATCAATAAAGATCACATGTTGATGGTGAAACTCAGAAGCACAATGTATATAGCAAATAAAAGTCTTAGTCCCAGGACAGGCCTTTGGGATAGCCCAAAAAGGAGAAGTCAAAATGAATGGATAGCATGCACTGATGCTAAAAACAACTTTCTCAAGCAAGCCTATGCTCTGGTGTCGCCTGCTCTTAGAAGGTCAGCCTGTGAAAAAGAAGAGTACAAACGGCTCTATCATGTATAAGCAAGGTCATCATTTCACTCCAATTCATGGCTTGCACAATTTTTGTAGAAGTTATACTAGTCTCTGCTTGCAAAATAGCCAGTTGGGTCTCCATGATTCTCGGCTCCAAGTAATCTTCTTCAATGTCATGTACCTGATCCAACTCTGCAAGGACAAAACAACAAGAAATCATATTTTTGCCACAAAAGAACGAGAAAAGAAAAGGATAAAGCAGCTCATCAAAAGATATATTGCAGCAAAGTCACAATTTTCAATGCATAAAGCAAAATTTTGGCATTGTTGTCATGAGATGATGGTCATTGGTACTGCAAGTCCAAAAGAAATGGAAAGTTTACTGCAAGTATGTCATAAGCTGTGACATATCAAATCACAAGTATAACATCTTCACCATGGATCTCAACAACGTCAAAATGACTGAAATGAATTGGCAGAAACAAAAGAAAAATGTTGCAACATGTTGGAAAATGCAAATGACATGAATTCTATTTGCGAGAAGCATTAAATGATCACAAGATGCATCAAAGAAAATGCACGTGACAGTCGCTCGATGATATGGCACTAGCCCTCTATCACGTGGGGGGCATTTGTTGCGCCAGATTTCTGTCTGGCCTCCCACGTAGAAGAAACAAAAAAAAAAGTGGATAAATGAAACAAAGGAACAAAATACATAAAAGAAAAAGGGGGGAGAACTTTACCTCTATCCCCAGCCACCTGGGGAAGCCGCCGTTGGCCTCCCTTGTTGCTGCCGACATCGCCCCTGCTTGGGGTGGCCACCGCTGGCACCCTCTGCTCCTTCCCAAGTCGCCCCCTTCTGCCTGGCTTGCCCACCGCGGGAGGGAGAAAAGGAGGCGAAGGAGGCGAGAAAGGGGGGGAGGGCGAAGCCCTTGCAGTTGCCGCCGGTCCCTCCCCTGATGCCGCTGCTTGCTCCTGCGGCTGCTGCTCACGCCGCCGCTATGGCCGCCGCTTGGCTACCCCGCCGCCGCCTCCCTGCTGCACCGCCGCCGCCGCCGCTGTTAGCCCCTAGGTGGGCCGCCGTCGAGCAAGGGAAGAGGAGGAAGGAGGCCGCGCACTGCGCGCCTCCCTTCCTCTGCTCTGTCTTGCGCAGAGACCAACGGGGAAGGGGGCCGAACAAAAAAACGGAAGGGAAAAAAGAAAGAAAGAGAAAATAAAAGGGGCTAAAATGTAAATACATAACCCAAAAATTATGTAAAACCCCCTGTGGAGGTGTGCAAACCTCCGGGGAAGGAGCGCCAACGTCTTGGCCGGTGTCCCTCCTCCTTCCACTATAAAAGGAGGGGGCGCCCCAAGCTAAGGATGAGGATTTTCTGAAGCTTCAACACAGAGCAAGGCTCTGAGAAGGACTGCAAGGCGGTATAGGAGAAGGGTCTGCAAGGCAGCCCTAAAAAATATTGTGTAAGGCACAATTTGAATTTTCTCAAGTCTTAAGCAAGGTCCATTGGGCTTCCCCTATTGGGCCAAATTCTTATTGGGCCTAAATTACTTATTGGGCCAAACTTGTACCTTTTATGTCATGACTTAATGAATGACCACGTTCATATTGTTTAATGGGCCTAAGATTGCTTATTGGGCCGTCCATTGGTGTTTTTATACGTGATAATATTAATGGACCTATTGGGCTAATTTCATTCATTTAATCACACATTATATGAATAGTACATGTAGTGTCACATTTATTTCAAAATTTTCATTACTTGGTTTCTTAATCAAAATCAACCAATTTTTCAACAAACCTTAATAAAATATTTCACAAACATTGTTGTTTAATTTTCAATAACATAAAAATAACAAACAAGTCATGTCTCATGTCATTTTTGATCCACCTTAAGTAAATCTCCCTTTAAATCAAATAAATAAATGAAAACATTAAATTAATCAACATAATCATAATTTAAATAAATAAATGACGAAAATAATTAAATAAATGAAATCAATAATTTTAAAAATACCCAAAAATGAGAAAACAAATTTAAAAATCAATAAAAATGAAATAAATATTCAAAAACTCCAAAAAATAGATTGCATGCTTGCAACTTTGTTTTCTCTCATTTCATTTAATTGTGAGTCACGCTCTTCTGTTTCAAAGGGTTGTCTGATGCTTAATCGAGGGTGTTCAGCCTTTGTGCTGATATAATTAACACTAACTGAGGTTAGTGGGGGAGGTCAAACGAACTAAATAAGACTATGTCCATATAAATAAATAAAAGTCAAATAAATCAAATTCAAAGATAAAATTAAAAATTTTAAAGTGTTTAAAAAATGGTTCTCACAGGCCCCTTGTTTACCTGGAGTTATAAGAGGTCAGCCAAATTTCATGTCCGAGAAAGGCTGGATAGGGTCCTGGTGGATGGGGACTGGAGACATAAATATCCAGATGCAACAGTTCATTATCTCCCAAGAATAGGCAGTGATCACTTCACTTCCCCATTCTTCTTGATTCTAATGGTTTTAAAAAATTCAGAAGGAATATCTTCAAGATGGAAGCGACATGGTTCACTTAATTAACAGGTTTTGGAGTCACCGGTCTGTTTTCAATGACAAATATCAGGAGCATATGGAGGAACTGCAGAGAAGAATCAGAAGATGGAAGAGGAAATATAATGTGAATGCCCAGCAAGAAATGATGAGGATTCAAAAAGAGCTATCTCAGATTAGTAGAATGCCAATTCTAATAGCTCTAATCAGATGGAGGCTAAGTTAGAAGCAGAATATGAAAAATTTTCTGAACAGGAAAATCTATTTTGGAAACAAAGGGCAAAGATCCAGTGGCTTAATTATGGAGACAGGTGCACAAGATTCTTTCATATCAGTGCTACCAATCGTAGAAGCCAGAATTGTATCTCTTGGATCCAATTACCCAGTGGGAACTGGATACGAGACCCCTGGTAGAATCAGGAATCATTTCATGGAATATTTTTCTTCCCTTTATACTTCTTCAAATCCCCTGCCTGTTCCTAGGGAGTTTAATCTTAAATCTAGTCCTCTGTCCACACAAGAGAATTTGGAGTTTTGTAGATGTCCAACCCCAGATGAAATTTCAGATGTAGTTGGCTCACTCCCCTTCATAAGTCCTCTGTGCCAGATGGTATCACAGTGGCTTTTCTAAAATCTAGTGGGATATTTTGGAAAATGATGTTATATCTTGTGTCCAGCATTTCGTTCTTACTGCTGATCTCCCTAATGCATGTAATCACACTCATTCCTAAGAAGGTCAATGCTTCTAAAGTCACTGATTTTAATACTGTCTATAAAATCATAGCCAAAATCCTAGTTTCCAGATTCAAGAATTCTCTCCACAAGCTGGTTTCAGCCAATCAAGGAGCTTTTATTCCAGGCAGGCAGATCACCGATAGCATTGTAATAGTGCAGGAGTTTGCTTCATTCTCTTCATAAAAAAAAGGGTAAATTGGGGTAGTCGGTATCAAAGTGAATTTGTCGAAAGCCAATGACAAATTGGAGTGGGAGTTCATTAGAACAATGTGAGTAAGCATGGTTTCTTCCAAGGGCTATTCAGTTAATTATGTCCTGGGTGACATCTGTTACCCATTCTATCAATTAAATGGTCGAGCTACTGGATGCATCAGACCAACAAGAGGGATCAGGCAGGGCTGTCCTTTGTCTCCATATCTATTTATTTTGTAGGCTGAAGCCTTGTCAACCTTGTTTGCATATAAGGAGGAGGAAGGAGCTATTAGAGGTTTCAAAGTAAAATAAGAGCGCCTTCAATTACCCATGTGCTTTATGCTGATGATATCTTTATTCTTGGCAAGGCAGAGGTTGGAGAAGTAGTTGAAATATGAAGCTCTTGGGGCAGTTTGCCAAGTGCTCAGGGCAAGAGTTTTTTGTTTTTTTTTGAAAAGTGGATGGTACCACTAATGTATAAATAAGAGGAGGAATGTACAAATATAGGCTGTACAAAAGGTGCACATCCCACCTATACACCTCCAACCACATCCACCACACAACCTAGCATTGGCCCCCCAACAAAGCGAAAAGAGACGAATTAAGATGATTCACATTACATAGCTTGTCCGCCCACTCTATCACTCCACTACAAATGACAGCAAAAAGACACTCAGCATCCCTCGCAACTCTACCAAAAATGCGCTGATTTCTTTTTGTCCAAATCATCCAGTGTTGCATGAAGAACAAGCTAGCCACCAAATTGTTGTATCTCCCTTGAGAGGCCAGTGTCTCCTCCACTTTTGAATGAAAAAGAGCACATCATCTGCAGCAAGAACATCTCCTCGAGAAGAAGATGCCACCGCCTCCCACACCAATCGAGCATAAGGGCATCCCACGAACAAGTGATCAATAGTCTCTTCGTCCACCCCACAAAGAACACACACGGCCAGCAGATCCGAAAAGAGATGATGGAGTCTATCCTAGTAGGGAAACGTCTATGGGAGATTCTCCAGATGAGAACCTTTACCTTGAGCAGGATCCTCACCTTCCAAACCTCCCTCTGGAGTTCATGATGTAGCCCACCATTCGAGGACTATCTGGTAAACTGATCTCACAATGAAAACACCTCCCTTCTCCCACCTCCACAACCACCGATTGTCAGAATCAAAGAGAGAAAAGGAGGACACCTGAGCAAGCAAATCCTCCAGCTGCTCAATCTCTAGCTGACACAAACACCTTTTGAAAGTAAGTGCCCAAACCCTCCCCGAAAGGGTAGAGTCAAACACATGAGCGACTGAGGAAAGAGAATCCATCACCACCTAGAAAAGATCAGGGAAATCCACACTAAGTGGAATATCCTCACACTATCTATCCATCCAAAACCTCCTTTACCCATCGAGATCCTCATCCCACAAGGACAATATCCCTGCAAGAGGAGATGTCTCGCCACAAGGGGAAAGTGATAGACCTCGGGGAAGGAGACAAATCCCAAACTCTGGAGCTCTGAAAGTACCTCTCCCGGATAATAGTAGTCCACCAACTAACCTCACCAGCCTCTAACCTCTACAGTCAGTAAAGTCATGTTGAAGTCTTGGATATTCTTTAGCCCCAAACCACCCTACTCCCTGCTCTTGGTGACTCTCCCCCATGCCACATCATGCCACCCCCTGATTTTTGCCTCCGGTCAGAGCAAGAGGTTCATTTGTAGAAATCAATAATGGTGTACAGTCCCAATACTCCACAAGCTATGAGAAGCATTTGATGCAGGTCTCAAAATTTGGATTGATAGCTCATGAAGCTTTATATTTGGATACTCCAATCTTTCTGGGGAGGTCTAAGGCTGATTGTCTTCATTTTCTAGAAGAGAAATGTAGAAGGAGAATCTCAATGTGGAAAGCAAATACACTTTGTTCTGCTGGGAAAGCATTACTCATCAAGTCCGCTTTAAGTGCCATCCTGGTGCGTATCATGAACACTGTTAATTCTAGTTGGGATTATTAAAAAATGACAAGAATTCAAAGGAACTTTTGGTGGTAAGCAGAACGTCCCTTTGGTAGCTTGGGAAAATTGCAAAAAATCTAAATATGCTGGGGGAATGAGCTTTTGAAATCATCAGATTTTTAATAAGACGATGTTTAACACGCAGAATTTCTTCATCTTTCTTTTACAAGAAAAAGATAATTTGTTGATGGTTATCTATTTTGCGGGTGTGCCAGTCTGTTAAAACAGATAAATTCATTCATTTATCAGGCGATTTAGGTGTCTTGTACTGGACATTCCCCACCGACCGAAATCGATGTTAATTTACATCGAGGTGACCTTGAACACCTTGATTCTCTGTCAAAGAACACATTTTATCTCTATTTGTTGTGACGATATTGATCTTGAAGATCATCCTTCATAGATGTATATTCTTGCAAAGAAATTTGAAGTGTTCATTGTTATACGCATGTAATTTGAAATACAACTTGGTCTTTCAAGACCTTTATAAATGGTGCCGATATATAATCGGATCTTCAAAATTGCATTCAATCACAATCAGACCCTTTTGAATTTGCTTCTGTCACGATAAGACCGTTGATTTTCATCTTCATCACGATCAAACTGTTGGATTTGAATCTCATCACGATCTGATCGTCGATTTGCATCTTCATCATGATCAAATAGTTGGATTTGAATTTCATTACGATCAGGCCGTTGAATTTGAATTTCATCACGATTAGACTGTTGCATTTGAATCTGATCACGATCTAACCATTATATTTACTTTGTGGTCACCATCACCCTTCAACAGAAATGGGACCTTTAATCGGTCTCGCCAAATTTCTGCAAGTTTCTACCCTTTTGGGGTTTTACTGCAAACCTCCACTCTTTCTGGGATTTTTGTAGCCCTCCCACGTCAGGGTATTTCTATAAGTATCAGCTACTATGATTAGAGAGCTGAAAACTTGACCAATGTTGTGTTTTGAAGAAGAAATCCAGAGGAGATTTGGAGAGTATTGTATACATGACTGTTCAAGAATTCCTTGCCATTTTCTGACATTCCCAGGCACCTCTGCCATTTCTTGGCCTTTTCAGACCTTCTGCCATCAGCTGATATCTACGGGTTCTTTCCGTCATTTCTTGACTTCCTGAGCAGCCCCAAGTATTTCCATCATTAGTTAACTTTCTCTGGGTGCTTCTTTCATTCTTGGTATTCTATGTCTTTCTCGTCATTTTTTGACCTTCTCGAACATTTCTATCATTTCTTGACTTTTTCGAACAGTCTGGGTACTTTGTCTTTTGTTGACTTTCCCTGGGTGGTTCTACCATTTTGTTGCACCAATTTTTGCCCAAAGAAAAGAAGAAGAAAAGAAAACAGAAGAGGAAAAAATAAGAAAAGAAAAAAAAAAGGGGAAAACCTCACCTCTGTCAAGCCACCGCCACCGTTGGCGGCTTCCTCTGCCACTGCTATTGCAACTTCTCCCAGCAAGGGCTGTCGGCGTAGGGGAGTTCCCCTGTTGGCCTCGCCAGCAATCCCCCCTGCCCCTTCTGCCGTCGCCGCAGGGGAGGGCCTCCCCCGCTACCGCCGCTGCTGCTGCTGGCCCACACCACTGTGGCCCCCGCTGTTGCTGCTTGCTCCTGCTGCTGCTGTCGCCGCCACCCTGTTGCTCCGCCGTCGCCGCTATCCCCTGTGGGGGGCCGCCATCGAGCAGGAAGGGAGGAGGAGGAAGGAGGCTGCACGCCTCCCCTTCCTCTGTTGTCTGTCGTAGAGGCCAACCAGGGAGGGTTCGGGCCAAGCGAGGAAGAAGAGAGGAGGAGGAGGTCGTGCGCCTCCTCCCTTCCAGTCGCCCCTCTCTCTCGCGCTCCCTCTATCTCTCTCCCGATGCCCTAAAGGGCATAAACGCAAAAAGAAAAAGAAAGATAGGCAAAAAAGAAAGAAAGAAAAAGAGGAAAGGGGGAAATATGCAAAAATGCAAATGGTCGGTGTTGGTCCTTTTGGTACGGCAGCAAGCTAACCTAGAGGAGGAGGGGGGGGGGTGAATAGGTTTTTCTGAGATCTGAAATAGAAACAAAACACAGAAATTAACACTTGAAGGTGGTTAGTTTGGTGTGATAAAGAGTAGCAGTGCGGAAGCAAATGAACAATCACACAAAGGACACAAGGAATTTATCCTGGTTCGGCCCTTCCCACATGGAAGTCCTACGTCCAGTCCCCAAGCAACCTCTTGGGATTTCACTAACCAAGGGTACAGTCCCCCTTAAGGACACTACAACACCCAGCACCCCAGCTGGTCTCTTCTCTTCCCGGGCAAGAAGGCAGCCCACTTCTCTTACAGGTAAAGAAGCCAACCTCCTGGTACAAACCCCAGTGCGGTTCTGCTAGACACAAACCCCTAGCTAGGTTCTACACTGTACACAGTCCTACAGCTGGACAGAAGTCTTTCTTAGAAAAACAAAGAACTAAGCTGAGAGTTGGAACAAATGAAAACCAACTAAAAGAACTCTCAGCAAAAAGACTCTCTCCCCAGATTACAAAGATGCATACAGAGAGAGTGAAGAGAGGAGAAGGAGCTGAAGCTGAAGGCTTCAGATGCTTGAACACTTCTTCTGGGCTCAGGCTCTTTCTCTCTTTTCCTTGAGTGTATGTGGAGTTGAGGTTCTTCCCGGATGTACACTCTTGAAAAATCTTCAGGAAAAGTTGTTTTCTTCTTCAGCCTTGCTTCATCTTTTATATGAGCAATTTGAATAAATCCGTTGGAGTTCTAGCCGTTGCTCATCTTCTCTTTCTTCTGATAATTTGTGGTCTACGAGGTCTGCAAGCATAGAAAAAAGTGTTTAGATAAAAGAGTGTTTATGTCAAAAAGGCTCATACCTCTATGTTTCCTGTTGCCACCCAGAAGTAGTAAGTAACCCCTTTTTGTTGGCAGGAAAGAAAAGATCTAGAGAGATAAGCAAAAAGATCTCCTGTTAGAAAGATAGAGGATTACGCAAATCAAGAATATTTGATTTTCACTAGATGCCAAAAATATTTTGGAATATAAAGGAAATCTATGTTTAAATGAAATCCATGTTGAAATCCATGTTTTACAAAGGAATCCATGTTTCACTTATCAAATCCTTATAAGAGTTACAAAGGAATCCATGTGAGAAGTCTGTGTGAGTTACAAAGGAATCCTTATGAGAAGTCTGTGTGAGTTACAAAGGAATCCTATGAGAAGTCTGTGTGAGTTACAAAGGAATCCTTATGAGTATTACAAAGGAATCGTTATGAGAGTGAATCCTGAGAGCGAATCCTATGAGAGTTACAAAGGAATCGTTATGAGAATTACAAAGGAATCGTTATGAGAGTGAATCCTTGAGAGCGAAACCTTATGAGAGTTACAAAGGAATCGTTATGAGAGTGAATCCTTATGAGAGTTACAAAGGAGTCTGTGTGAGTATAAAGGATCCTTATGAGTTACAAAGGAGTCTGTGTGAGTACAAAGGAATCCTTATGAGTTACAAAGGAGTCTGTGTGAGTTACAAAGGAATCCTTATGAGAGCAAATCGATGTGGCACTTTGAACTGAAATCGATATATATTGAATGGACATCGATTTATGTGTTTAGTGCAAATCATTACGGTAATAATGTCATAAATTTATATTTATTAGAAAATCATGATATTAATTTATAATTAGAAAAATCATAGTATTAAATATATTTAATATTCAATTAATCACATAAATTTATATTTATTAAGAAAAACATGATATTAAATATTTTTAATAATAATTAATTAAACATAAATTTTGTTATCACCAAAATAAAAGGGTAAAATATAGGAGTGGTTCAACAATCTCCCCCTTTTTGGTGATGACAAAATTTATGAGAATTTTCTGACAAAAATACGTAAAGCATAGAAAATACAGAAAATTCACAGATAATGCATACCATGCATACTCTCCCCATTTTTGTCACAAACCAAAAAGGAAGGTTCTTACCATTGCATTCTCTCCCCTTTGTGAAAGAAATTCTTACCATTGAGGGGTTCAACAATGATTGACATAAATGAATAACTCCCCCTTAGTCTGTGCTCCCCCTGAATGAGAGACTCCACCTGAATGAAACTTGCAAATAATTGTTAGTAATAAAGACTCATTCATTTTTGTGACTACTCTTTCTTCAGATGTGATTTTAATGAAGAATCTGCAGTCACTCCTGTCTTGAGCATTCTTGGTTTTTGATGCTCCAAGGCTAACCTGCAAATACATTACTTAGAGGTAGGTACCCAAATCTTTTTGGGTCCTTGATGGTTAGATGCATGAAAATAACCTTTAGGAATCCAAACTAAGTGCCTGTTGTGCAGGTGTTTACTGTGTGTCCTAATTTATTACAATGAGAACAACAATGAATATAATCTATTTTGCAGTTCTTATTGTTTTTATGATGTCTGTTAGGACATGATTTTAAAACATTTTCCTTTACAGGGGCCTTTTTCTGAGGCATCTTGGTTTCTTTTACAAATTTTGGTAATGGATGTTTTTCAGGAATTGTGACTGTTTTCCTTTTTCAGGAGGTATGTAACCAAGCCCTTGTTGTTATTTCCAGATTTTGATCCGTTTAAGCATAGGGCTAAAGATGTTTTTCCTTTAGTTAATTTTCTAACTGATTCTTTTAAATATAGATTTTCTTCAGTTAGAGTTTTTAATTTTCTTCTAACTCTAATTTTTCATTCTCCTTATTTTTAAATATTCATCCAAAAGATAAATGTTATCTTTACTATCCTTTAATTGTTTTTCTAGTTGCTCCAATTCGGATTTAAGATCAAAATTGGTTTTCTAAGCAAATAGTGTGGTTTTTCAGATTCTTTAATTCTTTTACAACATTTTTATGTTTTTCATATAGTTCATTAAATACTTCTTCTAAGTCTTCAGATTCTGATCCTGAATCTGTGCAAGAATCAAAAGATGAGTTAGGATGTACCTCATCTAGTCCTACCATGAGGGCTAGATTACCTGCTCTTTCTCTGATTCTGAGCTTGATGATTCTGAGCATGTGGTCTCTTCATTTCCCCAAGCAGCCGCCATGACTTTTCTTTTGAATTTCTTGTGCTTCATTTTGGACTTTTCTGGTTGACCAGTCTTCTTTAGTTTAGGACAGTCTGGTCTTAAATGTCCAGGTTTTCTGCATTCATAGCAGACTGGTTCTTTTTCTTTTCTCTCTTTCTTTTGAAAACTTCTTGATCCATTTTTCTTCTTCTTGAGAATTTTCTGAAGCTTGGACAGTACTTCATCTACGTCACTGTCTTCAGAATCTGCATTTTTGGAACTAGAAGAAGAAGAGGAAGGAGCAGCTACAACCTTAAGAGCATTAGTACATTTCTTCTTTGATGAGCATTCAGATAAACGCTCCATATTAATTTCATGTGCCATGAGGGAACCTATTAAGTTATCAATAGATAATTCGGTTAAGTCATGGGCCTCTTCAATAGCAGTTACTTTAGGTGTCCATGAGATAGTTAAAGACCTAAGTATCTTTCTAACATTTTCTTCATCAGATAGGTTTTTACCAAGAGAGCTTAAACCAACTACTATGCTTGAAAATCTATTATACATCTGAATGATATTTTCATGAGGAAGCATTTTAAATGCTCATATGTGTGACAAGAATATCTATCCTAGTTTGTTTTACTTTATCTGTTCCTTCATAAGTTACCTGCAGTTTATCCCATATTTCCTTAGCTGATTTACATGCAGATACTCTACTAAATTCTCTTTTGGATAAAGCACAACATAAGTAGTTCTTAGCTTTAAAGTTTAAAGATAATTTACTTTTATCTGCTGCTTGTAATGGCAGTAGTGCCTGGAATAGGAACAATAACATAATCACCTACCTCGATTACCTGCCATAGATCAAAGTCTGTGCCTCGAATGAAGCATTCCATTCTCATCTTCCAATATTGGTAGTCCTCTCCATCAAAGAATGGAGGTCTGGTGACTGATTGACCTTCAGCATCCTTAAGCTGCCATGGATCTTACTCTAAGATCGTTGGATCTTCGAATGATCAGAGACGCTCTGATACCACTTGTTGGCCTTTTGGTACGGCAGCAAGCTAACCTAGAGGGGGGGGGGTGAATAGGTTTTTCTGAGATCTGAAATAGAAACTTAAACACAAAAATTAACACTTGAAGGTTTGGTTAGTTTGGTGTGATAAAGAGTAGCAGTGCGGAAGCAAATGAACAATCACACAAAGGACACAAAGAATTTATCCTGGTTCGGCCCTTCCTACATCGAAGTCCTACGTCCAGTCCTCAAGCAACCTCTTGGGATTTCACTAACCAAGGGTACAGTCCCCCTTAAGGACACTACAACACCCAGCACCCCAGCTGGTCTTCTTCTCTTTCCGGGCAAGAAGGCAGCCCACTTCTCTTACAGGTAAAGAAGCCAACCTCCTGGTACAAACCCCAGTGCGGTTCTGCTAGACACAAACCCCTAGCTAGGTTCTACACTGTACACAGTCCTACAGCTGGACAGAAGTCTTTCTTAGAAAAGAAAGAACTAAGCTGAGAGTTGGAACAAATGAAAACCAACTAAAAGAACTCTCAGCAAAAAGACTCTCTCCCCAGATTACAAAGATGCATACAGAGAGAGTGAAGAGAGGAGAAGGAGCTTGAAGCTTGAGGGCTTCAGATGCTTGAACACTTCTTCTTGGGCTCAGGCTCTTCTCTTTTCCTTTGAGGTATATGGAGTTGAGGTTCTTCCCGGATGTACACTCTTGAAAAATCTTCAGGAAAAGCTGTTTTCTTCTTCAGCCTTGCTTCATCTTTTATATGAGCAATTTGAATAAATCCGTTGGAGTTCTAGCCATTGCTCATCTTCTCTTTCTTCTGATAATTTGTGGTCTACGAGGTCTGCAAGCATAGAAAAAAATGTTTAGATAAAAGAGTGTTTCTGTCAAAAAGGCTCATACCTCTATGGTTCCTGTTGCCACCCAGAAGTAGTAAGTAATCCCCTTTTTGTTGGCAGGAAAGAAAAGATCTAGAGAGATAAGCAAAAAGATCTCCTGTCAGAAAGATAGAGGATTACGCAAATCAAGAAATTTGACTTTTTCACTAGATGCCAAAAATATTTGAATATAAAGGAAATCTATGTTTAAATGAAATCCATGTTGAAATCCATGTTTTACAAAAGAATCCATGTTTCACTTATCAAATCCTTATAGAGTTACAAAGGAATCCATGTGAGAAGTCTGTGTGAGTTACAAAGGAATCTTATGAGAAGTCTGTGTGAGTTACAAAGGAATCTTATGAGTATTACAAAGGAATCGTTATGAGAGTAATCCTTGAGAGCGAATCTTATGAGAGTTACAAAGGAATCGTATGAGAATACAAAGGAATCGTTATGAGAGGAATCCTGAGAGCGAATCCTTATGAGAGTTACAAAGGAATCGTTATGAGAGTGAATCCTTATGAGAGTTTACAAGGAGTCTGTGTGAGTATTAAAGGAATCCTTATGAGTTAAAGGAGTCTGTGTGAGTAAAAGGAATCCTTATGAGTTACAAGGAATCTGTGTGAGTTACAAATGAATCCTTATGAGAGCAAATCGATGTGGCACTTTGAACTGAAATCGATATATATTGAATGGACATCGATTTATGTGTTTAGTGCAAATCATTACGGAATAATGTCATAAATTATATTTATTAGAAAATCATGATATTTAATTTATAATTAGAAAAATCATGGTATTAAATATATTAATATTCAATTAATCACATAAATTTATATTTATTAAGAAAAACATGATATTAAATATTTTAATAATAATTAATTAAACATAAATTTTGTTATCACCAAAATAAAAGGGTAAAATATAGGAGTGGTTCAACAATCTCCCCCTTTTTGGTGATGACAAAATTTATGAGAATTTTCTGACAAAAATACGTAAAGCATAGAAAATACAGAAAATTCACAGATAATGCATACCATGCATACTCTCCCCCTTTTTGTCACAAACAAAAAGAAGGTTCTTACCATTGCATTCTCTCCCTTTGTGAAAGAAATTCTTACCATTGAGGGGTTCAACAATGATTGACATAAATGAATAACTCCCCCTTAGTCTGTGCCCCTGAATGAGAGACTCCACCTGAATGAAACTTGCAATAATTGTTAGTAATAAAGACTCATCATTTTTGTGACTACTCTTTCTTCAGATGTGATTTGAATGAAGAATCTGCAGTCACTCCTGCCTTGAGCATTCTTGGTTTTTGATGCTCCAAGGCTAACCTGCAAATACATTACTCAGAGGTAGGTACCCAAATCTTTTTGGGTCCTTGATGGTTAGATGCATGAAAATAACCTTTAGGAATCCAAACTAAGTGCCTTGTTGTGCAGGTGTTTACTGTGTGTCCTAATTTATTACAATGAGAACAACAATGAATATAATCTATTTTGCAGTTCTTATTGTTTTTATGATGTCTGTTTAGGACATGATATTTTAAAACATTTTCCTTTACAGGGGCCTTTTTTTGAGGCATCTTGGTTTCTTTTACAAATTTTGGTAATGGATATTTTTCAGGAATTGTGACTTGTTTTCCTTTTTCAGGAGGTAGTAACAAATCCCGTTTGTTATTTCCAGATTTTGATCCGTTTAAGCATAGGGCTAAAGATGTTTTTCCTTTAGTTAATTTTCTAACTGATTCTTTTAAATACAGATTTTCTTCAGTTAGAGTTTTTAATTTTTCTTCTAACTCAAATTTTTCATTCTCCTTATTTTTTAAATATTCATCCAAAAGATAAATGTTATCTTACTATCCTTAATTGTTTTTCTAGTTGCTCCAATTCGGATTTAAGATCAGAATTGGTGTTTTCTAAGCAAATAGTGTTGTTTTTCAGATTCTTTAATTCTTTTACAACATTTTTATGTTTTTCATATAGTTCATTAAATACTTCTTCTAAGTCTTCAGATTCTGATCCTGAATCTGTGCAAGAATCAAAAGATGAGTTAGGATGTACCTCATCTAGTCCTACCATGAGGGCTAGATTTACCTGCTCTTTCTCTGATTCTGAGCTTGATGATTCTGAGCATGTGGTCTCTTCATTTTCCCAAGCAGCCGCCATGGCTTTTCTTTTGAATTTCTTGTGCTTCTTTTGGACTTTTCTGGTTGACCAGTCTTCTTTAGTTTAGGACAATCTGGTCTTAGATGTCCAGGTTTTCTGCATTCATAGCAGACTGGTTCTTTTTCTTTTCTCTCTTTCTTTGAATCCTTCTTGATCCATTTTTCTTCTTCTGAGAAATTTTCTGAAGCTTGGACAGTACTTCATCTACGTCACTGTCTTCAGAATCTGCATTTTTGGAACTAAGAAGAAGAGGAAGGAGCAGCTACAACCTAAGAGCATTAGTACATTTCTTCTTTGATGAGCTTTCAGATAGACGCTCCATATTAATTTCATGTGCCATGAGGGAACCTATTAAGTTATCAATAGATAATTTGTTAAGTCATGGGCCTTTCCAATAGCAGTTACTTTAGGTGTCCATGAGATAGTTAAAGACCTAAGTATCTTTCTAACATTTTCTTCATCAGATAGGTTTTTACCAAGAGAGCTTAAACCAACTACTATGCTTGAAAATCTATTATACATCTGAGTGATATTTTCATTTGGAAGCATTTTAAATTGCTCATATTGTGTGACAAGAATATCTATCCTAGTTTGTTTTACTTTATCTGTTCCTTCATAAGTTACCTGCAGTTTATCTCATATTTCTTTAGCTGATTTACATGCAGATACTCTACTAAATTCTCTTTTGGATAAAGCACAACATAAGTAGTTCTTAGCTTTAAAGTTTAAAGATAATTTACTTTTATCTGCTGCTGTAATGGCAGTAGTGCCTGGAATAGGAACAATAACATAATCACCTACCTCGATTACCTGCCATAGATCAAAGTCTGTGCCTCGAATGAAGCATTCCATTCTCATCTTCCAATATGGTAGTCCTCTCCATCAAAGAATGGAGGTCTGGTGACTGATTGACCTTCAGCATATCCTTGAGCTGCCATGGATCTTTACTCTAAGATCGTTGGATCTTCGAATGATCAGAGACCCGCTCTGATACCACTTGTTGGCCCTTTGGTACGGCAGCAAGCTAACCTAGAGGAGGGGGGGGGGTGAATAGGTTTTTCTGAGATCTGAAATAGAAACTTAAACACAGAAATTAACACTTGAAGGTTTGGTTAGTTTGGTGTGATAAAGAGTAGCAGTGCGGAAGCAAATGAACAATCACACAAAGGACATAAGGAATTTATCCTGGTTCGGCCCTTCCCACATGGAAGTCCTACGTCCAGTCCCCAAGCAACCTCTTAGGATTTCACTAACCAAGGGTACAGTCCCCCTAAGGACACTACAACACCCAGCACCCCAGCTGGTCTTCTTCTCTTTCCGAGCAAGAAGGCAACCCACTTCTCTTACAGGTAAAGAAGCCAACCTCCTGGTACAAACCCCAGTGCGGTTCTGCTAGACACAAACCCCTAGCTAGGTTCTACACTGTACACAGTCCTACAGCTGGACAGAAGTCTTCTTAGAAAAAGAAAAACAAAGCTGAGAGTTGGAACAAATGAAAACCAACTAAAAGAACTCTCAGCAAAAAGACTCTCTCCCCAGATTACAAAAAGATGCACACAGAGAGAGTGAAGAGAGGAGAAGGAGCTTGAAGCTTGAGGGTTCAGATGCTTGAACACTTCTTCTTGGGCTCAGGCTCTTTCTCTCTTTTCCTTGAGTGTATGTGGAGTTGAGGTTCTTCCCGGATGTACACTCTTGAAAAATCTTCAGGAAAAACTGTTTTCTCTTCAACCTTGCTTCATCTTTTATATGAGCAATTTGAATAAATCCGTTGGAGTTCTAGCCGTTGCTCATCTTCTCTTTCTTCTGATAATTTGTGGTCTACGAGATCTGCAAGCATAGAAAAAAGTGTGTAGATAAAAGAGTGTTTCTGTCAAAAAGGCTCATACCTCTATGTTTCCTGTTGCCACCCAAAAGTAGTAAGTAATCCCCTTTTTGTTGGCAGGAAAGAAAAGATCTAGAGAGATAAGCAAAAAGATCTCCTGTCAGAAAGATAGAGGATTACGCAAATTAAGAAATTTGACTTTTTCACTAGATGCCAAAATATTTGGAATATAAAGGAAATCTATGTTTAAATGAACATCCATGTTGAAATCTATGTTTTACAAAGGAATCCATTTTCACTTATCAAATCCTATAAGAGTTACAAAGGAATCCATGTGAGAAGTCTGGTGAGTTACAAGGAATCCTTATGAGAAGTCGTGTGAGTTACAAAGGAATCCTATGAGAAGTCTGTGTGAGTACAAAGGAATCCTTATGAGTATTACAAAGGAATCGTTATGAGAGTGAATCCTTGAGAGCGAATCCTTATGAGAGTTACAAAGGAATCGTTATGAGAATTACAAAGGATCGTTATGAGAGTGAATCCTTATGAGAGTTTATAAAGGAGTCTGTTGAGTACAAAGGAATTCTTATGAGTTACAAAGGAGTCTGTGTGAGTACAAAGGAGTCTGTGTGAGTACAAAGGAATCCTTATGAGTTATAAGGAGTCTGTGTGTTGTTACAAAGGAATCCTTATGAGAGCAAATCGATGTGGCACTTTGAACTGAAATCGATATATATTGAATGGACATCGATTTATGTGTTTAGTGCAAATCATTACGGTAATAATGTCATAAATTTATATTTATTAGAAAATCATGATATTTAATTTATAATTAGAAAAATCATGGTATTAAATATATTTAATATTCAATTAATCACATAAATTTATATTATTAAGAAAACATGATATTAAATATTTTTAATAATAATTAATTAAACATAAATTTTTTTATCACCAAATAAAAGGGTAAAATATAGGAGTGGTTCAACAGCCGGGACGGTGCAAATGGCTGGATGACATTTATGGCCGGGACGGTGTTTAATGACCGGTACGGGGTCTTTCCCCACTCTCTATAAAAGCAAGGGGGGGTGCCCCAGGCCAGGGGGAGGATTTTTGAAGCTTGAACCCAGAGCAAGGCTCTGAGAAAGACTGCAAGGCGGTCTGAGAAAAGGGTCTGCAGGTAGCCCTAAAGAACATTGTGCAGGGCACAATTCAAATTTTCTCAAGTCTTAAACAAGGTACATTGGACTTCCTTATTAAGCCAAATCTCTTATTGGGCCACAAACTGCTTATTGGGCCAAACTTGTATCTTCCATGCTATGATGTATTAAATGACCATGATGCTTGATGCTTAGTGGCTCTATGATGGTTAATGGGTCGGCCTATGGTATAACTTTACATGTGATGTTTAATGGGTCTATTGGGCTAATTTTATTCACTTAATCACACACTATATGGATAATTGCATGTAGTGTCACGTTTATTTCAAACTCTTCACCACTTGATTTCTTAATCAAAATCAACCGATTTTCATCAAACCTTAATAAATATTTCACCAACATTGTTGTGTAATTTTCAATAACATAAAAATAGCAAACAAGTCATGTCTCATGTCATTTTGATCCACCTTAAGTTAATCTCCATTTAAATCAAATAAATAAATGAAAACATTAATTTAATCCACATAATCATAATTTAAATAAATAAATGACGAAAATAATTAAATAAATAAAATCAATGATTTAAAAATACCCAAAAAATGAGAAAATGAATTTAAAAATCAATAAAAATGAAATAAATATCAAACAATTCCAAAAAAATAGATTGCATGCTTATGACTTTGTTTTCTTTCATGTACATTTCATTTCATTCAATTGTGAGTTACACTCTTCTATTTCAAAGGGGTTGTCTGATGGTTATCAAAGGTGTTCAGCCTTTGTGCTGATATAATTAACACTAACCGAGGTTAGTGGGGGAGGTCAAACAAACTAAATAAGACCATGTCCATGTAAATAAATAAAAAAATCAAATAAATCAAATTCAAAGATAAAATTAAATTTTTAAAAATGTTAAAAAATGTTCTCACACATTTCTTGGCATTCTATGTCTTTTCTGTCATTTTTTGACCTCCACAGACATTTCTGCCATTTCTTGACTTTTCAGAGCAGTCCCAAATACTTCCGTCATTTCTTGACTTCCCTGGGTGCTATTGCCATTTCTTGGCGTTCCTGAGTGCTTCGGTCATTTATTGACGTTCTCAGGTGTCTTCACCATTGATTGGCATGCTCAGACATTTTCGCCATTTCTTGGCTTTTCCGAGTGGTTCCAGGTATTTTTGTCATTGATTGACTTTCCTAGATACTTCTGCCATCCCTTGGCGTTCTTAAGTGCTTCAGACATTTATTGACTTCTTTAGGCGTTTTCGCCATTTATTGGCATACTCAGATATTTCTGTCATTTGTTGACTTCTCCGAGCATCTTGTATCATTCTCCAACTTCTTGGGACTTTTCAATCATTTCAAGACTTCCATGGGTATATTTGTCGTTTCTTGACGATCCCAAGCCCTCGCCAGTCGTAAACTGGATTCAGGAGAGCACACACCGCTTCAGAGAAGTGACGTAGGTCTCGCTCCACTAAGCCGTGTAAATGATATGAACCTTGTATAGTTTCTTCTTTTGAAAGGATTTTCTTGCAATTTTTGAAGTTTGACGGCATTTAGTTGACTTTCGTGAAGTTCAAACATAGCTTGAATGACTTTCTTACAAGCGGGAGCACTTTTGCAATTTTCCCTTTCGAGGTCTTTGGGTTTGAGACCCTTCTAGAGACATTTTTGCAATTTCTATTCTCTAGGGATATTTTTGTAATTTTTCCTAACTCAGGTATTTCTATAATTTTCCTTCTTGAAGATGTTTTGGTGATTTCTGTCCTTTTGAAGGCATTTTTGCACTTTTCACCTTTTGGAGGGTATTTTTGTAATTTATCATTTCAGATGGTATTTCTGTAATTTTCCTTAATACAAGGATATATTAGCAATTTTCCTTGACATAAGGATTTTTCTGCAATTTTCAGACAGCAGGATTGATGTGCAATTTTCTGCCCTCGGGGGCAACCCTAAAATTTTTCCTCAAACAGGGACATTTTTGGAATTTTCCCTTAACATGAGGGTATTTCTGAAATTTCCCCTCAAATAGGACATTTCTGAAATTTTTCCTTAACATGGGAGTATTTCTGGAATTTCCCCTCGAACAGGGATATTTCTGAAATTTTCCCTTAACATGGGACATGTCTGGAATTTTCCCTTAAACATAGACACTTCTGAAATTTTCAGACAACAGGACGACTGATTTGTAATTTTCTGCCCTCCGGGTGCATTCTACAATTTTTCCAGACACGGGGGTATATCTACAATTTCCAGAACTTTGGGGAGCTTATATGTGATTTCCCCCTAAACAAGAGTATTTCTGCAATTTCTGTCATGGGGGTACTTCTGCAATTTTCAGACAATGGAGGGTTTTTTTCTATAATTTTCTATTGAATAGGGACATATTTGCAATATTCTCCAAACATGAGGGTATATTTGCAATGTTCCACTACAGAGGAATTTATTTACAGTACACAACCTGTGTTTGATATCACACCATTCAGAACATGCCATCTTTCTGCATTTTATGACTTTTTCTTGGCATATATGCAATTACATAAATTTAGGATATAATTACAATTTCATATAAGAAGTTTAACTTTGATCAGAAAATTGACGTTCTTTCATCCATTAGGCTCCTAAATAACACAGACTAGCCTTTGTCATAGGCTTCTTGACCAACGTTGCAAATATATCCCCTTTGAGGGACTTCACCAGAAAATTGCCCAAAGTCAGGACAGAGCTGGCCTTCACTTCTTTTTTAGAAGCCAAACAAACGACAGAAGCAGAGTGCTCCTCCTCTAGACTTGGCTTCTTCCAAGTCCTCAAAAAAATATCCCCATTGCCGATTTCGGATCCCCCCCAACTTGGTGAATTTCAGAACTCCTCAAAACTTGGCGGATTTCTTCCTCTTCATTGCTTGCACTGCCCTCCTTATAGGAGTTTGGAGGGGAGTTGGATTCCCACCGATGGGGACTCCCACCGGTGGAGTGGCCCACCGGTCTCACCCCACTGGTGGCTTCCCACCGGGAGCACCCCCACCAAGGAGATGGTTTTTTGTATGATTTTTAGAATTTAGGAATTTTGAATTTTTGGGGCTGCTTGGGACCTTATTTTGCCCTTATCATATGGACATGGTTTTATATCATTTTTTACCATGATTGGAAAATTCGTCCATATATAATTTCTTTATCACCAAAATATTCCCAAAAAATCGGTGAATATTTTTGGTGTCAATAGGCGGCCATTATGAAATTGGCCTGGAGGTCTCTTAAAGAAAATTCAGGTTTGTGGGCTACTCTATTGAGAGTTAAATATTGTGGATCTACACACCTCTGGAATTTAAACCATCATCACAATGTCTCTTACATATGGCAAGCCATCATGAATGAAAGAGATGATTTGAGAGAAGGGTGTTTATGGCTGACCATAAATTGTTTGGAAATCAACATATGGACTGACAAATGGATCCCTGGAAGACAATGGACTTTCTTCCCTAAAATGGGTTGTGATCTTCCTCTTCCAACTAAAGTGGTTGAACTCATTTTAAAAGGTCAGTGGAATAGAGGTTTGATTGAGAAGAATTTTGATGAGGAGACAGCCAAGCAAATTGTCAGCATTAGACTCCCCAAATCCAGAATAATAAAGAAGATGAAATTATTTGGACAAAAACTCAGAATGGTTTGTTTTCCACTAAATCAGCTTATAGATTCTTAGCTGATGGATAGAGTAATCCATCTTCCTCCACAAATTCTGCAGTGTGGAAGATTATTTGGAGACCTGCTTTGACTCGTCAAATTCCTCCCAGGGTAGTCGCCTTTATATGGAAGGCTTTGACAAATGCATTGCCAACTGCAGCTAGACTTGCTACTGCCTACCATTTCACAGCATGTAAGCAGAAGCTGTCACCTATGTGGGGATACAGAAGAAACGGTTGAATATATTCTTTTCCGATGTGAATTTGCAAGAGCAGTATGGTTTGCTGCACAGGCTACTCTGAGAATGGACACTGGCCCTGTCTCTTTATAACAAATGATCAATTGATTGGAGCCAACATCCTTTCTCTCAAGAATCCAAGGACAGTTCCTTTCTGTGCTATGCAATTGCAATCTGCTGGAATCTATGGAAAGCTAGATGCCTTGAGAGTCTTTGAGAATAGGAAGGTGTCACGCCCCTCCAATTTAGAAGCAGAATAAATCGGAGGGAAACGTGAGCAACGAGTATAGTAACGTAAATTGCGCATACAGACGCAAACATCAGAGCATCTAACGAAATAATTGGAATAACTCTTGATTTCATTATAAAATCACTAAGACTATTACAACCACTAATTCGGAGCCAATACATAGGGCTCAATGACATCATTACATTGAAAAGAAATCTAAAGCAATAACTACTAGACTCCATTGTGCTAGGGTGACTTCATCAACTAAATCCAGGTCGCTCATCACTCTGGTCCTATCCCATTAATGTGTGTAACGTTATTGTCCGACTTACCTGAGACACAATAACAAATAACGATTGGTGAACGATAACGTCCAGTAGAACTAAATCTCAGGTTCAAACAGGCTTTAAATAATTAATGTTTTAAATAGCAATAGCAGAGTAACTAATGATAGAGTCATGTAAAGTCAAGAAAATAATAGCACAAGTAACATGGTTCAAATAGCAGTTGAATCAAGTATAGCATGATGATTAAAGTCAAGTCACAATAGAAACGATAACAACAATAGCGAGTAACATCATTGTCAAGAAATAGCAAGCGACATGTATAGCAAAAAGAGAGATAGTAATTGACCACATAGAGAGTAAGTTGAACTTTGATTGATTTTCATCAAGCGAGATAGTATAGTACTTTTGATTAACTTTTGTCAATCAAAATAGTAATGGCACTTGGGTTATCCGTAGATAGCCGAGAGAGAATATAGCTCTTTTATTGTCAATAGACAACGAGAGAATATAGCACTTTGAAATGCGATTAAGTCGCGATAGAACGCAGTAACTCAAGATAGCAAGTATCAAGTAGAGCATGAAGAGAGTACAACAGCAGTCGCTCAATAATAGGACAGTAGCAGTTCAGTAACAGTCAGTGGCAGTACAGTAACAGTGCAGTACGTCCGAACTAACAGACTAACAGTAACAGTGTAACAGTCAGATGTCTAGCTAATTCAGAACAGTCAGTTAGGACCGGTGCAAATGCAGACACCGTCAATAGCCCCTGCAGGTATTTTCGGGTGGCTCTCTGCCCCCAGGACTAGATTGGAGCCCCTCGGACACTCTCTGTGCCTTCAACAGTAGGCATTCAAGTTAGTAGAGTCACAAGACCCATTTTAGCGCTAGACAGTCATGAACAGTACAAACAGTAGGAGCCACACAGCTCAAAGGGTACCAAGAGAGTACTAGATGAATAGACGAGATAGTAGAGTGAACATGAATAGATGAGCGAGTAGAGTACAGATGAGACTAAGGAACATTGCACGTAACATGTCGAGTAAATGGCGATAGTAACAGTTGCACAACACGCGCACTTGGTGTTGGCAGTCAGGTGGAACTCACGACCCTTCCACTGGCCATGTAAAGCACAGGTCCAGAGGTCCGATGTGATTCAAGATAAGAGCGAGAGAAACTAAGGCCGTTTGGATCTTGTTGATCCCTAGAGGTGTCATAGGTGTTAGGGTACAACCAGCTCGTCGACCATGTGGGAATCCATGGACAGAGGAGACTTACGGAGGCCTTGAACAAGGATTCACTAGTCCGACAGAAGGAATATCCGACGGAGAGTTCGTCCAAGTTAAGCGAGTGTGTATATAGAAACAAGTGCCCGACGTTCTAGAGGAATTCTAGAACAGTGGAGCGTCGGTATCAATATTCCCAAACAACGCGAGAAATGAAGACAAGTCCATTAAAAATAGGGCAATTAAATATATAATTGAAATCAATTGCTAGATGTACTATGTGACAATTTTCATGCCAAGTTAAGCCATATTGGATGGTTCAAGTGAGTGCAAGTGTACGAGAATCATGGAGATGAAATAATCACGTGGATGACTTTTAATTTAACTAATTACATGTCCATGATTAACAATGTTATTACTGAGTTTAAGACATTTAACAGGGAAAAGGGTTACTGTAGAAAGTCAAGAATTTCAGAAATAGGGGTTTCATGCAAAAAGCCCAGATCGCGACATACCCATATGAGGGTCACGATGGGGTCAAAGTGGAACGCGACAGGGTCGTCTGAGGATCACGACAGGTCTGTTCGGTTAGGCGGCCAGAATGCGACGACAGCCCCTGTCGCGTTCAGAACGCGATGGGAGGTGATGTCATGACAGCCCTGAGAACGCGGCCTATCGGGCCATCGCATTCTCAGGTACTGTACCTGAGTGTGAGCGGGAAAAGGACAGAGCATGGGTTTGCGGGCCAAATTGCTTTGTTTTGACACAGGGTGCTTCAAAAATCTAGAATAAATTGTACAATGTATGAAAAATCACGAAACTAGTTCTAAACCAATCTAGACATGTAAGAGTACTTCCAGTAAATCAGAATTTGAAAACAATCATGATTTCGACAGGTTTTAATCAAGTCAAACATGGAGAATAGAAGACTGTGTACAGTTGGGATGTAAGAATTAATTCGCAAGATAGGGTGGATAAAAATTAGGACATTCGGGGGCAAAAGAAGCCTAACAATCATCAGTATCTCCAGTAAATGTTTTGTGGCATGAGAACGAGTATACATGGAGATATGAATTTGACAAGAGGGTTCGGGGTCATGGAGTTTACAGAACTTCATAAATCAAGAAAAAAGATTGGGTGAACGAAAAATTATGAAACGAAAGGGGTTTTGTTCCTGATGCATAGAACAATCTACAGACAAATTTAATTAGATTTTGCTCGTGAGAATGCTTACCTTTAGTCGTTTCCCTCTTCTAGGCTAGAACTTGAAGAACGAGAGAGAGAGAGCTTGAGAGAGTCTTCTCCCCACGAGATCTTCTCCTCTTTAGCCTCTCCTCCTGGTCCAACAACCCTTGGCAATGAGCTAGGCCGGCCATGGGGGATTTAGGAGAGTATTTATGCTTCTTGGGTTGTTATTTCCTAATAGGACTCTAACCCCCATTAAATTCCGAATTTCCTATTTTTTAACCTCCTTCCAAGCTTTCCACTTCCTATCTGGGTTAGGATGGAAGTTAAATTTGTGGCCAACCTATTTGGGTAGGTTTAAGAATCCAATTCTAACTCAAACTGTAACGTCCCGACGCGGAATATCGGAGAAGAATTATAGTTATTAAATAGTACAGAGTGAGAAAATAAATACAACCATTGCTCAATTGGAATAATAGAAAACAACTTCAAAGTTCATTAACATTCCATCAAATCATGACCTAACTATTACATCAACTGATCAGAGCCAAACTAGGGCCCAGAGTACTTTATTGAAATCCAAACTAATGCATCAAGACGTACTGACTCACTAAATCATAACTATACTAACTAGCTACTAAGCAGATAGTTGCCGAAAAAGGGTCACTCCTAGACGTCGTCCTCGTTCCCATCCATGTGAGTGTGGTGATCATCCGACTCGCCTGAAACACAATGAATAAATATGCAGGATGAGCGATAACGCCTAGTAGGACTTAATATCTCATGTGAACAAGCATGCTTAAAGTAACTAATGTCTTAGGAGAGCAGGATACGAGAACAAGTTGTCATGTATAGTCAAGAGAATGATGTAACAATATAACGTGAAATATTAACTCATTTACGAGAGTATAACATCACAAGAATTGGCCATATCACGAGATAGCAAGTAAACTAATCATGATAGCAAGCATGGGTCGGTATTCTTTCAACCCCGAGTTCAAGTAACAACAAGTGATTGTTTGATTGATTGATTGTCATAGATTAAATCTTGCGTGTCATGCGTTAGGTGTATGCCATCACCCAAATCATTAGACCTCCGCGAGTTATAGCCTTTCTGGTGCTCCTCCCAAGGACCAGATCGGGCCCTTATAATGTTGCCTAGCATAGTCATATTTGTTATCTTAGACAATCAATTAATGGCCAAGTAGAGTACCAAGAACAGATGAGAGTAGTAGACGAAATAGATGAGAGTGTAGAGAGATGTGAACAGATAAGATGATATAGATAGTAGACGAGATAGGGACGATATCGTAAAACAACGTAACACCGATAGTACAGTTGCGCGGCACCAGGTCGGGTACCGACAGTTTGTAGAATCATCACCGCCCACTAGCCGTGTTGTGTACACAGGCTAGATGCTCCGGCGTGATCACAAGATAAGAAGAGAACACACTAAGGCCATGGATCGTACTGATCCCTAAAAGTGTATCGGGTTTTAGGTACAACCAGCTCGTCAGCAATGTACGTACGCCAAAGCCAAGAAGACTTACGGAAGCCTTGACTAGGAGTCCCTGGCCCAGTCGAGAGTATTCCCGATGGAGAGGTGGTCCAAGTCAAAAGAAAGGGTATAGAAAATTGGTCTGTCGTGCCTCGAGTGCTCGAAGGCCGAGGGAAATGGTAACGGTATTCAAAACGTGCGTATAAAATGAAACAACATGATTATTAAATAGGGAAATTTAGTCATTTATTTCGCTAATTTACCAGATATATTATTGAATAATTTATTGGGGTCAAATGGCAAATAATAATGTTATGTATGTGTAAGTGTAAAGAAATCATGAGATTATGATAAATCTTGCAAGAAGTTTTTAAATAATTAAATTTCAAGTAATTTTTACCAAATGTAATATTCAGGTTATTACTGTTTACAACAACACGCAATTAAGGGTCAAATAGGGTTAAATGGTATATAGATCAAGGCTATGGAAGCAATTTCAGGTTTCTGGCTAAATTGTGAATCGCGTCGGGGGTCTCCGTCGCAATTCAGGTTAGGACGGGCGGTCTAGCCGCGTTCGGCTGAACCGGCTGGACCGACGCGATTCAGGGTGGGAATCGCGGCGGCATGGTCCGCCGCATTTCTATTGCGGTGGACCTGTCGGCCGCGACCTTCCTGATGTCGTGGTGGATCGCGCCGCCGCGATTTCAGGAAGCCGGGCCGACCCCAAAAAGGGCTCTTTTGCCTTTTCCGGGGTGGTCCTTCCCTCCATACATGACACAGGTCTCTTCTATAATCGATATAAAATCGCACAGTGATCCAAAAATCACGAAACTGGTTTTACACGAAAGTAGACATATAGATCTATCAACATGTACGATTAATTTGAAAATAGACAAGGTTTAGGCATGCTATGATCAGGTTACATTTCGGTGCCCTAACATGCGCAGCCCAAATTCAATGAATTAATTAGCAATGGATACATGATGAAAATTAGGCAAATTAGGGGCGTTTGGAAGCTAACATGATGTAGTATTTATGAGAATTTTCTCATGGTATGGGATCAAGTATACACGAGGGTTGAAAGCATGCATGAAGGTTTGGGCACATGGAACTGACAGGGATTCAAAGAATTAATTCTCCCTCATGGGAGATCGAAATGGAGTGAAACTAGAGGGTTTTTGCTCGGGAATGTGAAGTCTTCCTAGGGTATTTTTACACGGATTTGGCTTGAGAGATTGCATACCTTTTTCACGGAGTAAAGAAATCCCTAGTTGGTGACGAAAATAGAGAAGAAATAACCCAAGCTCCAATCCTTCTCCTCCAAGCTCCTCGTTCTCCAGCCTCTCCTTTCATCTCCCAAGGTCTCAGCATGCAAATGAGGGTTGATAGGGTCGGAGTAGGGTGTATTTGGTTACAATTAGAGTCCTAACATCTAAAACTCTTATCTTCTCCTTTAACTCCAAAAATTCATAGTTATCTCCTATTTTCCTTCATTTATCCACCAAATGGGGTTGGGAAGAGAGCTAATCTCGTGGCCAAAGGGTTTGGATGGGCTAAGGGCTCTTGTTTAGATAAATACAAGTTATTTAGTATTTATCCTAGCCTTTTACTATTTACTAATTAATTAAATCCGAAATTGGGATATTAAATCCCCCTCCCATGATGGGCTCCACTATATTAGGCCATTATTTTGTAATTAAGCCACTTACACAACCATTAGGGTTTTAACTTATCGTGCTTGCTTAATTTCCCTTTTATTTCACTATTTCTCATTTATTCTAATTAAATCTATTTTATTTATTTATTAAAATAGAAATTTTATTTTATTTGAGTTTTAAAATAAAGGGTGCTACATCCTACCCCTCTTAAAAAGAATTTGGTCCCCAAATTCATGTGATCGTAAGAGGAAGAATGACTTACTGAATAATTTCGGATAATTCCGTCGCATTAATGCTTCGGGCTCCCACGTGGCCTCTTCAACTTCATGGTTTCTCCATAATACCTTTACCACGAGTATAGATCTATTCTGAAGCTGTTGCATCTTCTTATCCAAGATCTTCACTAGCCTTTCTTCATAGGTCATATCCTTATACAAAATAATGTCATCATAGCTGATTACGTGTGATGGATCATACACGTACTTCCTCAGCATGGAACACATTGTGCACTGTTGAGAACTGGGGAGGTAGTGCTAGTCAGTACGCCACCACCTCGCCAACTCTATCCACACTTCGAATGGACCTATGAATCTTGGTCTCAATTTGCCTTTCATCCCAAATCTTTGGAATTCTCTGGTCGGGGATACCTTCAGCATCACATGATCTCCAGTTTGAAATTCTAAGTCTCTTCTTCTTTTGTCTGCATAGCTCTTCTGCCTGGACTGAGCTATCTTAATCTTGTCTCTGATAATCTGTATATCTCTGGTAGTACTTTCACCATGTCTGGTCCCAGCCATTGCTGTTCTCCTACCTCATTCCAGCATACAGGTGACCTGCAACTTCTTCTGTACAATGCTTCAAATGGTGCCATTTTAATGCTAGCTTGATAGCTGTTGTTGTAGGCAAATTCAATTAGGGACAGCTGTTCATTCCAATAACCTTCAAAATCTATAGTGCAGGCACGAAGCATGTCTTCCACAATCTGATTTGTCCTTTCCGTCTGTCCATCCGTCTGTGGGTGGAAAGCAGTGCTGAAATTGAGTTTAGTACCCAACGCTGTCTGAAGTCCCTTCCAGAATCTAGAAGTGAATCTGGGATCACGATCTAAGACAATAGATACTGGGACTCCATGAAATCTTACTATCTCTTTTACATACAATGCTGCTAACACATCCACACTCCAAGTGCTCTTAATGGCAAGGAAGTGTGCGGACTTGGTTAACGGTCCACAATACCCAGATAGCATCAAGTCCACCACGAGTTCGGGGTAAACCCATGATGAAATCTATGCCAATACTCTCCCACTTCCATTCAGGTATGTCCAGGGGTCTAAGTACACCCGCAGGACAACGGTGCTCGGCTTTCACCTGTTGGCATGTGAGGCAGTGTGCGGCATGCTCAGCCACCTCACGCTTCATGTTTGGCCACCAAAATAACATTTTCATGTCCTGGTACATCTTGGTTGCGCCTGGGTGAATTGTGTACTTGGTCTTGTGGGCTTCATCCATCAACTTTCTCTTCAATTCTTCATTGTCAGGCACGCAAGTCCTGGCACAGAATATATCCTTCCATCTTCAGCGATGGAGAAATCTGGCTTGTCAGCTATGATCTCCCTGACCTTGACTAGAAACGGATCATTTGCCTGTTGCTCTTTAATCTCGACAAATATGTCGGGTTGAGCTCTTAAGTTGGCCACTATCATCTTATCACATCTTTTCTCAATGTTCAATCCAGACTGGCGAACTGTTCAAGTAATTGCATCTCGCCCATGACTAACAAGATAAAGATGCTAATGGCTTCCTACTAAGTGCATCAGCTACTGCATTACCTTTGCCTGGGTGATATTGAATGTTGAAATCAAAGTCCTTCAGATACTCCAGCCATCTCCTTTGTCTCATATTAAGCTCCTTCTGAGAAAAAAATACTTCAGACTCTTGTGGTCGGAGTAGATAATAATTACTCCCCATATAGGTAATGCCTCTAGATCTTGAGTGCAAAACCACTGCAGCTAATTCTAAGTCATGGACTGGGTAGTTGACTTTGTGTGGCTTCAACTGCCTTGAAGAATATGCTATCACCTTTTCATTCTGCATTAACACGCATCCTAACCATTCCAGATGCATCGGTGTAGACTGAGAATCCTGCGCCTTCGACTGTAATGCGAGGACAGGTGCAGATGTCAATAATTGCTTGAGTGTCTGAAAGCTCTTCTCGCACTCCTTGCTCCAGACATACGGGTTCTCTTTCCGTGTGAGACGCGTAAGAGGTACAGCTATCTTGTAATATCCAGCCAGTCCAAGAAAGTTTCTTATCTCTATGACATTAGTCGGCCTTTCCCAGTTGAGCACGGCTTCTACCTTGGAAGGATCAACAACGATACCATCCTTGAAATAACAGGCCTAGGAATGACACCTCCTCGAGCCAGAATTCACACTTGCTCAATTTGGCGTAGAGTCGGTTGTCCCGCAAGATCTGCAGAGCGATCCTCAGATGCTCCTCATGCTCTTCCTTGGTCTTGGAGTATATGAGAATATCATCAATGAATACCACGACGAATTTGTCGAGGTAAGGCCGATATATGTTGTTCATCAGTTGCATGAAAGCTGCAGGAGCGTTGGTTAGTCCAAAAGACATGACTATAAATTCGTAATGACCGTACCTACTCCTGAAAGCCGTCTTGTAAATGTCTGCATCTTTAATCATCATCTGATGATATCCCGATCTAAGGTCAATCTTAGAAAAATATTTGGCTCCTGATATTTGATCAAATAATTCATCGACACGAGGCAGAGGGTACTTGTTCTTGATAGTGAGATTATTCAGTTGTCTGTAGTCAATGCATAACATCATAGATCCGTCCTTCTTCTTGACGAACAGCACTGGTGCTCCCCAAGGAGAAGTGCTCGGTCTGATAAATCCTTTCTCCAGCAGTTCCATCAATTGCTCCTTTAATTCTTTCAATTCGGCGGGGGCATCCTGTAAGGTTGGCGTGATACCGGTGCAGCTCCAGGTACGAGATCAATTGAGAATTCACATCTCTCTCGGGTGGAATGCTTGGCAGCTCATCGGGAACACATCGGGATTTTCTTGCACTATATGAATGTCCGATATCTTAGTTGCTTTCTTCTCAACTACAATTGCAGCAAGAAATGCCACACAACCCTTTCTTATCATGTTTTGTGCCTTAATAGCAGAGACAGAGACAAGTGTCTCTTGTGTCTACGTCCCGTGAAGGTCAGCTTAGGGAATTCACTAAAAGTAATCTTCCCTCTTCTACAATCAACACAAGCCCCATAAGTAGATAGCCAATCGGCTCCCAGAATAACATTGTAGCCCTCCATGGCATACATATTATGTCAGCTCTAAGGTTAAGTTCACCCATCTTAACATCAGCTAAAGGAAAATATTATTCAATTGAGCCTTTTCCCCAAGGTTGTCGTGACAGGTAGTTCAAATGTCATAGATGCAGGTTTTCCTTTAAGGTGTCAGCAAATGCTTGTGATATGAAAGAATGCGTTGCGCCAGTATCAAACAAAACAAAAGCTGACTGAGAGAAAACTGGTAAAGTACCTTCTACAACTCCACCTTCCTCAGTGGTCTCTACCTCTTGCAAGGCCTGCAGTCGGCCGGGCTTCTTTTGTCCCATCGGACGCTTCTCCTGCTCCTTTAACACCGGGCACTTAGAAATGCGGTGATTACGATTTCCGCATCGTAGGCAAGTGCCTGCTTTTCTCCAACATTCAGCGGCAGTGTGACTAGGCTTGTCACAATGTTCACAATTGGTCTTGTTGGTGGTTGGGGGTGTAGGTATCTTGGGCTTTCTTTCCTGGTTCGACCCTCCAGTGATGTTGAACGGCCGCTTCTTGCCATTTGTGGGCTTGCTTGACGAACCCGATGCTGGTTCCTTCTTGACCAATCTACCTTTGATGCGATCAGTGAGATCGATCGCATCTTCCAACAATTGAGCCTTCTTAACCATTTCAGCATATGTCTGAATGTCCATAGGTGCAAGTTGAGTAATATAAGAAGGCTTAAGCCCATTAAGGAAGCGCCTTGCCTTCATCTATTCGGTGCTGACCAGGTGATTGGCATATCGGGCCAATCGAGAACACTGCGCTTCATATTCAACGACTGTAAGGTGCCTCTACTTTAATGCGGCAAATTCCGATGCTTTCCTCTCTTGGACTCTTTCGGAGAAATACTTGGAATTGAAGTGTTCCTTAAATTCCTCCCAAGTAAATTGTGCTTTGCCCTGGTGGCTTCAACGGACTCCACCACGCACGGGCGTCCCGTTCTAGCTGAAAAGTTTCAAGTAACAGCTTGTCACCATCCGCGCATTGCATGACGCAAAAAATGCGCTCTATCTCCTTGACGAATTCTCAGCCTCGTCAGGATCAGTTGTCCCACTGAAACGAGGCGGATTTAAGTTGCGGAAGTTCCTGTGTAGTTCACAGCTCCTCGGTTATTGTTGTTATTAGCTCCAGTAGCCTGGAGCAATGCCTGCGTAAGCTGTTAGATTGTGTGTTGCATGTCACGGAGTTGAGCACGCTCTGCTGCCATTGCTAGTGTTTAAGTTCCTTCAAAAGAGAATTTTAAATGTAAGTCATTGAGTTTGCACTAAGTTTGTGCGTGTGTGCGTTTATTTTATCTTATTACCCTTGGTTCTACCCATCTCACATAGGTACGGAATTTAAACTCTAAGTCAAGGCAGGTCAAACCTAGATCATCCTATACTTAAGAATAACCTAGGCTCTGATACCACAAAACTGTAACGCCCCTGATGCAGAATATCGGAGCGGAATTATAGTTATTAAATAGTACAAAACGAGAAAATAATACAACCATTGCTCAATTGGAATAATAGCAAACAACCTCAAGTTCATTAACATTCCATCAAATCATGACCTAACTATTCATCAACTGATCAGAGCCAAACTAGGGCCCATAGTACTTTATTGAAATCCAAACTAATACATCAAGACACTGACTCACTAAATCATAACTATACTAACTAGCTACTAAGCAGATGGTTGCCGAAAAAGGGACACTCCTAGACGTCGTCCTCGTTCCCATCCATGTGAGTGCGGTCATCATCCGACTTGCCTGAAACATAATGAATAAATATGCAGGATGAGCGAATAACACCAGTAGGACTTAATATCTCATGTGAACAAGCATGCTTAAAGTAATTAATGTCTTAGGTTGGTAGGATACGAGAACAAGTTGTCATGTATAGTCAAGAGAATGATGTAACAAGATAACGTGAACATTAACTCATTTACGAGAGTATAACATCACAAGAATTGGCCATATCACGAGATAGCAAGTAAACTAATCACGATAGCAAGCATGGGTCGGTATTCTTTCACCCCGAGTTCAAGTAACACAAGTGATTGTTTGATTGATTGATTGTCATAGATTAAATCTCATGTGTCATGCGTTAGGTGTATGCCATCACCCAGATCATTAGACCCCCGCGAGTTATAGCCTTTCAGTGCTCCTTCCAGGACCGATCGGCCCTTATAATGTTACCTAGCATAGTCATGTTTGTTATCTTAGACAATCAATTGATGGCCAAGTAGAGTACCAAGAACAGATGAGAGTAGTAGATGAAATAGATGAGAGTGTAGAGAGAACGTGAACAGATAAGATGATATAGATAGTAGACGAGATAGGGACGATATCGTAAAACAACGTAACACCGATAGTACAGTTGCGCGGCCCAGGTCGGGTACCGACAGTCTGGTAGAATCATCACCACCCATTAGTCGTGCTGTGTACACAGGCTAGATGGTCCGGCGTGATCACAAGATAAGAAGAGAACACACTAAGGCCATGGATCGTACTGATCCCTAAAAGTGTATCGGGTTTTAGGGTACAACCAGCTCGTTGGCAATGGACGTACTCCAAAGCCAAGAAGACTTACGGAGGCCTTGACTAGGAGTCCCTGGCCCAGTCGAGAGTATTCCCGATGGAGAGGTCCAAGTCAAAAGAAAGGGTATAGAAAACTGGTCCGTCGTGCCTCGAGTGCTCGAAGGCCGAGGAAACGGTAACGATATTCAAAACACGCATATAAAATGAAGACAACGTGATTAATTAAATAGAGAAATTAGTCATTTATTTTGCTAATTTACCAGATATATTATTGAACAATTTATTGGGGTCAAATGGCAAATAATATGTTATGTGTGTGTAAGTGTAAGAAATCATTAGATTATGATAAATCATGCAAAAAGCTTTTAAATAATTAATTTCAAGTAATTTTTACCAAATGTAATATTCAGGTTATTACTGTTTACAACAGCACACAATTAAGGGTCAAATAGGGTTAAATGGTATATAGATCAAGGGTATGAAAGCAATTTCACGTTATAACTCTAAAGATCCTTTCCATCACCTTCACCTAATTTTCAGCTTCATCAAGATCTGGAGTTCCATTAAACCTAGGGATATTTATTCGTTGAAAGTTCCCATATAAGTCTCCTCCCCCATTTCTTGCTCCTGCTTGAATCACGTTGTTAAGGGCTTGAGTTAACCCTTGTACAGTCTGTTGTAATTCGTGCATTTGTGCATGCTCGCCAGCCATCTCCTCTAGTTCGTGCGAGCAATAATACTTATTAATTTCTTTTTAAACTTAGGGTACTTATACATATAGTTAAGCTCCTAGCAAACCCCAAGCTTTACCCAATCTCTCACATAGGTATGGTGGTTGACTTAGATACGGTCTTGGCGGTTCACCTAGAATATCTTAGACTTAAAATCCTAATAAGGACATCCTAGGCTCTGATACCACTGTCACGCCCCTCCAATTAGCAGCGGAAATAAATCGGAGGGAAACGTGAGCAACAAGTATGGTAACGTAAATTGCGCATACATACGCAAACATCAGAGTATCTAACGAATAATTAGAATAACTCTTGATTTCATTATAAAATCACTAAGACTATTACAACCACTAATTCAGAGCCAATACATAGGGCTCAATGGCATCATTACATTGAAAAGAAATCTAAAGCAATAACTACTAGACTCCATTGTGCTAGGGTGACTTCATCAACTAAATCCAGGTCGCTCATCACTCTGGTCCTGTCCCATTAATGTGTGTAACGTCATTGTCCGACTTACCTGAGACACAATAACAAATAACGAAGGGTGAGCGATAATGCCTAGTAGGACTTAAATCTCAGGATCAAGCAGCTTTAATATAATATTTTAAATGGCAGAGTAACTAATGATAGAGAGAGTCATGTAAAGTCGAGAAAGTAATAGCACAAGTAACATGGTTCAAATAGCAGATGAATCAAGTATAGCACGATGAATAAAGTCAAGTCACGATAGAAACGATAACAACAATAGCGAGTAACATCATTGTCAAGAAATAGCAAGCGACATGTATAGCAAGAAGAGAGATAGTAATTGGCCACATAGAGGTAAGTTGCACTTTGATTGATTTTCATCAAGCGAGATAGTATAGTACTTTTGATTAACTTTCGTCAATCGAATAGTAATGGCACTTGGTTTTCCTGTAGATAGCCGAGAGAATATAGCACTTTATGTCAATAGACAAATGAGAGAATATAGCACCTTGAAATGCGATTAAGTCGCGATAGAACGCAGTAACTCAAGATAGCAAGTATCAAGTAGAGCATGAAGAGAGTACGATAGTAGTCGCTCAATAACAGGACAGTAGCAGTTCAGTAACAGTCAGTGGCAGTACCGTAACAGTACAATACGTCTGAACTAACAGAATAACAATAACATTGTAACGGTCAGATGTCTAGCTAATTCAGAACAGTCAGTCAGGATCGGTGCAAATGCAGACACCGTCAATACCCCTGCGGGTATTTTCGGGTGGCTCTCTGCCCCCAGGACTAGATTGGAGTCCCTCGGACACTCTCCGTGCCCTCACAGTATGCATTCAAGTCATTAGAGTCACAAGACCCTTTTAGCGCTAGACAGTCATGAACAGTACAAACAGTAGGAGCCACACAGCTCAAAGGGTACCAAGAGAGTACTAGATGAATAGACGAGAGAGTAGAGTGAACATGAATAGATGAGCGAGTAGAGTACAGATGAGAACTAAGGAACATTGCACGTAACATGTCGAGTAAACAAACAATAGTTGCACAACACGTGCACTTGGTGTTGGCATCAGGTGAACTCACGACCTTCCACTGGTCATGTAAAGCACAGGTCCAGAGGTCCGGCGTGATTCAGATAAGAGCGAGAGCAACTAAGGCCGTTTGGATCTTGCTGATCCCTAGAGGTGTCATAGGTGTTAGGGTACAACTAGCTCGTCGACCATGTGGGAATCCATGGACAGAGGAGACTTACGGAGGCCTTGAACAAGGATTCACTAGTCCGGCAGAAGGAATATCCGATTGAGAGTTCGTCCAAGTCAAGAGAGTGTGTGTAGAAACATGCCCGACGTTCTAGAGGAATTCTAGAATAGTGGAGCGTCGGTATCGGTATTTCCAAACAACGCGAGAAACGAAGACAAGTCCATTAAAAATAGGGCATTAAATATATAATTGAAATCAATTGCTAGATGTACTATGTGACAATTTTCATGCCAAGTTAAGCCATATTGGATGGTTCAAGTGAGTGCAAGTGTAAGAGAATCATGGAGATGAAATAATCACATGGATGACTTTTAATTTAACTAATTACATGTCTATGATTAACAATATATTTACTGAGTTTAAGACAGTTAACAGGGAAAAGGTTATTGTAGAAGTCAAGAATTTCATAAATAGGAGTTTTCATGCAAAAACTCAGATCGCGACATACCCATATGAGGGTCGCGACGGGGTTAAAGTGGAATGCGACAGGGTCGTCTGAGGAACGTGACAAGTCTGTTCGGCCAAGCGGCCAGAACACGACGACACCCCCTGTCGCGTTCAAACGTGACGGGAGGTGCTGTCACGACAGCCCTGAGAACACAGCCTATCGGGCCGTCGCGTTCTCAGTACTATACCTGAGTTCGAGCGGAAAAGGACATAGCATGGGTTTGCGAGCCAAATTGCCTTGTTTGACACATGGTGCTTAAAAAATCTAGAACAAATTGTACAATGTATGAAAACCGCGAACCCATTTTAAACTGATCTAGACATGTAAGAGTACTTCCAGTAAATCAGAATTTGAAAACAGTCACGGTTTCGACAGACTTTAATCAAGTCAAACATGGAGAATAGAAGACTGTGTACAGTTGGGATGCAAGAATTAATTCACAAGATAGGGTGGATGAAAATTAGGGCTTTCGGGGGAAAAAGAAGCCTAACAATTATCAGTATCTCTAGTAAATTTTTTGTGGCATGAGAACGAGTATACAAGAAGATATGAACTTGACAAGAGGTTCGGGGTCATGGATTTACAGAACTTCATAAATCAAGAACAAAAGATTGGGTGAACGAAAAATTATAAACGAAAGGGGTTTTGTTCCTGATGCATGGAACAATCTACAAACAAATTTAATTAGATTTTGCTCGTGAGAATGCCTACCTTTAGTCGTTTTCCTTTTCTAAGGCTAGAACTTGAAGAACGAGAGATAGAGAGCTTGAGAGAGTCTTCTCCCCACGAGATCTCCTCCTCTTTGGCCTCTCCTCCTGGTCCAGCAACCCTTGGCAACGAGCTAGGCCGGCCATGGGGGATTTAGGAGAGTATTTATGCTTCTTGGGTTGTTATTTCCTAATAGGACTCTAACCCCATTAAATTCCAAATTTCCTTATTTCTTAACCTCCTTCCAAGCTTTCCAGTTCCTATTTGGGTTAGATGAAAGTTAAATTCATGGCCAACTTATTAGGTAGGTTTAAGAATCCAATTCTAACTCAAACTACTTATTTTAATGCTTTAATATCTTTTTCTATTTAGGTAATATTTAAGTTATGAATTTAGAGTATTTTCCTATTATTCCACTTTTAAAATCCCTATTTGGCCTAATAAATTTTAGAGGGTCCATTTAACAAAGCCCATTATTTATTGAAATTTATCTTATGGGATTTCCTTTTTTTTTTAATTAGGGAATAATAAATTACGGATTTTTATTGCATTTCTTACTTGAATTTATTCATGCTATGAGAGGTCCATTGGTCCAATTCCGATAATGGATAATCATTTCATGATGTTGGAAGTCTCTCCGACATGTTCGTTTAATTTATGGGCGCGTTATTTTTCCGTGTTAACAGTTTTTCGACTTAGTTTTCTAATTTGGATAATTAGTCACATTGTGACGTATACTTGGCCAATCGGATTTTTCGTTGCTTGAATTTCTTAGTAGAACACTTAGGAATAATGTCTGGGGTTGATTTATAATTTTTTTAAAAAAATTTCGATGTATTCTTACACATACGATAGTGGTACGTTTGTTTCTATTATTTGATTTAAAGAAATTATTATTTTAATTTTTTAAGTATTAATTTTTTTTCCGGGTTGCTACAGAAGGTCTCCTCAATGGTTCTAGGCAGGGGCCAAGTTGATTTTAATGAATGGAATCAAGTCACTCAACTGAATAACCAGAAATGTCTCCTGACTCGGTCTCTCATACAGAGGAGCAAGGTTTCTCCTTGCTGGTGGATGCAGCTTTTATTGAGAACAAAGCCGTCGTTCTGTTGAAACCTCAGGGAATGCAATTAAGTGTAGGTCTTCAGTTTGCTCAGCCATTTCTGTGGCTGAAGCTGAAGCCTTGGCCATTTGGGAAGGGATTTGTTGGCTGAAGGATCTTAATCTGAAAGCTATCATATTCTCTCATGCATTAGTGGTAGTTGAAGCATCAATGATCAAGCCCAACAAGTTTGGAGTTGCTCATCAGTGACAATGGATTGTAGAGAATTGATCTCTCTTCTGCAACAAGTGAAAGTGAAGTTTGCTCCAAGAAAGTCTACCATTTGAGCTCATAACCTAGCTAAGACCTGTTGTAATCGTTGTCTACAAGGTGCTTGGGAATACCCCAATGCCCCTCAATGTATTAAACTGGCATGTACCTTAACTTCTTCAATTTGACTAGTAGTAATGAGATCACTATTTTTAGATGTCAAAAAAAAAAAAAAAAGTTGTTGTTCTGATAGAAACATATTTATTTTTGCACTTGCCTCAGAAATTTTCACTCCTTTCCCTTTCCTTTTTTCAAGCCATATGACAACTACAACTAAAACAACCTCCCAATGATGAGAAAAGATATAGTAGAATGTTATATATAGATATATGATCTTCATGGCAGGCGTATAGAGTCAACTAAAGCCCAAAATCAAGTCTGAGGCCTCAACAATATTATTTTTCCATGTGATGGTGATGTTAAAGAGTCGTTACATAGAAAAACTTCCTGCATAAATTAGGGCGGCTAGGTTCTTCCTGCATGTATGTCGGATGAACAGTATCTACCAACCCAATATGTATAAGAAATGTTTATCTCCATTATGTGATTGGAATTCAATGAAAGAGATTACACTTACTGAGAGGAGGTGATCCACATGACTGAAGATTTGACATGTCAATCTCAATATGTAGGCTTCGACTAAAACAACTCTCTAGTAACACTATGATACTGAGTATTATTGTATAGCCATTATAACTATGAGATTTATATTTTCAGATTATTTGCAAAAGTGATTATGTGATCTGAGCACCACTGCCCCAGGTTCCTGTTGCCGAAAAAAAATACTAGTTATAATGTACTATTTTTTACATCGAAAAATATTTAGTGCCTTTTTTGGAAGACAAGAAAAGTGATGTAGATTGCTGAACAAACAATCTTATTCCTTGAAAAAAGAGAGATAAAATCTAGTCAAACTTTCAACTAATAGAATTGCTTGTCAAGCAATCCACATTACTTTTATTTCCCTCCAAAGAAGGCACTAAGCATTTCTCTTTTACATTATCTTCCAACATCTTACGGCAAAATCCCTCATATCAAAAACAAGGAACATAATCACGCACCACACAAGAACTTAACCTAATATCACGGTAAAATGAAGTAACGGAGGTCTGAGCAAAGAGAAATGCTTGCACACCAACTAATGAGAGAGCCATCACACGAGACAACAAGCATCTCTCCTTGGCAAATACTTGTAGCACATAAATACCCTCCATTTTTAGTGGTTCTATTTTTAGGGTTTATTTCGGAACCAAATTGATGCTGACTGTGGCATGATAAGTGAAATTTCTGCACCGGCTACTGTGATTGACCTTATACAGAAATTTGCAAAGACATACAGAGTACAACCGCCTTCGAAGATTCAACAGGAAAGTTCATCATATCTTAAGATTCAAAACACCACATACACATTGAAAAGCCTTCAGGGTGTCTGTGAAAATGGGCGTGATCTTCTGATAAGTGTAGACATAATAGGTATGAACAACATAACAAAATGGCATATTGGTACAATAGCGAAATCTGGAGAAATCTGAAATTGTGTGAGGTCAGAAAATGAAGAAATGCAGACTTGGCAGAAACAACACAAAGAGGAATACATGATGTGCCCTCAATTAATCAAAGAAGACCATTATTATGGCAGCCAGTTCCTGACAACACGGGATTAACACAGAGGCTAAACCTAGGAAAATCACATAAAGACTACTCTTTGGAGAAGCTGATGGTTCAAAACAACTCACGGGAAGATCCTTCGTCGACGTCGGACCGTCTCCCTCTTCACATACATCTTCTCCATGTCATTCAATGGCCGGCTGGATCCATCAGGCAGGCTGACAAACCTCCATCCGCCGCTGCCACCCGGGCGCTTGTCTTTTAGGCCAAGCTTCTCGATTGTGAAGTTCCATCCTTCTGATGGCCGCCTCCTGCTGTACTTGTGGCACTTGACTTGTCCAGCCATCTGCAGCAAGCAAACACCGGGAAAACTTGATTAGAGAAATGGAATTGAGAATTGACAATGAGTAAAGACATGATGATAGGTCAGGCCTCTTTTCAGCAATCCTCCCTTGATCCATGTCATGTAAAAGGGAAAAAAAAACTGTATGGTCCTCGATGTACCAGTCAAAGCGCTCATTTTCTTGGTGAAGGAAACCAGTTTATAAGTGTTGTTTCCAAACACCAAATTTGACACTAGCAAATGAAAGACTGCCACATCATCAACTGAAAATAATCATTGAGCTGACACTTTGTGAATGGCCATTTAATGCATATGTTCATTAGAGAGTTAAATCCAGTGTCAAGAAAAGGTGTTAATAAACCATTTTCCCCCATGAAATGATGTACACGGAAGAGCGCAACAACTCTCCTAGAGAAGTACATATAAGACAGAAACGATACACTCTGTGAGGACCACTAAAAAGACGAGTTTACTGGGAAGGTAACGAGCTCTCAGACAAACAGGAGGCTGTTACTTAGTCAAGTGCATGTGAGCCTAGATTCCCAGTAGAGCAGTGGTCCAATTTACATAAAAAGAAGGCTACTCTATGTACTTGTGTGAATCCGGATGCAGTAGAAAGTTTGAGAAATCATTTGTAGGTTCAAAAGGCTTTGACTGATGCATCACCAAAGAATAATTTTTTTCCATGGAAGCATTGCTATATCTCCCCAGAAATTGTGCAGAAAAATATAATGAACCACAGTAGAAGAGGAAGGCTAATCAAACCTATCAATGAGGCCATAATGGAAGGCCAAAGTGCTAAACCGGAACCAAACCAGAATCAACTCCCCTAATCAAGGCTAAAGAAGGAAAAACTACCATCTCATGGTGGGATAATGATCCAAAATAGCAAAACTTCAGAGGACAAGCTTTTCTGTGTTAGATGTAAAGTTACTTGGCTCTTGTATGGTTCACCATTATCTCCCAAGTATATGCTTATCATGTAAAGCTCGAGGTTTAGGTCATCTAGTGACTTGGTCAGCATGATCAGCAACTTATAGCTAATTTTGAGATGAGGATTTTTTTGAAAAGTAATTTTGAGATGAAGATACCGATTTTATAAACACATCAAGAGTACTAGTTAATATAAAGGCAGCAAAAAGCATAAAGGAAGATGGTGACGTGCTTACAACGAGATTCATACTTTGACACTTCGTTTAATAAAAGATTGCAGATGCATAAAAAAGAAATTTCATAAAAGATAACAGATAACTCAGTAATAATCCAGAATGGAACCATCCAATGCTTGTTAATGCATGAGGAAAAATGCAATTCACAATATTCACAGGCAAAAAGAAAAGCCAATGACAAGCATGCTCAATTATTTTGGACAGCAAAAAAAAAAACAACTTGTATCCCTTTTATGAACAAGCTAACAAACTTACTTTCATCTTGTTGAAATTCATCCTTTGTACAAACTCTCGGTACAAGATCTCATCCTCCCTCTTTGAGATCTCATAGTGGACCTCATCAGGATCCCTCGTCGTGCCATCCCAATCCTCTGGCATCACCTTAAAGTCAGCTTTGTAAGGGAGAGATGCAACATGGAATTCTCTATCATGCGAAATAAAAACCTGCAGGAAAAAGGAAAACAAAGTTTGTTATGATAATAACAAAGCGATGCTAACAATTATTGTACAGAATGCCAATTTCTCAAAACTTTGCAAAAAGAAGCAATGATTAGCATATAACTAGAGATATTAACCTCATTCAAGGAAACAATGACAACTCAGATGATGTTCCCTGGCACCTTGGATCTATAATAATCATGAAGGAAGTTCTTGGATCCTAAAATGGGAAGTCCCCCTGCTACGATCTCTAAACAAACACCAAAGATAGCTGAGGAATGGCTTAGCTGCTTGGCAACTGTCAAGAAATCTACAAGAAAAATTAGGCAAAACCCACATCTTCCCTTTCTGTAATCTCTAAAAAAACTTGTGTGACTATAATCACATTGGATTAGCAAGGTGTAGTATACTCATTAATGAGGAGGGCAGCCTCACTGGTGTTTTTGAGGAAGTTCTTTAAGATGATATGGGATTTTTTTTTTGTCCAGTTACTCCAGTACAGTATAAGGATACTACAATGCCACCATACTCCAGTTTATTTGAAAGTCTAAACACCAACTCAAGTTGGAAAACTCTTAATATGTAACATAATGAGACATAGAATGATAGAAACTTGCCCAGCAAATTTCTCCGACATAACCCTTCTGGGAGTCAAGACAAAAGGAACCAAGAGCATCAGAGTTCTGCATATATAGAACACCATTATATACCAACAAGTGACTAAAAAATGAGTTAAAATCTATTCCTAAAAATCTGTTATCGACATGAATAATCTATGCTGAAAAATCAAACTAAGAAAAAAAAACTCTTCAAGGTGGAACACTTCTGTCTGGAACCTACCACCAAATACTACCTTGCCACAATTGGTTTGAACCAGAGTTCCAGATCTCAAAACCTGAACTCTTACCTGCTTCACTAGGGTCTCCACTAGTCTGTTGTACCTCTTTGTGGTTAGCCCAAAGTAGCTCTAACCTAATGCCAAATAGATTTCACAAAATTACAAGATATATCTCTTTTCCCGTTCCATTGGACTGGACTTCACAACATGTGCAAGATAGTTGGGACCTGGTTGACTAGGAATTGCTAAATGAATCCCTCAGCCTATATATCCTGAAGTTTTTTCACTAGACCTAAGAACCTGAGATGCAAAGGGGATATGGAAGATGAAATAATAAAATGAGTCTGAACTCATGGTCCCAAATGTGGAGAACGGGAGTGCCTACCAATGGTTAACCATGTATCAGTGTTGAAAATTTGCCGTTGGACCAGGGCACACGGAAGATGACATAACAATGAAGTGAGATGGAGTGAGTTCATCCTGTAACTCACCTACTTCCTCAAAAAACCAAAAGGACCATTAATGTAGTCCGTGTTTGTCTCTAGTTTTCTATTTTTCCACAGTGTAGTTTGGATGTGGTCTATTCTCAGTTGAGGAACCTCTCCTCACCTTTTTCATCGTACTTACTCTATTTATTTTTAACAGATGGTGTTACAATAATCATTCTTCTTCAGAAAAAATGATCTAAAGAAAACATTATCAAATGAGTATTAACAATCCAAGTTGCTTTCTAAGAACTAAAGAAGAGAACAATAAATGACTCAGGAAAAAAAAAAGATAATGAGATAAGATTAACTTGCAAGCAAATGTAATAGTTGCAAGATTCAACAAAGAAGGAAAATTTTTGTACGAAGCACATTACTAAGTCTGCTTTAGAACATTGACACGGATAGAATCGTTGAAATTTGATCACAAGTCAACATCCAGTCAAATCTTCCTTGTCAATCACCGTGCTAAACCTAACGATATTAACAACCAAGACGGCAAGTTGTAGATAAAACTACCGGCACAAGGAAATGGATCTGGCACTTACTCGGGACATGTGTCGAGCAGTTGCTCGACAGAGTCGTCCAGAGGGCGCCCCAGCTTCCTCTCCTCCTCCTCCTCAATCTCCTTGAGCCAAAGGATGGCGTGCACTCTCTGTCGCATGATCCGGTAGTCCTTCGCCAGCTGCTCCACCGTGTACACCTCAGGGTTCTCCTTATGCAGCCGGTACATCTCCGCCTTCTCCGAGTCCTTGAGGTAGGAGCCCCTCGCCCCGGGTTCCCTCACCTGCTTCAGCAGCTCCACCGTCCCCTTCATCCGGTCCCCCCAACCGTCCACGAATTCCTTGCTCTTCCTGTTGTCCCTTTCCATCGCCTCCAGCATGTCTTCCTCCGGTTCCTCCTGCCTCACTTTGGCCACCCCTTCCCGGGGCTCCCTCCTCCGGCCCACGGCCTTCCCGTCAAAGTGCTCCTCCGTCAGCCCCGTGGACCACGAGGACGCCACGTCCCACCGAGGTCAGGAACCACCCCCTGCCCATCGCTGCCCGCTCCTCCAGGCGCCGCCGCCGGTCAGCCGCCCCCGCATTCCACTCCTTGTCCCACGTATTGTCCTTGGATCCTCCGGATCCGGATGAGAGATGGCGCGATGCGATGCCGACGGAGAATCCCAACGGGGCAGCGACGGGGGACGAGGAGGGGGCGTGCGCAAGCGCCCTGAGGTCACTTGCCGCGGTCTCGTGGAGGAGGGAGGAGAGGATGGAAGAAGGGGATCGGAGACGGGACAGATGGAAGCGGAAGCTCTGCATTGCTCGTTCGCTTCTCCCCGCTGGCTCTCCGAGCTGTGCGATCTCCTGCTAAAACCCTAGCGGGGGCGACGGGCGACCTCCAACGGTGGGATGGGAGGTTCAGGTTTCTGTAGCCACTATTGGATCCGGGTCGGATCCTCAGTGATCCGAACTCCCTCCCGGGAAAGCCCAAGGCCCACCCCACCCCTGTGCACGCGGTTTTGCTCCCACCTCTCCCCTTCCCTCTCCGCTTTTATATGTTTACGGCAGCAAAGTTGATTTCATGCTAACGTGCGCCCGGTACGTGCGTAACAAAAACGGCCCACGGCCCATGGGTTTCATCGGTTTTGGTTTGGTTTAAAGCCCTCCGGAGAAGGAGAACCTCGCTTCGCCCCGCCCCGCCCCGCCGACCACCCGTCTCCCTTCCGAAGACGGACGCCTGCTCTGAACGTGCCGGCGCCGGAGGAGCCCTGCCTGCGCGGGAGGGCGATTCTGGAGCCTCCCCGGGAAGAAACCCCTAATCCGCAGCTTCACTACTGTTGCTATGTGGGATCGGATTTTATTTTCTGGTGCTAGCGGTGGTGCCTCCGCTGCGTGATCTTCTGCAATATCCCCGCAACATCCGCCGTTCCCCCTCTATCGATTGCAGAAGGAGGCCAAAAAAGATGGAAACTTTGGCGCTCCTGCGTCCCCATGATCCCCTCACCCTCGCCCGCTTCAGACGCTTTGGCTCACCGCAAGCGAGAGCCCACCTAGGAACCTCTCCGTCCTCCCAAGGCTAGCCCTTTTCTTCAATCCAGAAGAAACCATTTCTTTCTCCGAAAGGAAGCAATTTTTTTTCTTGGTTGTTCTAATTGTTTCCTTGGCGTTTCCAGTTTTCTGCTTGGGGACCCAGCTGCCCAAGCTGAGCTGCGTGCTGCGGTCTTGGAAAAACCATCACATTGCGCGAGGGAAGACGGTTACCAAGTCTAGGATCGTCACTACCATGGGTTCTCTCGAGTTCTCTACCCACCCATTAATAGGTGATGAGCTGAATTATGAATTGTTCGCATTCGTTCTTGGTCTCTTGAATTGAACCCAGTGAATGCTTTCTGCCAGAATCCCAGGTGGGTTCGCGAATACGAGGGGCCTGCTTTTATGCGGTGACAGCTGTGTCCGCGATCTTTTTATTCATGGCGATGGTGGTGGTGCACCCTTTTGTGCTCTTGTTCGATAGGTATCGCAGGAGAGCTCACCACCTGGTTGCCAAGGTGTGGGCGAGCCTGACGATGTCGCCCTTCTGCAGGATGGAGTTTGAGGGGTTGGAGAATCTGCCGCCTGATGATGCGGCAGCTGTTTACGTCTCCAATCATCAGAGCTTCCTTGACATCTACACCCTCTTGACTCTTGGAAGAGCTTCAAGTTCATCAGCAAGAGGGGTGTGTTGTTGTTTCCCATAATTGGATGGGCAATGTTCCTCATGGGATAATTCCTCTGCGCCGTGTGGATACTAGGAGTCAGCTGGTACTGGCTTAGTCACTTTCTTTCTCTATCTCTCCCTATCTGTACTTTTCCTTCCGATCACATGTATCTGCATATTTCTGTTTTTTATATCTGTGGTGTTCATCACTACGCATGCTTAAATCACATGATTCTCTAAAATGGCTAGTCTTTGCATATTGTGGATTATTGTGTTATGCCTGTGGTAACGTTCAGAACTTTATACTTGCTACTTGTGTTTCTGCCTCTGTGAAAAGGATGTACATAGATACACAAGTGGGACAATCTTTCTAGTCTTTATTATGAACCAAGGAAATTGCAGGTGTTTTGATTTCATTTTCCATGTTGTGCGAATCTCTTATTTGTTGATCTAAATAGTGATTAATATGGATAAAATTGCAGGATTGTCTTAAGCGATGCATAGCATTAGTCAAAAAAGGCACCTCTGTGTATTTCTTCCCAGAGGGTACTCGGAGCAAGGATGGAAAGTTGTGTGCATTTAAGGTGATATACATAAAGAGGGGAATAACACCTCTTTCTTTATATGTGTTTGTGTATCAGAAGTTTATTGTATGGACTGAACTTAGAATTGCAGTAGCTAATGTGTCTCATGTTTTTAGAAAGGTGCATTTAGTGTTGCTGTGAAGACCGGGGCACCCATAGTGCCATTACTCTTCTGGGGATGGGCCGTCTCATGCCCCCTGGAATGGAGGGTTCACTGAATGCAGGATCTGTGAAAGTTGTGATTCATGAACCTATACAGGAAATGATGCTGACATCTTATGCAGTAGCGCTTGGAGGTTATAGCTGAAACTCTTCTTCTTCATGGATATGGAGTAAACCAGTGTGAAGGAATAGATCTTGTGGGTCAATGAATTCCATTGCATCTTTTTTGCTTTGGCAATGGAAAAGTTGTTTACGAGGTACATAGTGTCATCATTTTATGTATGTTTATTTTCCACTCCAATGACTTTTTTGGTGCCATGGTGATATTCATAAGAAAGTTAGAATAATTAAAATTTTAACTCAAGATGTACATTAATTGGATATTTTACAATCCAAGTACCTTGATCTGCTATGGTTTAATGCACTGGCTAGCACACCTTTTCTTACAAGCTCTGTTGTGTCTAATTTCTTCCATCTGTCTTCTGAAATTGTTTGTACCACGTATAAAAGTGCAAAGATGCATTAGTATAGTTTCCATATACTCACTGGATTTCTCCATCGATCCAGTTTTAAAGTTGAATTTTGGGTTGCCTGCTTGCATCAGAACTACATGCCTCCCCAGAAAAAAAAAATGTGGTATAGCTCACAATAAAATCATTGTATTTAGATGATCAATTGAAGTTCCATCATCTTCTTTTGTAAAGGTGACCTCCTAATACAATATGAAGTGAAATTCGTATAGTTGTTCTTAGCAATCATACTATTTTTGCCGAGCATGCAGTTGTTTTTAATGCTAGCAGAGTGCACATTTCATATTCTGGGCCCCCTTGTTTTTAAATATTAGGTTCCTTCACATTAAATTAGAAACAAAATATAATGTCACCTTGCTCTGTCATTTGTCAAGCAAAATGTATGAGCCATAACCAGGTGTGGTGCATGTGGATAGCCGGAGTACCAACAAAGGATGGAACTTATGAAATGCTTTTCTTAAGAATGAGTTTAGGTTTTCTAAAAGGTAATCTTACCCCCTTAGTTCTACTTACTATAATACATAAAATAAGAAGGAAAAGAAAATCTTCCTGTAAACAAACCAACAAGGCATCTTCTTTTGATGTTTTTCTTTTTTAAATTTTATTATAGGTGAGAATATGAGGCTTAACCAGAGTGACCATTACAATCATTATTATGCATCTCAACTCTGCAGAACAATTCAGACCCTCTTCTTTCCCCTTTTCCTGAGGATGCTTACATCATACATCTCTTCTCCTCCACTCACCTTCTTCTCTTCCCTCTTCCTCTAATCATAACTTCCGAATAGGGGCTCCCTCTCATCAAGTTGTCTGCTGGCAACTACTTGATTCCTCCAACCTCCAAATCCAGAAAGTCACTGGCTACTTTCTCTGGTAGAGATTTTCTCACCCTTTCCTGCACTCATCCAGGATGACCACCGGCAGTAGCCAATGCTTGAGCATGGCTAGTTGATTTGCGCTACCCCACTTGACCCTGTGACATGAATCCTTGACCAGACATTGCAGTGGATAACCTATTCATTATGTGGAAGACATATGGGGTGTTCTCAAGGTCACTTTAACTCGAGCTATGCATCCTAGTGTCAATCAAGATGTTGATGCAGTGCTTCATGGTTGGGCCTGCATTGGCAAGTCAGCATGCCAAATATAGCCTTCAAAATGATTTCAACAATCTGCAGGGGAACCTCCCAAGCAGTAGAATGGCGAAAGGGATGACAGCCATGTTGAAACTTCTGTTGACAAATCTGCTTGAGCACTGCCTTTGACTCAGAAAGGCTATGGGATCTCTACCCTGACATAACAGACTAATAATGCTGGTAAATGGGAAGAAGATAAGACTATAATCAGATGTAGAAGAAACAAATGCAACTTCATCATCACCTTTCAGCTGGATGCCATCTCTCCTTACATGTTTAGGATGTCCAAAAAAGCAGGTTCTCTCGTTTCACATTTTGTTTGAGCAAGCTTTATTTGGCAGAGTCCAATATTACCTATGAAGTAAGTCAATGTTGGCAGGACATGTTGCAAAATTTCAATTTTATATGTAGCATGATAAATGGCTATAAATCCACTAAACAGCTGATATTTTTCAATTTTGTATGAAATATGGTCAGAAAAATCTTTCATCAGCAAGGAGAAACAACCTCTCAGCTGTTTTCCTATGATTGTGGTGGATTTCAGGTGTTAACAGGGGTTGCCATGTACAGAACTTACTGTGAGCAGACAAAAGGCAGGGGATTGGATGATTGAATGGCCTGAGAGAGCAACCCTAGGCAACCAGAAAGGGAGCATGTCACTTGGCCTAGAGAGTTTTCACTCTCTGAAAAAAATATTAGTCTTGCAAACATGTTAAGAGTTCAAATGTGGAAAATTCAAAAATTGAGACAAACTAGAAAAGAGAGGGAAAACCTGTTCTTTATCATGTGCTTGAAAGCTGGTTGTTCTTAATCATTCACGAATACCATTACAGACATTTATTTCTGAAGTTTGAAGCAAGTCTTTTTCCTGAAGATAATAATAGTTATCAAGAATCGTTGCACATATGCAAGATAAATATGGTAGCATATATGAAAACATGAACATGCACAAATAACAAACATTAATATGTTTGCTTTTCTAAAACAGAGCATCTGGATGGCACTTTAGTACTTCCATATTCCAAGATCATCTATATATTTCACCTTGGTATGGAATGATTGTTCCCATTGTTCTTGCATGTCAGCGCAACAGGTTTAACTGTCTTTCATTTTTCTAAGGAAGCCTCAAATCATGCCTGAATTTTGGAGGTTAGATTCCTTTACTCTCTGAGATGTGACATATGCAAAAATAAATTGATCTATACATACATCAGGCTATCTTTTACTGAACAGTTGGAGATAACAGATGCAGTGTATAAATTGTGTGGTTTATCAGTTGTTAGGGGCCTAGGGCAGTGTGGAAAAGTTGAAAGAGCATTAAACCATCTTTCCTTAATTTAAGAATATGTGGATTAGGTAGATTGGCAGGTTTACAACACAGGTAAATTAGCAGGTTTGCAGCACAGATTGATGCTAGTACCTTTGGAAAAGATTGAAGGTCTGCATTTGATGTCTGTTTGGGCATCTTTTAAAAATAGTTTTCTGTAATGAGGCAGCTGTCTGATTTGCAATGGACCTCTGTGCTTGAAAAATGGTTACAATTTTGTTCTCAAATCTTGCTGCACACCTTGCCTTCCATACCTCCCAGATGATTAGAAGCATCACATTAACAGATGCTACGCCAAATGGGTTTTGAAGATTTGCAAATTTTATGACCTCCCAGGATCGAATGGAGATAGAGTCGGTACCCTGCAACGAGGGTCAAAGAGAGGACAGAATTGAAGCCAAAGAGAAGAAGCGAGCTTGCCTGTCATGGAGTTGAGACTCTCAGTTTGCGGGTCACTGTTACAGCAGTAACACATGGATGGTATGCAAATGCCACAACTTGTATTTACTCATCTACTGCGACTGCATAATGAACTAATTTCCAGAAAAATTATATGCTCAGGGCTGGAAAAAAAGGGCTCTATAACTTGGTCAGAGGAGTGCATCCAGGTGCCCTGTTGGCGAATGCAATCGTAAGCAGATTTTCACTACTAAACAATAAAATTAGGCCAGTTCAAGGGCCAGGTATCACCGCCTAAGCTAGTCAGATGGATGCTGCCATCACTCAGTTATTCTTTAAATGTTAACGGTGCCTCAAAGGGCAATCCAGGCCCTGCTGCTGGAGGTGGGTGTATTTGAGATACCAGAGTAAAGATTCATGCTGCATTTTTCATATTTTTATGGAGAAGGGACCAATGTTGCTGCTGAAGCTCGAGCCTTGCTTGATGGGGTCCGCCTTGGATGGATGTTGCCTTTCCCATTTTGTCATCTATTCTGATTCTTTGGTGCTGCTCTCCCTACTAAACAATAAAGGGAACCCCCCCCCCTCCCCGCGTTCTATTCGGAGATGGTGGGAAGAGCTGGTCAAGATGTTCGACCAGTACCAGTGGTGCATCCAACATGTGTACAGGGAGAGCAATGGTGTGGCTGATGCCTTAGCCTCTTATGCATGCCAGTATGCCACACAAAGGATAACACAGATTTTCATTTGTGGGACACCTTGCCTACAAAAGCAAGGGGATGCTCTGTCATGGATGCCGCAGGACTGCCGACGTTCGTTCTCGAAAATAATGCATTGGTTTTTAAAGTACATTACAATGTATGTGCTAGGGTATGCCCTGAAGGATTATTTGTATTCTTTTATTTAATCAATAAAATTAGGCCAGTTCAAATGTTGGTGGAGCGGGAACATGCCTCTTCCTTGAAGTAGGTGTGCACTCTCCTAAGATTGGTTCTAGGCTCTTTCAAAAAAAAGAAAACTAGTACCTTTGGAAAAAATTCATCAATATAAGCAGGGAGGTTTTTCCCTTCGTACTTCAGCCAATGTCTTTGAAAGGACTTGTTGTAGTATATGATTGTGAGTTGTGAGACATGACCTTGGTCTTGTTTAATGACAAAGATGAGGAGAAGCAGCAGCTCAGTTGCAATGGTGCATGGGGGGTGGGTTAAACCTTTGCCTCTCTTACGGGCCGGCTTAACATGCTTTAGTCGGCAAATGATGTAAGAGTCTGTCAGCGTGTATCAATTCCTACTATTGGCAAGTATGATCTGCTCCACGTGAAATGTTCAAAAGAATGCCCCTGTAAAGGGGCTTGTTGGTATGTTATCCCGGATTGATCGCGAGTTGTGATTCTGGTTTTATTTGATGGCGGAGGTGATACGAACACAATGGTTCTGCTGCAGCAATGCAGGAGGGTGTGTTTAGGGTTTAACTCAAACTCTTTGCCTCTCTTCACAATCATCAGCAATAAAGAGCAGGATTTTAGATCCCTGGATGTCTCTTCTTGTCTTTCTGCAGGTTTAAGCCTCATTTAACCAGTTTGAAGTAGATCAGAGAAAGGGGGCAGGCCAGTTTTGTGCTGTGTCATCCTTTCCCTGGCTGCTGAGAACCAACCAATGCAAGGTTCATTATTTTGCACTCGTTTTGTTCTTGACTAACCTTGTCATAATTGTCATCTTGATGGTGCATTAACATCGTGATACTTGGATACATATATGGAAGAAAGTTACTACCTTAGGTGATGATTTTTGGTTTCTTTTATTTTTCTTTAACCTTCACAAGCACAAGGGCATGGTGTGACAAAAAGTTCCAATGAGAGATGAAGAAGAAGATGGTGTACTACTCTTAATTGGATATTTTGACGGAAGTTTAGAAGCATGTGATGTCAAGTTCTGTTGCCTGGAGTACCTATGCAAATGAAAAATAGAATATGTTCTTACATAATTTTTTTTTATAGAATAGTGTGTGACTGTGTGTATAACAAAGGCCCCAGAATGGTAAATATATCTATCTGGGAGTTTGGTGGCCAACGGGCTCTGCATCCTGCCCTGTTCCATCTCCATCGCCCGCTCCCATTAGAAGAAGAGAGCCACGGCAGTCGAGCCGCTCAAGTCCCCGTGGCCATCCCATGGCCATGGCCGGAAACTCCTAAAGTTTCCTCCCAGTCCCAGGACAATGCTGCCTTTATGGCGCCGCTGCCCCGTCGTCCGCCGCGTCTGCTTCGGGGCAGACGCCACCACCATGGAGACTCCTCTCCATGGACCTCCCCTACGCTGGCCGCAGCTTCGCTGCCGCCAACACCTGCGACTTCCTTAGTTTCCCCCTCCTTGGTCGTCGTCGACGATGGGCCGTGCCCGACGAAGCCTCCTCCAGGGTCAACGTCCATGGCTCGAGGGTGCTTCCTCCCGGCTGGTCTTTCTTCAAGATGGCCCTCATTGGGCCTGCTCTGCTGCGCCATCCGCCGCCGCCTCCTCTGTTGTCGTCGTCCTCCTCCTCCTTGGCGGGCACAAATTACATGGTGGCCGGCGGTGATCATCCGCAGGCATTCCAAGGGGATCGCCGTCAGTTGGAACGTAGATTTTCTTAGGACCTAAAGCTAAAAAGATAATTAGAGAGGTTAAAAACCTAATCGCAATGATCACAAGGACTAGATTTAAGAAGTTCTAAAAACACGTGGCACCCAAGTTTAGATAAAGAGATTAAAATTTTCAAAAAATCTTAAACCTCAAATTGAAAGTTAAGAAGCTCGAATGAATAACCCAAAGTTTTAAAGCTGAAAGTTATATGTATGCATCCTAAGAGACATTAGAAATATGAGAAATATTAGTTACGCTAGTTGCATGTCTAAAAAGATAGTAAAATTATTCATCGATCTGTGTTATTGATCTGCACATTGACACGTGAATTTCACCCAAGTATTTATACATTTTAAATACTCATGTTATTTTTTATGAATTTATTTGTCACTTTTGATATGTTATTTGTTATCTTTAGTATTGAAAGTAATAAATAATAGATTAAAGACAACAAATAAATTCAATATACAAAAATTATTTATTTTTCTTAGTTGACCCTTTCTCCCTCTTAAGAGAGATAAATAACTAATTAAAATAGACAAATAATTTTGACATTGGTAACATGAGTCCACTTAAGAAAAAAAAAAAAAAGAGAAAAGATAGTGAAACCCACACATGGCACACGTGATTCAAATAGGGTCCAAAATGGATAATAAAATTATCCATCCTAAATGAATGGAAAATAAGAATTTCTCTAAAAATATTTATGTCAAACAGTTCCACTACAATAGCCAAGATTAAGATGATGAAAAAGGTGTTGATCCTCTTACACATGATTGTGAGGATATACCGATAAGAACATAATGTTATGTAAATGACAGAATTTTAAACTTCATTTAAAGATGTCACATTTTCATTAATTAAGCATATCCTATTATAGTCCTTTCATATCTTTTGAAAATAATTAATTATATTTCGTTTCTTTGAACTTAGAATCATATCTTTTGAAAATAATTATATTTCTCTGATTTTAAATTGGGTGTGTTTATTTGGATAATTATAAGGTAACCCATGATACTCTAATTATATATACAATCTTCGTTTAAAGATTCATTGCGAGGCATCTGATATGGTCAATCTGATCTGCCTCTCACTTCCTCAATCAGTGATGGATCTAGGTTATATCCAGTGGCGTTACGTGACCCCATTGAATTTTTAAAATTTTATTAAATATTTTAAAATTTTCTATTAAGTTAACTTTGGTTGGAAATTTTTCAAAAGGAGTGACCCCACAAGATTACAAACAAAGTCTATGGGTCTACCTTAATTTTAGAGTGACATCACTAAATAAAAATTTTGGGTCCGCCACTTTCCTCAATAGAGACAACTACAGTAAGCCAAATTTAAATCTCATATAATGAAGATGAGGAGATAAAACAAGTCTATAGTCTACTCTCAATTACTTTCTTGACCTACAAAATAGTTGATTGTGGGGACATAGATCCTGAGATGACCCTCTAATGATTAAGTCAACAAAGGGAAGAACTTCGTCTAAGAAGAGAGTTAGAATATGAGAGAGTTCTTGTGTGGGACTACACTTGGGTTAACACATGTCTTCCCTTATCTGAGGCTATTAATGTCTTTCTAAAGGTGGCCTTGGATAGGAGAAGTATGTGGGTTCTGATATGAGATTAAGTTTCCTTTTGGAGTCCCTTGTCTCTCCTTCTCTCATGTGCCAAATAGGCTGACTTAATGTAGACACTTATTTTCATCCTTATAAGCGATCATTTTTCTTGTTCTTATCTTTGTGCCCCAAATTGATAGTTGTTTCGAAGTGTGTATTTGACCTGTTATAAGTCTAATATCATCATAGTTTTTGCGCCAATGCTACACTTCTTTTCTTCAAATTGGGAGCTATTTTTATTCTAAATATTGTCATTTTACATGTGAACAAATCACAAGAATTTAAAAGGATAATGAAACTTACGTCTATTGAAGATGCGTGAAATTTTATTATGTCCCTCCCAAGAAGTATTGTCATCATTCTCAGAGTTTTGTTATTTTTTCTTAGAAAGGGCCCTCTTGAGAGTAGAAAGTGGGCCTTATTTTATAAGCACACACTTCATCCTCACAATCTTCAATGTGGGACTAAATCTCCCTCTGCACAGCCCCCTTTTTAGTGAGGATAAGGGTGTGGAGTAGGGGCACCTAGTCTTCCCATAGATGGCGCTATTGAAGATACGTGAAATTTCAGTGTGTCCCTCTCAAGAAGTATTGTCTCCATTCTTGAGGTTTTGTCATTTTCCTTGAAAAAAACTCTCTTGGAAGTAGGAAGTGGATTTTACTTTATAAGCACACACTTTATTCTCACAATCACCAATGTGGGACTAAGTCTCCACTCTACACCTATCATCTATTGTGACAAGTATTAGTCAATCATTTCATAATCATATATTTTGCAGAGGTGGTGTCCAAATTTTTAACAATTGCTAATCAGAACAAAAAGAGTAATGTAATAGATCGATAAACTGATGCAATGAAGCGAGAGAGTGACTACAAGAAAGAGGTGCTCTCGTGAGAAAAAATTACAAATACATCTTGAAATTCGTCATATTCAAATATATATCTTTGAAATCTTCATATTATATTCTATATCCATGAAATGAAAAAAATCATTCGATAAAATCTATGGATTAGTAATTCAAAATATGAGTATTCAGGCAGAAAAACCATAGGCAGATGACCTTCATCTGAAGAATGGCATGCATCCATGGGCATACACAAGTAAATATAATCGTTAAATAAGGAATGGAAGTATTAAAATACCCATCTTTAAGAGAGAGGGAAAAAAGAGAGAGGTTGTGCTGCTATGTCATAATATAATGATAATTACTATATTATTATATGAAGTTTAGTCATAATTTACTATAATGTCATTAATAATTGACTAAGTGCTATGTTAATTACTAGTGATAATTACTAAAGCAATGTAGTAATCTTATTGTCTTACGATATTATTGTATTAAGTTTATTCAAAATTAGTGAGGGGTTGGTTATCAATAATTTGACTATGTTACTATGTTATCATAATTATATATAATATAATAATATTACTATCTTCATTATTATGTTAATTATTATAATAATATAGTAATGAACGATGTTAATATGTAATCATATAATACTTATCACTACATTATTACATTAAGCTAATTATTATAATTTTACTATGTGAATTATTAGTGATAATTACTAAAGGAATACACATAATATATATTAACTTATATATTATTATATTAAGTCTAGACATAATTTAGTGAGGATATATCAATAATTTGACTATGTTATTATGTTAGTTATCACAATATATATAATGGAATTGGTATATCAGAGCGGGTTAATGTCTGTTACTAATCTGATTTGATTGCTTCTGTTTGATCTCTATGTTAATTGCTTGAATTGTTTGCTTGATCTTTCATTGTTCTGTGTGCTTAATCGCTCTGATTCCTACAATTGGTATCAGAGCAGGTTAACCACTCTAATTGTTAGATCTAATTCCTTGTTACATTGATTCACTGTGATTAGATCTAATAATCTTTGAGTTTGGTATAATGGAAAATCTCTTTAATCTGCATAAATTTCCTGTTATAATTTCAGAGAAATCACCAGTCTCACTTTCATCAAGTTTTTCAAAGGAAGCATAAAGAAAAGGAGCAAAAGAAATTCACAAGTACTTTATGGCAAAGAAGAGCCTCAATGAATTCAGAAAATCAACAATTCAAAAGTTGTGGCTCTCACTGCACATTCTAAGAGTTCAGAGCATTCTACATCCTCTCCAGAAAATAAGAGTTCAAATGGGTCTACAAGATCAGGTAAATCAATTCCAGATCCATTTATGTATTCTAATTCTGATTTTGATGCAGATGAAGGCATGTCTTATGCTGAATTGATTGAATTCTGTGAGAAGATACAGAATCTTAATGCAAAGCTGAACACTAAAAATAAGGATTGAAAGGACTTTAAAACATTGCCATAAAGAAATTGAAAATTTGACAAATACACATGAATTGCTCCAGAACAATGATAAAGATATTTCACAAGAAAATGAGAATTTGAAAGGTAAAGTTCAGAAACTGAATTCTGAAAAAGAAAGTTTGAAAGATAAAATCAAAATTTGTGAAAACAAGTTGTCCAAGTTGAAAGAAAATCATGATCAGTTGGAACATGAAAAACTTGATTTGAAATATATAAATGAAAAATGATTGATCTCAATGAAAACTTCAAATTGATAATGATCAATTAACAAACAGATTTCTAACATGGCTCATGATCATCAAATAAATGAAAGATGCAAACAACTGTTGAAGAAAATTGTCATCTAAAAAGGAAGATTGAATGCTTGTTGCATGACAAACTATTGGACAATGATTGTAGCAATTTAAGTAATAAAATTTCTGATTTGGAAAAACAAATTGCTCAATTTGAAAATGAAAAGAACAAGATGAAAAATGGTTTATATGTCATGCTAAATAAACTTCAATTTCAGAAAAAGAAGTTGTTGCATTAAAAGCTGAAAAATAGAAGCTTGGACATGAATGAAAAATACTAAATACACAAGTCTTGCTTCTGTGAGAGACAAGAAAAATGAAAATAAAACAAAATTAACATTTGTTAAAACTGCTGTGAAGAAGAACTCTGCTAATTCTAAAAAAAACTAGTGAAAGTTCTTGTTCAGAAACAGACAGAGAAAAAGAAGAATGCTACTGTCAAGAAGATTCATCTCTTCCTCCATCAGTCCAAAAATCTCCAAGGCAAGTTCCAAATTCACATCATGCCAAGAGCCACCAAAAGGTACTTCCTTCTCCTCATGGTAAGCCTCCTCACATGAAAAGGAGATTTCGGCAAATGCACACATGCCAAGGTAAGTACTAGGTAAGAAATGCTCTCATTTGCTTTAACTGTAATAAACTTGGTCATCTTGCCAAACATTGCTGGATTAGAAATCAAAATTTCTAAACATGCCAAATCAGTCCAATACTTTCATTGTCATAAAATTGGTCATATTTCTAGGGACTGTTGGTACATAAATGATTTTGTGTGCATGCTCAGAAATTCCAGTCTAATGCATATGCTCATACACATAGGAATAAATATCATGTTCATATGAAAATGTTCAGAAATTCCATATGTATAGGTATAGAAATGTTGCACAAAATCAATCTTTTTCTGCTTATATTAAAAATCTAAAAATTAGAACACTTCATGAAAACATAGATGCATTGAGCAAGGCAAAAAGAAAATTTGAAACTAATCTGCTCATAGTTCTGTCAATGAAAGAAATACATCTATACCAAAAAATAAAATCATTTTGGATTCAAAAATCTTTATTGCACTCTAACATTGATTTCATTGCAGGACCCAAGCAAGTGTGGGTCCCAAAACTAGCTTGATCAGCAAGCTGAGGAGTCTTGCAGCCATACATTGTAAATGGATTCAAGATATTGACTGTGCAAGGCAAGAATGATTGGAGAACACATGTAAATTTTTTTTTTTAAATGAAGACTGTTCAGGTAAAATTTCTTTATCATTTCAATTGTAAATTGTCTGAAATGAAATGAATGTTTAATTTTTATCTGAACAATGAACAATGAAAAATGTGTTCTGATGCTACTCCCAACAATAACTTTGTGTTTTAACATTTGGAATCATGTTTGTGTTATCATGCTTGCTTAACTGTGCCCATGATTCTGTGTGCATATCAATTGCTTTGACTTTTTGGTATATCAAATGATGACATGTGGAAAAACAAGTTATGCTTGTTTGGAAACTTTCATTATGCGTGAGTAAAATACTCCGCCAAGTACCAAAAGTCATGTTATGCTTAAAGCCAATGGTGTACATAATCATGTGTGAATTGCTTGCTAGATTTTTCATTCCATGCACTTATTAAGGGGAAGTGAATTTGAAAAAGTGCAAAATGTTCATATTCTTTCTGTGCAAATTGTTTGGAATGAACATACTTGAACTGCTTAAATGATCATTTCATATCATGCATATCTTATGGGGGAGTGAGTCAAAAGAATCTTTGAGTGAAATACTGGAGAAATATTCTTTCATATCTGATTTATCAACAACTCCCATTCAGTTTATTGAAAATGTTCTTGCAAATGAATTCCTCACTCTCACATTGCATTGGCATTCTTGGTATATCAATGGTGATTTGAAGAAAGACAAGTCAGGCTGTCTGGACACTTTCACTATGCGTGAGTATATGTCTCCGCCAAGTATCAAGAGCCTTGTATGCAATTGTTGAGGGGAAGTCCTTGTCTTTCAAATAAAACATTCACGTTCATTCTGTTTTCACTGATTCCATTCATTTATTTCTTCAATAATCTTCTTGTTCACCTTGTAAGGGGAGATACATGAAAGGGGGAGTCATTGTCATATCTCTTGAACTTACTTGTCTATTTTGAACCTCAAAGTCATCAGAATTTTTGAGTCCTTGTGCTATTTTCTTATATAGAGAGAATTAAAACATTGAAACTAAACTCATTGTGTATTTAGTTTAATCTCAAAGATTCAGTATCATTTTAAGGTTAAGCAATCTTAATACTGAATGTCTTTAAAATGACTTGCAAAACACTTGTAGGCATATGAGTGGCTTTACTATTAACATGTGCATGTTAAGCTTCATTTTACCACATGTTAAGAATAATTTTTCTAAATTCGTATTCTTGACTTTTCTGGTCCAAACAAACATATTCATGTACAACATCAAAAGAAAATGATCAACAATCTGGAAAGATGCAAACAGAGCAATGCAAATTCTTGAACCACTGAGTAACCGAGCCATTTCACCTAAAAGTGATTTGTTTCGCGTCAAAAAATGGAAATCAAAGTTTTCAACTCTGTATAAGATAATGAAAGTTAAACCACTAAGTAATCAGGAGATCTTGCATCTGATCAATGTGATCTCTTGCACTGAAAAGTGAGATTTAACTAATTATTCTTGTATTCTTTCCCCGTTAAAATGAAAGAAAATCCAATTGACATGATGAAAAAGCTCAAGACCTTCATAAAGTTCATGTTTACTGAGTTTAGACCTATTATTTTACATTGTGTTAAACTTAAAGCTCCTAACATCCTTGTTAAATATTTTTGCTCACTCATATAGGTCACTTTATTTCACATTTACATCATTATTTTAACCACATTCAGATCATATACTTTGCTATACTTTGTGTTGAGTGTGTCTTTGTGATTAAACTTTATTGCACAATACAAAGAACACAAAACTTCTCTCATATGTCAATATCACTTTGCCTCATTTATTTTGATCATTTCTGACCTTTCATTTCTTACATTTCATTTCTTGATCTCTTACAATCTTTGTTTCTCTCTCTTATCTATCTTTTTGATGCTGTCAAAAAGGGGGAGAAAGTTGGTAAGTTCCTTAAATGAGGAGAAAGTCTTTTTAGGGAGAAAGTTCAAAGGGTGTATATGGTTAAAGGGGAGTTGTTGCAGTTAAAGAAGTCAGGTTATTGAGAGATTGTGCATATGTTTTGTCATCATTAAAAAGGGGGAGATTGTTGGTTGAGTGTGTTTGAATTTTTAAAGTTTTATTTTAAGTTGTATTTTAATGATGACCAATGAACATCACTCATACTTTGATTTTGATGATGACATATTGTGATTTTAATGATGACATGTTGTGATTTCAATGCTTAATGGGTGGAACATGTTAATGTTCAAACAACATGTTTTTGATGTTTAATATCTCATATTTTAATGATAATATCTTGTACTAATAGCTTATGTGTTAATTTTGCAAGTGTATACAGATTTTGTCTTGGTAGTGTCGACACACCCCTTACTGGTGTCGACACAGTGTTTCAAACCCTAAGGCAAAATGATGAAGAAAAGGTCAAGTGTGTCGACACAGCCTCAAGTGGTGTCGACACTAGACCCAGCTCCCAGAGAACCCAGTTGACAGGTCTGTTCAATGTGTCGACACAGCCTCAAGTGGTGTCGACACTAGATCCAGTTCCCAGAGGACCTGTTTTCCAGATGGGATAGTGTGTCGACACAGTCTAGGTGTGTGTCGACACTAGTGATCCTTCCCAGAGAACAAATTCTGCTAGTTTGGATAGTGTGTCGACACACTCCTTGGACAGGTCGACACACTCCGGAAACTTTTTCACCTTAAGTTCCACCTGGACACGTGGTTGCTTGGGATTTAAGGGATTTGACCTAGGTTTTTGTGCCCACGTACCCCAAGGCTCCTTATGGACATATGGGGCTATATATACCCATATTTCTTGTACTCCAAGCGCATCCACGAAGAGAGAGACCAGATCTCCAAAAAAGGGTGTGGCGGCTGCAGAAAGAAAGAGAGGGAGCAGAGCAATGATGTTTGGAGGAGAATGTGAAGAAGAAGAGAAGAGGAGAGAGGATAAAGCATCAGCATCCAGAAAGGGAGCAGAGCAGTGCCATCAGATTGAGGAGCAGAAGAGAAGCAAAGGAAAGAAGAACTGGCAATCTGGATGCCAATGAAGCAGAGCATCGTGGATTGAAGAAGATCTCCAACGATTCCTTTAAGCATCTTCAATCCAAGCTTCTGCAAGTCTTCTTCATCAAGGAACATTCAAGTCACATCTATTTCATTTATTTTCTTGGAGTGTTCATCCAGGTTTTCATTGTGTGATCTGTGTATGTGTTCTACACAGATCACTTAATTCTGTTTGTTCTATTTTTATCATTGTATTGAGATAGATCGGGCTAGAGGATCTATTCTCTAACTGAGCTTGTTCTAGAAGAACTTGGATCTTTCGTGGTCCAAAGGTTTGGAGTCGGTAGTGCTCAGTGTTGAGCCGTTGTGCTCAAGTGCTTGTGAGTCGTCGTGCTCATAAGTGGTTTATGGAGTTGGTCGTCGTACCTATCTCCTAGGTTTTCTTTGAGTCATTGTACTCAAAGGGTTTGGAGTCGTCGTACTCCTGTTGTTTCTTGAGTCGTCGTGCTCAAGGGTGTTTGGAGTCGTCGTGCTCTAGAGTGTGTTGTACTCAAGGTTTTGAGTAGTGTGGCCTCATTGTGTGAGGGGTGGACGTAGGAGTCACTGGAGGTGATTTTCGAACCACCTAAAAATCCTTTGTGCAGTGGTTTGAATTGTGGTTTGTCATTGTATTGCGCTAGATGCATGCATAGGGATTTCGCTCACACTTCTAATTGATTTCCTCACACACACTAATCACACTTCAGATCAGTTAAATTGTTTGGGTGAATTGATCTCTGATTCGAAGTAATTTTGAAATGCTTAAGCTTCCGCATTAATTGATGTTAGATCTATTCAACCCCCCCTTCTAGATCTGATCCATCCACTTATTCGATCCTACAATAATTATATTCATTATTATGTTAATTACTATAATAATATGGTAATTAACTATATTAATTATCACAATTATTATAATATGATATAACTATATTATTATTAGGTTAATTACTACTAATATAGTCATTAACTATTAATTAGTATACCAATATAGAAATATTTTTTGTTAATATTTTATTAACTTAAGAAGTGTCTTGACGAGTTATCCCCATTCTCTTATTTTTGTTACTAATTAACACAGACCCTAACATACCAAATAGAGAATTGTGTATATTCCCACTTGTGAAAGAGAAAGACTTAGTGCACACATTTGGTGTGCAAGATACATGGCACGCCCACTAGGATTGTACCATGTGTATAGGGGCCTTTAAAAAATGTGAGGTGGAGGGAAGACATTAAATATCTCTATTCACATGGCACAACCCTAGTGAGTGTGCCATGTTTCTTGCACACCTTTGTATACACTAAGTCTTTCTTTGTGAAATTATTAGTAAACTTGTGGGGCGTCCGTCCATCTCCTACACACATACATAAGAGGCGGGCTCCACACCTAACGTGTGTTATGGGGCCCGCCCCTGTTTGTGCGTGCAGGGAGTGGGCGGGCATCCCATGCGGATAACAAATTTGACTCATCCCCTATGGAAATGGATCTTTGATCCATTCGTTACTTGCTTATTTTGAATGTGTGAGCATGTGCATATTGTTAATTCAAGTCTCATTGAGTACTAATTAAGTTGTAGAGATGAGAAATGAATTTACAATCATAGAGTGCAAGTATGACAGTCACACAAGTGATCATGTGTTTTACCTCTGAGAGTCGGGGGGTTTTAAATCTATATGCGCACTGTTTGATTTTGTCAAACGAGAATAGATATCGGGTCAGGACCAATTCCGTTACCTAAGTACTGCAACGTTAATTATATCTCTCTAAGAGAGAAAATCTTTGATTAATCACCAGAGTAGAGAATCCTGTGGTCTGAAAATAATCATGCAAGAGAACTTTTTAAATTGAAATTAGAATTGCAATTAGAGCGAATAAACAAGAACCAACTTATCTTGATCATTACTGCCTTACTCTTATTTGCTATTATTTGTTTCATTTATTTTAAAAATTATGAAATAGCTTCTGATATGTTTTTTATATTTATTTGGATGCCAAACTATTTGTTCAGATTTTTTTTTTTTTTTACTGAGAGATTTGCATTGCTTACTTATAGCCCCTTTTTATTTGTGTAAAGAGCTCACCATAAATCCCAGTCTTGATTGGAATAGATTATGTATGTGGACTTTGGGCCAACGAAAAGGTGTTGCTGGGTATGGAAGTTCTTTGCTTTGCTTTGCTTTCATATTTAAAGGAATAAAGTTGGAAAGGAAGCTCAGATGATAATGGGATAGAATTCAAAAGACAAGTGAGTGGGAATTATGGAGAGAGGCGCCCTGAAAGGAGCTTTCTATTTATTAAATTGGTGTTTTCTTAGTAATCTCTTCTCTTTTTTTTTCTTTTTTTGGGGGGGGGGGGGGAGGGGGGGGGCGCATGGGTGTTTTCTTAGTAATCGGGTGGCCTTGGCCACTTCTCTTCTTATTGTTTTATTTATTTATTTACACAGAAAAAAAATGGTGGCGATAGGTTATTTAATAAAGCGCAAAGACTAGCACGTTTTACTCGATTATTTTATTTTGTCTTATTTGAGTTGTTATTTATTTATTTATATTTTATTTTTATTATATTTTTACTCTATGTTATGTAGTGTGGTTGCCTATCTTACCCTGTGTCATCGGTGAACAAGTGCCATGCGGTATGCCAAATAGATATATTTTTTTTTTGACATATGACGGTATTTGTCTGGTGTCTCATCACATTAAAAATAAATAAACGATAATCTTGTCCTAGCACAGTGGTGGATGAAGGGAGAGAGATTCATATGTCTATGACATTTGAGTCGTAGATACAAACCACTCGGCAATCAAGTTGATCGGGACATGCCGACTCACTGTCCATGAGATTTACCGGCTCATTGCACTTAAATATGTTATTGGATCAATGAATCGAAAACTTGCTAGATTGTCGCCGTCTCACCGTCTGTGAAGACTTATGAATCAAGAATTATCCCAAATCAAGACCATCCTCCAATTAAAACTCGAGACAAAATTTCGACAACATCTTCTTTTATATTTCGGATGTGGGGGGGGGGGGGGGTGCGTGATACTAATTCATCGTGATGAAAACGGTACCAAATTTAAAGTGCTCACTGAGAATGACATCACCCAAATGACATATAACACTGATTCTCAATGCCCCTCATTGAAAGAATTGGTGTACCAAGACCACTGATGCAAAACTCAAGATATCTTAAATGTATTTGACGTCACATCATCATTAGCGTCTCTTTGAGGTTATGTACTGTGGGCCAACGATTTTGGTGTGATTCGCAACCTACCGGAGCCATATATGTGGCTAGACATTCTTTCCCTTCTCCTTCCCTTCCTCCTCTCCGACGAGGGAAGTCTTCTTCCTTCCTTCTCCGGCAGTGGAGCTTGGTGGAGCGGTCGGCGGCTCGTGCGGAGCTTGGAGCGTCGGCGAGGAGCGAGGAGGTGGCAGCCGTGGTGTCGTGAAGGCCCTTGTTTGGGGTTCGGTTCTTCAAATCGGTAGGGATCTCTTGTGCCCATACTTGTTGGTGTGGATTGGGAGTCCTTTTGGGTTAATGCATGCTTTAGAAGCTTTCCCCATGCTCCCCTCCCCATTGTGTGCTTGTTTGTAAAGTGTGGGCGACCCGGGATGTAGCATCCCGGCGGTCTACCTCCGGCTGATGTCGCGACGGCGGTGCACGTCGCAACATCAGAGGAGGCGTCGCCCTGGTCAGACGTGACCTTACCACGGCGCGGGTGGCCGTCGCGATAAGAGCCATGTCACGATCCGGTTTCCGGTAGCGACAAGGCTGTTGTTGCGTCCCGCTTCCCTGTCGCGACTTGGCGCTTGTCGCAGTTGTCCTTCCATCGCGATGGTATCTGTTGCCCAGTTGACAAGCCCAGAGAGGGGGTGAATGGGTCTTTAAAAATTTGATTAGTACCTGTACTTAAAACATTCACACAAAGACGTTCTTCGATGAAGGTTAGTAACAGTTAGTTCAAAGAGCAATCACACAAGAAAAACAACCACACAACACAAGAAATTATCCTGGTTCGGACCTCCTCTCCTTAGGAGTCCTACGTCCAGTCCCTGAGCAATAACTCAGGATTCCACTAACTAAGGTATAGTCCCCTTATGGACGCTACAACACCCAGCTCAGCTGGTCTTCCTTCACACGAAGGGAATTATACCACCCTGGATACCCCACCAGGTCTTCCTTCACAACTGAAGGGAATCAACACCCTGGATCCCACCAGGTCTTCCTTCACAACCGAAGGGAACGGACACAAAAACAAGGAAGAGCAGGAAATCAAGCCCCTAGATCAAGCTTTATCAAGACAAGATCTGAAGCTGCTAGAACTGAGAGCAAATAATCTAAACAAGGCACTCTCTCAGAACTACACTGGCTCTCTTAGGATTTCTATTACAGCACAGAGAGCGAAGAGCTAAAGACACACAGGAATGAAATTCTTGGCTTTAAGATTCTTTCTGAAGATCAGCAATGCTTGTAGTATTCGATCATACTTCTATTCTGCTCTTGTGTCTTGTGTGTATATATATATATATATATATATATATATATATATATATATATATATATATCCATTGTGAAATATTGTCGTTGAAGTAGCCGTTGTCTCTTGTTTGGTAGACGTTAGACTAATTGAAACTTGGAAGCTTCCAGTCAGCAATCTTTTATCCATTTGAGCACGCAAAGAGATAAGGTCTTCTGGCGTCTATATGGTCCAACGTTGTATGACAGAATGTCTTCAGGACCCTGCACATATTAAATGCTAGAACAGTAGACAGCTAGGCTGTCTCTTGTTGTCAGTAAACGTTGATGTGAATATTCACCAAAATAGCAATACCAAATAGCTTATTCTAAAAGATGTTGACAGAATATGCACGATAATGAAAAGATATCATCTGCATGCATGTAGAGATACATTTTGTCTTCATTAAATGCACAGCAGTCAGACAGATAAGAGAAGACTTTGACTATTCAACGCTTTAAGAGATAAGATAAATATCAAGTTGATATAAACCATAAAGTCGTTATCTATATAACTTATGAAATCGTTATGAATACCAACAAGTCATTATAGAGAGCAAATCGTTGTAAACGCTAAAGAAATCGTTACACCAAGCAAATCGTTATGAGCGCTAAGGAAATCGTTATGAGCGCTAAAGAAATCGTTATGAGCGCTAAAGAAATTGTTGCGCAAAGAAAATCGTTATGAGTGCTAAGGAAATCGTTATGAGCGCTAAAGAAATCGTTATGAGTGCTAAAGAAATCGTTGCGCAAAGTAAATCGTTACGATGGGCAAATCGTTATGATGACTTAAGAAATCGTTGTGATGAGCAAATCGTTACGATGGGCAAATCGTTATGATGACTTAAGAAATCGTTGCGATGAGCAAATCGTTACGATGGGCAAATCGTTATGATGACTTAAGAAATCGTTGTGATGAGCAAATCGTTACGATGGCAAATCGTTATGATGACTTAAGAATCGTTGCGATGAGCAAATCGTTACGATGGGCAAATCGTTATGATGACTTAAGAAATCGTTGCGATGAGTAAATCGTTACGATGGGCAAATCGTTATGATGACTTAAGAAATCGTTGCGATGAGCAAATCGTTACGATGGGCAAATCGTTATGATGACTTAAGAAATCGTTGCGATGAGCAAATCGTTACGATGGGCAAATCGTTATGATGACTTAATAAATCGTTGCGATGAGCAAATCGTTACGATGGGCAAATCGTTATGATGACTTAAGAAATCGTTGCGATGAGCAAATCGTTACGATGGACGTTGCGCAAAGAAAATCGTTATGAGTGCTAAGGAAATCGTTATGAGCGCTAAAGAAATCGTTATGAGTGCTAAAGAAATCGTTGCGCAAAGCAAATCGTTACGATGGGCAAATCGTTATGATGACTTAAGAAATCGTTGTGATGAGCAAATCGTTACGATGGGCAAATCGTTATGATGACTTAAGAAATCGTTGTGATGAGCAAATCGTTACGATGGGCAAATCGTTATGATGACTAAGAAATCGTTGCGATGAGCAAATCGTTACGATGGGCAAATCGTTATGATGACTTAAGAAATCGTTGCGATGAGCAAATCGTTACGATGGACAAATCGTTATGATGACTTAAGAAATCGTTGCGATGAGCAAATCGTTACGATGGGCAAATCGTTATGATGACTTAATAAATCGTTGCGATGAGCAAATCGTTATAGCTCTATTTAAAACGATATACATGAAGGAAATCGTTGTGACTTTCAACAGAAGTCGATGTGGATTTAGATAAATACAATCTTGAAATAATTAATGCTTCAGAAATATAATACTTACCATATTGGCTTGATTGACCTTGACCTTGGAGTATTTCTTGTACTAAGACTTAGAGAACTTTGATAAGGTTTTGTTAATCACCAAAATACATATATACTTAAAATTACATGGGGACAGACTGTGATGATCAGTCTGTCCCCATGTAATTTTAATTAATTACATATGTATTTTGGTGTTTAACAAAACTAAACTAGTTTTTATCAATAATATCTAATGAATATTTCATAAGTCTTAAAGTACAGGAAAAATTACCAAAGTCAAACAAGCCAATAAAGGTATGCATACTTCTCTGAAGCTTTAATCTTTTCAACATAATATTTCTCAAAGTTCATATCGATTTCTGTTAAAGATCATAACGGTTTCTGTATAAGTATAACGATTTTCTTATAAGATTGAAAAGTCATGTTGTTTCAAGCAAGTCGATGTCATAACGATTCTATAAGTCATCGCAACGATTTCTTTAGAAAGCGTAACGACTTGCCTGTCATAACGATTCTATAAGTCATCGCAACGATTTCTTTAGAAAGCGTAACGACTTGCCTGTCATAACGATTCTATAAGTCATCGCAACGATTTCTTTAGAAAGAGTAACGACTTGCCTGTCATAACGATTCTATAAGTCATCACAACGATTTCTTTAGAAAGCGTAACGACTTGCCTGTCATAACGATTCTATAAGTCATCGCAACGATTTCTTTAGAAAGCGTAACGACTTGCCTGTCATAACGATTCTATAAGTCATCGCAACGATTTCTTTAGAAAGCGCAACGACTTGCCTGTCATAACGATTTCATAAGTTACCGTAACGATTTCTTTAGAACTCGCAACGACTTGCTTGTTGTAACGATTTCATAAGTTACCGTAACGATTTCTTTAGAACTCGCAACGATTTGCATGTCATAACGATTTTATAAGTTACCGTAACGATTTCTTTAGAACTCGCAATGACTTGTTCGCTCATAACGATTTGCTTTGCACAAAGATTTCTTTAAGCGCTCAGAACGATTCCTTTAGAGCTCATAACGACTTGATAAGTGTTCATAACGATTTGCTCTCTATAATGACTTGTTAGTATTCATAACGATTTCATAAGTCTATAGACAACGACTTTACAGTTTATATCAACTTGATTTTTATCTTATCTCTTGAAGCGTTGACTAGTCAAAGTCACGCATATATCTATCTGTCACTCCTGCATTTATGAGTTCTGAACGTATCTCTGCATGCATGCAGACGATATCGTCCATTATTGTGCTTACTCTGTATACATCTTTTAAAACAAGCTATTTGGGATTGCTATTCTAGTGAATACTCACATCAACGTATACTGACAAACAAGAGACAGTTTGAGTTGTCTGCTTTTCTAGCATTTAATGTGTGCAGGGTCCTGAAGACTTTCTATCATCCAACATTGGACCCAGACGTCAGAAGACCCTATCTCTTTGCGTGCTCAAATGGATAAAAGATAGTTGAAGCTTCCAATGTCATGTCAACAGTCTAACGACTATCAATCCGAGAGACGTTACTTCAAGAGTTCTAGAAGATATCAAACACAAAAAAAAGAAAACTATCAATTTTCCAACATCTGGTATTCAAGCATTCAAATTCTTCGGCAAGAAGTCCAGAGCCAAGAACTTCATTCCACCTAGATTTCGCTCTTTGCTCTCCTGACTGTAGTGAAAATCTTGAGAGAGCTTGTGTAGTTCTGAGAGTGTGCTTAGCTTAGATTCTTTGCTCTCAGTGCTAGTTGCTTCAGATCTTGGCTTGTTAAAAGCTTGATCTAGGGGCTTGAATTTTATTCATTTCTCTTTGAGGAGTTGTTTCCTTCGGTTGTGAAGGAAGACCTGGTGGTATCCATGGTGTTGTTTCCCTTCGGTTGTGAAGGAAGACCTGGTGGTATCCAGGGTGCTGTTTCCCCTTCAGTTGTGAAGGAAGACCTGGTGGGGTATCCAGGGTGGTGTTACTTCCCTTCGGGTGTGAAGGAAGACCAGCTGAGCTGGGTGTTGTAGCCCTTAGGGGGACTGTACCCTAGTAGTGGAATCCTGAGTTGTTGCTCAGGGATTGGACGTAGGACTCCTAAGGAAAGGAGGTCCGAACCAGGAATTCTTGTTGTGTGATTGTTTTCCTTGTGTGATTCCCTTTCGAACTAACTGCTACTAACCTCTATCGAAGAACGTTGTTGTGTGAATGTTTTTGATTTACAGGTATTAATAGATTAATTTTAAAAGACCCATTCACCCCCCCTCTGGGCTCGTCAACTGGGCAACAGACAGATCATCAATCTCCCCCTTTTTGGTGATGACAAAATTTATCAATAAGCATGAATATTTGCGGAATGTATTTCAGACATGCTAAGTATGTTTCTCCCCCTTTTTGTCATTAAGCAAAAAGATAATCTGAGACAAAGAATGAAGAGAAAAGATGGAAGGGCACGCAACCAAATATATTGATCAGTTTTGAGGAGTTACAGATAAATAATAAGCAGGGGATAACAAGGAGCCAAAGCGCCTGATGATAGGGAGTGCCTGGCGTTCCTGCTCTTCAAAGAAGGCTTGAAAGGCCCCAAATTCAATTTGATAGGAGGGTTCCATGGTGGGAGCCATCCTTTTGATATGAAGCTGCCTTTGATATGAAAGGAAATCCTCGTACTTAGCACTGCCAAGGGCTACCTTGTAGGTTAAGAATGCCCCAAAACTGGCAAACCGAAGAAAAGCTTCAATCTTGAGGGATAGTCAATCTGAAGCGACCTAAGCTCTTCTTTAAAGCAAGGAAAACCTTGTATCTTTCGACCCAGGTCAGATAGGAATCCCGATGAGTGAAGAGAGTTGGCATCCAAAAATTCACCAGGAGACAAGGGAGGTTGATTGGAGCTGGCCTGAGAGGCATTTAGATCGCCTAGCTGTTGAGCAGACAAGGGATAGAGCTTCGTCCACTCTGCAGGAGATAACCGCTCGCATTCAGAGAGAATGGGGGCCAGAACATCTGCCTTGATATGCCCCTGAAGATATTGCCTGAAGACAAATCTTGCGAAAGATAGGTCACGACCATCTTGCACAAATAACCTGGCCATTACCCTGCAGCTCGCTCAAAGATAAGAGTTCCCACAGAAGAGTCCATAATCAAAGCATGGAGAGGGGGAAGGAACACTACATCAGGAATAACCAAGGTAGCAAAATCGACCTGAAGGGACTCAGTATGAGTTGTGCTTGAACTGAGGGCCCTAATGGCTGCACGAAATTGACCCAACTGAGATTCAGGGAGGCGATTTACATAGCAGTAGTTACTGTACATCTGATACTGCCGGATAATTTGATCTCTTTCTGAATGAAGGGGCCAAACAGATTTTTGTGATGGATCTGGAACCACTCAGAAAGGGGAAGAGGAGCTTCCCTAGGTGGATATCTGGCAGCTTGAACTCGACGGAATTGACTGTACAGATCTTTGTTGCTCCGAGCCCACTGCTCTTCAGTTTTGGCTTTAGTCATGGAGAAGACTTTTGACTGTTGAGCCTTAGAGAGATGGGTATAAGGAAAGATGGTGGTAAGATGATCAGAAAGATTTTGAAGGGAAGGCCAAAAATGTGGGCAAAAAACTACCTTTTGAAGATATTCTTCATAGATAAGTTTCTGCTTATTGGAGATAGAAGGGAAAACCAAAGGGGAGGATAACAAGGTTCAGAAGAGACAGGATGAGTGGACGTGAGTCTCCTCTTCTTAGAGACAGGACTAGAAGAGCCTGTCCTGTGAGAGTGGGTCCCAACAGCCAGGACTGAACGAAGTATTACTACGTCAAATTCATCCTTGATATCCTAGATTTCTACTTGTGTGAGTTGGGCACCCTCAGAATAATGGTAATGAAAGAGGGAGGTGTAGGTGGATTGAAGATAGAGGCAAGAGTTACTGTAGGAAGAGCAAAAGTTTCTGATGTAGAAAGACCAGAAGAAGAAGGGGCCCAGCAGAAGAGGATGCTGGTGGAAGCTGAGGGGAAGATGGTAGAGAAAGAACAATGGTGGAAGAAACAGGAGATGAGGCAAGTTGAGAGGGAAAAGGTTGGGGAGAGGAATAGATCTTGAACGGGGTCGTTTAAAGGTGGTTGGAGCTGGAGGTGCAGTGGAAGAAGATGGTGGAGAAGGAGCGGCTGAAGTGGGAAGAGTGGAGAAGAGGCAGGGGCTCAGGAGCTACAGCCTGGTCTGCTCGATCAGCTACCGGTTCCACTGGATGAGTGACTCCTTCTCGGGTCCAGAACCCTGACACAAATCAGAATCTTCAACATGCAAATTTCAGAGGGCTGAACTTCAAAACTTGGCCCTGATGGCCCTGCTGAGCGTCAACTGAAGGCCCTGATGGCCCTGCTTGAGCATCAACTGAAGCCCTGATGGCAGCTCCACAAGATCAACACCATTTGCCTGGATGGCTCTGCATTATCTTCACTTGCCCTGAAGGCTCATGCTCTTGAGGAGTAGGAACTTTGGGCCCTACTGCCTTCAAAACTTCAGACAGCATCACCTTCATAGAGCTCAGTTCCTTATTATACCACTTCATGGCATCATTTATTTGAGAGATGTCATTTGACATGGATGCCTGGCGCTCAATGACAGAGCTCACAACTGACTTTACTGAGTCCAAGACTGCACCTTGATCATCCAATCTCTTCAAGATGGGCTTCAAGTACTTCTTTAGAATTGACGTTCTGCCTTCTGTGAGCAGTCTTCTTGTGTTTGCTTCTTCTTTCCACTTGCTCCGTGACCTCTGTTGGAACTTCATTATGCTCTTCATTTACAGGAGCATCTTCAGTAAGTGCCTCTTGAGATGCTGCTTCCTTTTCAATATTTTGCTCCCCCTAATAGGAGCTTCCTCCACAAATCTTCATTGCTCCCCCTGAATAGGAGCATCAACCAATACAGAATCTTCAATGTGGCCAGATGCCACAAACTGTTCAACCAAACTCTCATCAGTGTTTTGAATCACTGGAGAGGAGTGAATGGAATCTAAGACTTGATGGAGCACAGATGCCACATAGGAGGTGGGAAGAGGATCCTCTAAACTTCTGACAGAATGTGCTACTGCTACATTTTCTTCAGCTACCGGAGTCTCCATTGCAACTTCTCTGTTGGCAGCTACTTCCAGTGAAGCACTAGGCATTGCGGCTCTCTTACTGCTGGTTCTGCAACTGTTGATGGACCCTCTGACACTGCTGCCACTGTTCGAGTTGGACGTCTTGGGCTTCCCTAGGATGGGTTCACCCTCAGCCACTGAGGTCTTGGTCCATACTCCGTTAACCACAGAAAAACCACTTTTCCTTAGATTTCGGGACCTGATTGTTTGGCCCATCTTCTCTACAACGGCGCCAGAAACATCTACTCCAAAGTGCTGAAAGACTTTGGTGAGCAAGTGAGTGTAGGGCAGGATACATTTACTTACTCTTGGATCCCATATTGATCACGGGCAAACTTCATTCTTTCTATCATTACTTCGGCCATGTTGATTTCTTGGTTCTGAACGGCCCAAAACATCATATCCGAGTCTGCCTTGGTGCAAGTTGAGAAAGTAGCACTTATAGGAACAAGAATTTGGCAGACAACGAAGTGCAGAAGGCGAGTGAAAGCATTCAACTGATTGATATCCAATTTGCCGTCTTTCAGTCTAAATTCTGAACCAACAACACCTAGACCCTTTGCCTGGGTGTCCACTGAGTGGATTCCACTATGACTAGACATGCTCACATCAAACAGGGTCTTCAAAACTTCATGATCAATCTTGATTTGGGTTCCCTTGACAGATGAAATCAAGGACCTGTCGGCCTCTGTTCTCAAACATACATAAAACGCCTTCACGAGGTCCAGATAGCTAACCTCAGAGAAGGTGGTGATTCCCATCCACTGCATCCTTCTCATAGCAGCTACTACATTGATCATTCCATTCTTCTCAAGATCCGCAACATCTACCGCCTTATTTTCGCCAAAGCTTGGTCTTCACGAAAGTAAACCTTTCCTGCTGCTCTGCCGATAGAAACACAGCGCTGTAGCCACCCAAACTGCCGGAGATAATGGACGATGCCATGGACTTTGGGTGAGGAAGATTTTCTGGAAGGTTGAGATGAAAGAGGAGAGAAAAGCCCTCAAGAGATTCTTCGCGGGAAGAAGAGAGGAACTTCAAATGAGCAGAAAGTCGATGTCGGAGTCGTTAGGGCATCGGCTCAGGCAACCAGACGAAAGAGGGAAAAAGGTGTAAGGTAGGAGATGAATCGTTTTCACATCGATTTTGGGGTTAAATAAATATTTTACCAAAAAGCGAAGCGCCAAGAGGTGGCAGAAAACGACAATAAGTTTGACCAACCTCAGCAGACTTTATTAAGGAGAGCGACCAGTAAGGAACAATTTAAATTTCTTTTGCTTAAAATCATAGAGAGAAAATTTACTTAACTCTGAACATTTATGTGCCAGTTTTAAATAGAAATCTTTTCACAAATTACACATGCTCAATTCCCTTCTAAGAGATGTGAATCTTTCTTCGGGTAAGGCTTTTGTGAAAATATCTGCTAACTGACCATTTGTGTCAATAAAAGATATTTCTATGTTACCATTTGCTACATGATCACGAATAAAATGATATCTAACCTCAATATGCTTGGTTCTTGAATGCTGGACTGGATTTTTGGTGAGATTGATAGCACTGGTGTTGTCACACAATAGTGGAATTGATTTGATATTTAGTCCAAATCCTCAAGTTGTTGCTTTATCCATAGGAGTTGTGTACATCAACTACTAGTAGCTACGTACTCAGCTTCAGCTGTAGACAGTGCCACTGAATTTTGTTTCTTAGAGGACTAGGATATCAAACACCCTGCAAGGAATTGACAACAACCACTGGTGCTTTTTCTATCCACTTTGCATCCAGCGTAGTCAGCATCAGAGTATCCAACTAAATTAATTTCACAGGATTTTGGATACCACAGACCTAAATCACGAGTTCTAGCTAAATATCTAAATATTCTTTTTACGGAGATTAAATGAGATTCTCTAGGATCTGCTTGATATCTTGCACACATGCATACACTGAATAGAATATCGGGTCTACTGGCCGTTAAGTAAAGCAATGAACCAATCATACCTCTGTAGATCTTTTGATCTACTTTCTTACCATCCTTGTCACTATCCATCCTTGTAGATGTACTCATATGTGTTGAGAGTGGCTTTGTGTTCTCAAAACCGAATTTCTTCAAAAGCTCCTTGGTGTATTTTGCTTGACAGATGTTAGTGCCATCTTTTCCTTGCTTGATTTGTAGTCCAGGAAATAATTTAGCTCCCCTCATGCTCATCTCAAACTCTCCCTGCTTTAACTTTTCAAAGTACTTGCAAAGGAATTCATCAGTAGATCCAAAAATAATGTCATCTACAAAAATTGTACAAGTAATATGCTTTTAACTTTTGTTTTTACAAATAGTGTTATCTACCTGTCCTCTAGTGAAACTATGGTTTAATAAAAAGAGCTAAGCCTTTCATACCAGGCTCTTGGTGCTTGCTTTAAACCATATAATGCCTTATGAAGTTTAAAAATATGATTTGGAAATTCTGTATCATCAAAACCTGGAGGCTGTTCAACATACACTTCCTCCTTAATAAAACCATTTAAAAATGCGGATTTAACATCCATTTGAAATAATTTTTAATCCAAAGTAGATGCATATGCTAATAAAATTTTAATAGCCTCAAGTCTAGCTACAGGTGCATAGGTTTCATCGAAATCTATGCCTTCCTCTTGGGAGTAGCCTTGAGCCACCAATCTGGCCTTGTTTCTTAATTACACCAGTCTCATCCAATTTATTTCTAAACACCCATTTGGTGCCAATGACTGGATGGTCTGATGGTCTGGGAACAAGTGACCATACTTAGTTTCTCTTGAACTGATTTAGTTCATCTTGCATGGCTATAATTCAAGATTCATCAGTAAGAGCTTCATTGACTGTCCTAGGCTCTATTTGAGAAATAAACGCCAGGTAATCACAAGGAATTACATTACCTCTTGTTCTTACCCCTACAGATGGATCACCAATAATGTTCTCAGGTGGGTGATCTTTCTTGTATCTCCACTCCTTTGGAAGATTTTCATGTGTAATATCGTGTTGTTGCAAGTCTTCCAGAGGTGGATCATCCTTGTCTTCAACTGAGGTGTCCTTTAGTTTCTTGGACAGTTTGTCTGCATCATCATTTTCACTTTCTTCTTCCTTTCTCAAGGAAGGGTTAGTCTCATCAAAAATAATATACACAGACTGTTCAATCAATAAAGTACGTTTGTTAAATATTCTATAACATTTGGGTTTAGAAGCATACACCATGAAGATGCCTTCATCTGATTTGGCATCCAACTTACCAATGTCTCGCTTGCCATTGTTGTGTATAAAACATGGGCATCCAAATGTTCTGAAGTGACTGATCTTTGGCTTCTTTCCTTTGAACAGCTCATAAGCTGTCTTCTTCAGAATTGGCCTGATCATTACTCTATTATGATGTAGCTTGCTGTGTTTACTGCTTCAGCCCAGAAGTACCTTGGCAAGTCATATTCTGACAACATTGTTCTTGCCATATCCAATAAAGTTCTGTTCTTCCTTTCAGAACTCCATTCTGCTGTGGTGTCCTTGGTGCTGAGAAGTTGTGCTCGATCCCTTGGTCATCACAGAATTTAGCAAATCTTTCATTTTGAAATTCTCCTCCATGATCTGCCGGATACCAACAATGCAAAACTTCTTGTCTTTCTGAACTTTCCTGCTGAAGCTTACAAAGCTTTCAAATGTATCATCTTTGTGCTCCAAGAAGGAAACCAAGTGAATCTGGAATAATCATCAACAATACAAAACCAAAATTCTTTCCTCCAAGACTGGTGGTTCTCATTGGCCCAAATAAATCCATATGAAGAAGTTCTAAGGGTTTTGAGGTTGTCACCACAGTCTTTGACTTGAAGGAACTCTTAACATGCTTTCCTTTGGCACAAGTTTGCAGACGCCATCCAATTTGTGTGCTGACCTTTGGCAGACCTTCCACAAGATTCTTCTTTAACAATTTTCTCATACCGTCTATGCTACAATGTCCCAGTCTTCTGTGCCACAGTTCAGTGATTTATCCTTGTTTGCTGCCAACAGACGTCCTGATCCTTGAGTTCTTCAAGATGGAGCGCATACAAGTTCTTTTCTCTATTGGCTTCGAAAATTACTGCTCCTTCCTTCAATATGCTGCACTTTGACTCTTGAAATTGAATCTGATGACCCTGTCACAAAGCTGGCTGATGCTGATGAGATTGTGCTTCAGCCCTTTGACAAGCAATACATCTTAAATGACTATTTTTCCTTTGTTGCTCACAGAACCACTGCCAATTACTGTGCCTTTCCCATTGTCTCCATAGGTAACTGTTCCTTCTTCAGCTTGGAGATGGGTGAATAGCTTCTGATTCCCTGACATGTGCCTTGAGCACCCACTGTCCAAATACCATTTGGATGCTCGAGTGTTACCCTGAAATAAAATCATCAAGTTTTAGGTACCCAAATTCTTTTGGGTCTTGAAGGCTTAGTATCATCAACTTTTCCTTTTATTATCCATTTCTTATGTCTTGTTGACATGTTGCTTTTATGTGACCTAACTTATTGCAATGACTACAACAAGATGTTTTTGTTACTTTTTCAATATATTTGAAATTGGCTTTATATGATATGTCTTGTTCAGGTACAATTTTAGAGTCGGTATATTTTAGGATAGACTATGTTTCTTCATTATCTGGAGGTGTATATCCTAATCCATGTTTTTTTTTTCTGATCTTCTAGCACCTTTTAATATTAAGGTTTTTACCATTTGTAAATTTTTCCAATGTGCTAGATAACTTAATATTTTCTTCTGTTAGTGTCTTAATTTCAGTTTTCAGTTTATCTGAGCTTGCTTGTTTTTCTAATTTAATTATTTGTTCATTCTTAGCTTTTAGATCCTCACATAACAGTTCATTTCTCCTTTAAGTTCAGTTATTTGGCTTTCTAATTGTTCATTTTCTAATTTTAGATCTGAATTTGTGTTTTCTAGACAAGCACTATTTTTCTTGCTTACTTTTAATAGTTGGGTTGCTTCTCTATATTTACTGTATAATTCGTTGAAGGCTTCTTCTAGACTATCGGAATCTGAGCCATTACAAGAATCAAAGGATGAGTCAGAGGTTACCTTTTCCTCGGTATTTGCCATGAAGGCCAAGTTGGCTTCTTCCTCATCACTGGTTGAGGTTGACTCACTATCTGAGTCGCTGCTGTTGCTCCATGCAGCTGCCATAGCCTTCTTCTTATATTTCCTAAATTTTTTGGAGCTCTCTCTCTTCCTGAATTCAGGCTTCTTGAGCTTTGGACATTCAGCTTTGATATGTCCTGGCTTTTTGCACTCGTAGCATATGGCTCACTCTTCTTTTGATCCTTTCCATTTGGTTTCTTGAAGTCTTTATTTCTCTTGAAGTGTCTTCTACCAATTGGAACTTCTTCTTCTTTGCTAGAATGCGTTGCAATCTTTTTGACAGCATAGCTTCTTCATCTTCGCAATCACTTGAGTTCTCATCTTCAGCTGATGACTCATCTGACTTGTCTTCTTTTGCTTTAAGAGCATTTGAATGCTTCTTCTACTGGAGGACTCTCCTAGCCTTTCCATATTGATCTCATGGGCCATAAGGGACCCAATGAGCTTTTCCAAAGACATCCTTTTCAGATCATTAGCTTCCTCAATGGCTGTGACCTTTGGGGTCCATGAGGATGGTAAGGATCTAAGAATTTTCCTCACCATGTCTCCAATCTCATAGGTTTTCCCAAGTCCAGCCATCCATTTGTTATATCTATAAATCGACTGAACATTTGAGTTATGGACTCACCTGATTGCATCTGAAATCTTTCATACTGTGTAACAAGAATATCAATTCTTGTCTCTTCACCTTGTCTGTGCCTTCATAGGTAATTCTAAGCTTTTCCCACATCTCCATTGCAGATTTGCAGGCTAAAACTCTGTTGAATTCCTTTTTGCTTAGAGCACAGCACAGAACACTCTTGCTTTACAATTCAAGGAGATCTTTTTCATGTCGTCATCTGTCCACTGAGCTTTCTCATTTGTGACCAGGAGATCGCCTTCTTCTACTATTGACCATATCTAATAGTCGTGACCTTGTAGAAAATACTCCATTCTGGTCTTCCAATAAGCATAATCTTCACCATCGAAGAGAGGGGGTCGGTTGACAGACTGACCTTCAATGTTACCTTGGGCTGCCATGGATATTTACTCTTCAGATCGTTGGATCTTCTTCTTTGTCGAAGAGACTCGCTCTGATACCACTTGTTGCCGTTGACAAGCCCAAAGGGGGGGTGAATGGGTCTTTAAGAATATTTGATTAGTACCTGTACTTAAAACATTCACACAAAGACGTTCTTCGATGAAGGTTAGTAACAGTTAGTTCAAAGAGTAATCACACAAGAAAAACAACCACACAACACAAGAAATTATCCTGGTTCAGACCTCCTCTCCTTAGGAGTCCTACGTTCAGTCCCTGAGCAATAACTCAGGATTCCACTAACTAAGGTACAGTCCCCTTATGGACGCTACACACCCAGCTCAGCTGGTCTTCCTTCACACGAAGGGAATTATACCACCCTGGATACCCCACCAGGTCTTCCTTCACACTGAAGGAACCAACACCCTGGATCCCACCAGGTCTTCCTTCACAACCGAAGGGAACGGACACAAAAACAAGGAGAGCATGAAATCAAGCCCCTAGATCAAGCTTTATCAAGACAAGATCTGAAGCTGCTAGAACTGAGAGCAAATAATCTAAACAGGTACTCTCTCAGAACTACACTGGCTCTCTTAGGATTTCTATTACAGCACAGAGAGCGAAGAGCTAAAGACACACAGGAATGAAATTCTTGGCTTTAAGATTCTTTCTGAAGATCAGCATGCTTGTAGTATCGATCATACTTATATTCTGCTCTTGTGTCTTGTGTGTATATATATATATAGAATATTTTCGTTGAAGTAGCCGTTGTGTAAGGCCCTCGAATTTTGTTGTAATACTTTATTACGCGTAATAATTCATGCTTGGGTATGCATAGATGTACATATCTACGTACGTATTAGTTAAGTATCTTATGTATGCTGTGTATAATTAGTTGTAAATAGTGTATGAATTGCATGGTGGTAGTGTGTATGATTATATATGTGGCATGTATATATGTATAAGTTCAGTATGGTTTCTGCATGTTTTAGGTTCTGGCCGAAGGACCCAATTGGCGTCCACATGGATGGACGTCCATGCTGAGTCAGCGTCCACCTCGATGGACGCCAATACTTAAGTAAACGGCCATGGATGTGGACGTTAATATCTCTGACCTGCATGCGTTGCAGACCCCAAAATTTCGGGGGCAAGCAAGCCCAGCCATTGGGGAGATGTCCCCAACGGCTAGCAGGCCTTCACATCACCTCTCCGGGGTTCCCCAAACCCCTCTTCTATAAACCAAACTCCTTCTGCACCAGAAAGAGTTTCTTTACTCTTTGAAGAGAGAAAAGAAACTCTAGCTCTGACTGAAGAAAACCAGACTTTGCAAGCTCTGATCGGCAACTTGGAGCTCATCCGGCGACCTACAGTGACTGGCAGCTAGCTGGAGCCTAGAGGAAGGCTTCCCCGACTCCAACCTGCTGTGGAGATCGACCAAGAACCCGGACAAGAAGATTTTGAGACTTCTGGGACTGACTGCCCAGGAGAGCTTCACGACAACTTTGACCCCTTTGGAGATTTTTTGAGAGGCAAGTAACCCTACATTTGTCCATGTATGAGTCTAGTAGGGTTTTACCATTTTTACAGATTTTTCTCGTGTCCTGGATCCCCAAATTCTCCTTCTTTTGGAGCTCGGCTGTGTTTTTGCACAGACCTGAACTTGACGGCAAGACCCCTTGCCGTTAAAATCTTCCATTAACGGCCAACGATGTTGCCGTTAAGCTTCATTAACGCCATACTGTGCCGTTAAGTTCTTCAGGGCAGAACAGTGAGCTGTTCTCCCTTGTATACGATTTATTTCCGAGTGTTTTTCGCATGGATATAAAGTAAATGTTGTATGTTATGTGAAATAGATACAGTGATGTGTGGGGAAAATTCTTTGTGCATTGTGGATGGTAGGATTATTAGTTTACTTAAATACATGTTGGAAGAATTGGTTGTACATGTCTATCTACTGTTCACATGATTCGTGAAGAATTCGAGTGCCCAAATTTTTATAAACCATGTATGTATGTGTCAGTCTATGCCCTGCAAATTTCGGAATTTTTCTAAGAGCATGTGATTTACTGTAATTTCTATTTTGGAAATAGAAGACATGCGTAGGATTTGTAAAATTTGCAGTAAATTGTGTTGTGCAATAAATCTGGAGAAAATTTCTGTGATGATGTGTATGTTAGGTTTAGGGCTATGAACTGTCAAACGGGACATTCATGTTATGTTCCATGATAAATTAAATTATGAATGGCATGAAACTGAATGTTTTAATTTCTGTAAATGTAATATGACTCAGAAAAATCTGGAAATTTGTATGTGAGATTATGAACCTGCAATTAGTGTGTGGTTAAAATTTCATGACATTCGATAACTGTAAAGTGTATTATGAAATTTTCATGTGGAAACATGTGGTAAATGCATGCTATCATGAATATGATTTGATGATGTGGTTGCCAACCTGATTTATGTGAGCTACTGAATGTTTAGTTTCTGTAAATAATAATATCATGATTAGGAAAACAGAGCCATGTGTATAAGTGAGAGAATGTAAAAACATGTGTGATATGTGTGTTAAAATCGGAATGTGTAATGTGTAAGACTGTGCCATGTGTGACACTGCTTCCATAGAGGGCCGTGGAACCGTACCATGGAAAAGTCCCCATGGGAAGGTTCAATGTGTTAAGATCCTAAGGGCATTAGGATGAAATCCTGGAGATGGACAAGTACCACTGGTTAGGGTGGAGACTTGTTCTCCCGGTCTGCGCAGTCCAAGAGTCGTCACTATATTGCCTAGGTGGCGTCTATGTGTATGTGTTATGTGATGTGTCCTTCTAATGGTGGTTTGGACTATGTGTCACGGCACTAAATGTGAAATGTGAATGTGATTAGTGTAAATTGTGTAGTGTGAATATGTGTAAATGTGCAATGTGTAAAAAGAGAACTATGTGAATGAGTAATTGTGTAAACATGTAAAACCATTATGTTAAATTATGAAATTGTGGTCTATGATATGTTAACGTGAAATTATCTTATAACAGCAACCTAAAGGTGTTTTTAAGAATGTTTTATATGTGTAAAAATGCGTAGAATCCATGCTAGGAGCGTTTCTTGCTATGTGTGAACAATTCCATGTTTAATTGCCATCATGTTGTAGTTAATTGGAATTGTAGCTCTCATGCGATAGGATGTGAATTGCTAAATTATGTCAAAACAGCAACCTTAATGTGTATGAAATGATAAATTGCATGTGCAAGAATGTGTAGAGACCATGGTAGGAATGTTTCCTTTTATGTATGCAAGAATCCCATGTGTGGTTGCTTCCATGTTATAGCTTGATATGAAATATAGCTTTCATGTGATTGAAAGAGTAGAAAGCATGTGATAGGATATTTATTTTGGAATGGCTTAATCATGTACCATGTGTTTTAAATTTGTAGAGATATCATGATAGGTTGCCTTTAATATTATCCAACCATGCTACATGCTTGATTTGATGCTAATGAATGTAATGCCTATATGACGTATGCATGAATGACGTGTATGGAGTTTTATTTGCTGAGTCTTTTAGACTCACTCCTTGCTTCGGCGTACAGGTTTAGTTGGTGACCCGACATCTGTGGAGGAGACGTGGAGAGTGACTCCGAGCGTGGCAAGTAGTTCGGAGGAGTTGCACTCGTGACATTTTGTTTACTAGTATGTAATTGAGGCGTGTAATGAGACCATTGTGTAATTATGAACAAACTATGTATTAATTTTTTTAGCACTTTATTTATGTGGACTTTAGTTACCATTAAATGTCATTTGAATCATGTATGTTAAATGTGGATGATGAAATGAAGACAAGTAGTTCTTTTACTTCCGCTACTCTGTATTTTATTTATGAGCATCTCAATCGTATGTTATTGTTTGGGTAAATGTCCCACTGTGATGAGACTCACTATACCGACGTGGATTGGTATAATCGTACCGGTAAGGAGGTCGTCGTTACGATGGGCAAATCGTTATGATGACTTAAGAAATCGTTGCGATGAGAAATCGTTACGATGGGCAAATCGTTATGATGACTTAAGAAATCGTTGCGATGAGCAAATCGTTATAGCTCTATTTAAAACGATATACATGAAGGAAATCGTTGTGACTTTCACAGAAGTCGATGTGGATTTAGATAAATACAATCTTGAAATAATTAATGCTTCAGAAATATAATACTTACCAATATGGGCTTGATTGACCTTGACCTTGGAGTATTTCTTGTACTTAAGACTTAGAGAACTTTGATAGGTTTTGTTAATCACCAAAATACATATATACTTAAAATTACATGGGGACAGACTGATCATCAGTATTGCGACGGGCTAGGAGGGCGCAACAAGACTTGAGTTGCCTCGGGTGTTCCGTGGGCTGCGGTTGGCGTGTCGGTGTGTGCCCCAGGGCAGGGTTGCCCTTAGGACCTTCTGGTGGGAACGCGGCAGGTTGTCTCCCTGCGTTCAGTGACCGAAGGTGACACCTTCGTGGCCGTGTCCTAGCGTCGGTGTTAGGAGGCTCATGTCTATCTAATAATCGATTGTCTGTCGGTCAATCGATTATTAGAAGAGCGATGGTTTCTGTTCTGTTTGGTGGTGTTCCAGTTTCTCGGGCCATCCCGTGTATGCCGGCGTTGGCCGACGGCCCTTCTGGGGGTTTCCGGAAGGGGTGCCGTGCATGCCTGTGCCTGCTGGGCTTGTCTTGGTTACAAGCCAACTGTGCCGTTTTCTATGGTGGTTGCCCCGCCAGTTCTCTTTTCGCCCGGTGCTAGGGACTTGAGGGCTTGTCCGTGAGATAGGTTGTTACCGTTACTGGGACCCCCCAGCCGCGCGTCTATTAGAGGGAGTTCTCCGGGTGGCGGGCGTGCTCAAGTCTCAGACTTGGAGCATAAGGGGAAAAATGGTGGGGACAGCGGCGTAGAGTCGTTTGTAGAGCTCTTTTAGCTGGGTCTGGGTCGCCGAGGTGGTTGAGGCGCTCTTCCGGGCAGACCGCTAGTCTTCTCACTGCCTCGCTCTGCGTTGGTTCCGGAGCCGCGTAGGGAGGTCAGGCGTGGGGCCGCAGCTTGGCCAGGCTGCGGTGGTTTGTGGTTGTTCTTGCTGTGACTCTCTAGCCTCACTCTACCGGGGAGGTTGTAGGCAGAAGTCAGCGGGGGCGAGCTGGAGGAGTGGACTGTGTGTCCTCCTCTTAGCTGTTTGTGGCGGTGGCTTGGTTGCTCTTGCGTGACGGTGTTTCTCACGTTGTTTCGAGAATGTGTGTTTCATTGCCCTAGCTTGCACGGGGGTTGTAGCCTATCCGTGTCTGGTGCCGTGGGCTTGGTTGGTTTGGCCTCGTGGGCCATGTTTAGTGGCTTTCGTTCTGCGGTTCTCTCGAGGTGTCCAGTCTGACACCCGGCTGCTGTTTCGGTAACTTGTTCCTAGTGCGTCTGTGGTGGCACTGGAGTGTGTAGTTCCCTGACCTTGTGGCGTGTCTAAGGTCCAGGGTGGTTCTGCTTGTGGGCCCTACCTTGAGGAGGTTTGAGATGGCGTGGTTGTGGTGAGATGCTCTTCTCACGTGGTTGCTCAGGTCTCTCGTGGTGACACTGGTGTCCTTCCCGACCTCGTGGAGGTCCGGGATGTTGGTGCTTGTCGTGAGACTCTGGTCTCACGTGGTTGCTCCGGTGTTCAGTGAGCTTCTTTGTCTCGGCAGGGTGTGCCGAGGTGTTTGCTTCCGCAGTGTTTGACTCTGCTGGTTCTGCGGGAGTCGTGTTGGGCCCGACTCTGGTTGTGGGTCGTGGCATTTCTCTGTTCCGCTGCTTTGTAGCTCTTGCAGCAGGGTTTCCCGCTTTACTGCTTTGTAGAGTAGTTTTGCTTCCGCTTTTGTTGGAGTTCCTGCTGCTGTGGCTGGTAAGGGACTAGTATCCCTACTGAGCCTTGTTCGCGAGGCTCACCCCCCCTGCTCTCTTCAGGTAGGGACTCACTGTCATAGGAGTTTGTTGTCGGACGGTCGTAGTGGCGGCTTGTTCGCCTGTGCGTTGCCAGCAGTGTGAGTTGTGAGCGTGAGCGCTTGTACCGTGAGCTGAGAGTGGCCTTTTTGCGAGTCCTCGGGGCATGTCCTTAAGGACTGCACCTTTCTTCTGTACCTGTACTTTTATTTGGGACATGTTGTACATAATTTCTTATTACTGTACGAACTT
>CM024754.1:28467853-28532000 GCA_014218235.1 Colocasia esculenta | reverse complement strand
CCTTGATGAATTGAGTCACTCGTATTATAAAGAACTTACGACATAAGTCAAAGATATATAGAGAATTAACTTTCTAACTGTGGTGGCGTGATCTGTTTGGACCTGAGCCAAACGGGCCTCCACTAGAATAAGAGAGGGAAGACGATTGCTGGTGGGGACGAAGACCTGCAAAACCAGAATGGGATCAGGAGGCCCGGTGAAAACGGGGAACCCTCCGATGCTAAGTCAGTGGAGAGCTTGTGAGGCAGGGGGTTTCGGAATGCGAGAATGTGTTCACGTGAGGAAGAGAACGTACCGTTGCATGGTACTGTACCTGTGCCTTTATAGGCGTTGGTGTAGAGGCCAACGTGCGTAACGTTGGGCAGATCGTGCCTGAAGAGGCGCCTTGACGCACGCGCATAACGGGAGGAGTTATGACTCCGATGCCCGTTAGGCTGCCAGGCAATTCACGCCCCTTGATGGGGAGAACGTGGCCTGAGACGGTTACAACCGTTCTGGAAGCCAGAGAGCCTGCTCGGAACCCTTTGGAATGCTTTCCGAGCAGGTGACCCACGTGGGGGCTCGAACATGCTGTTCGGTAACATCGAGGGTAGTTTCATGGAGCGGAGTCACTGTTCTTGCTCGGAAGCTGTTCATAGTTGTTCGGTAAGGGAAGGCGGGTGATCTGCTCGGAGGTACGCCGCAGCGGAACCTGACAGCTTTCGATCACGGGAGTCACCACAATGGAGGTCTTTGAGCCATCCTGGAGAGGGCGTGCCCTTCGATGACGGTGCCACGTTGGTTGACAGGACGTGAATGGGCCGTAACGAGCCACATGGGCCTAGGTGACCAGATTTGGCCACCACACTAACTAAAACCGTAATGGAAGAGTAAATAATATATAGCTGGTGATCTAATTTAGCCATGGCCGGTACGGATAATATTTGATGCACATATCATTGCGAGATATGTGTTACGTAAATCGGAATGTGGTTGACTGGTGTCTCACATGAGGGGATGGACAGTCAATCACTGTCCGATGATTTACGCGCACATTATCTCACAATGATCATGGCATCAATATTAGTTGTAAGATATATTGCTGTTCACTCATGGGTCTACGTAAAAATGACCTGCAGAATTTCCGTGCACTATCATCTTTCTTTCCCGCAAAATTAATGTGCTCATTTGGCCAGAAACACGTACCTCTGACCGAACGGCACGAAAGAAGCCGCTCTTGTTTATGAGATCTAGAGGCCAGAGAGACAATAGATATATAAACAAACAGACAGGTAGATCTAGATAAGCAGACATACTGATCTCATACAACCCCAGGGAGAGATGCATATATATTATGGATAAGGATTTTTTTTTCGTTGGAAACTATTTACACCAACTTTAAAACTTGGTCAGTGGTAGAGATGTTGGGAAGAAAACTATACAAGGAAATGATAAAATGAACTCGTTTTCCTCACGCAACAAATTAACTTAATCACTTCTCCCTGTGTTACGGTCCACCCCTCCCCCCTGTTGAGCACTCCATTAATGTAATTAGGCCATCAGGGTTTGGACAGTGAGTGGAAGTGCGTGACAAGAAGAGTAGTGAGCATTCAGAGACTCTAGCATGGGGCACTTACCATGCAAGCATATGTGTGCTCACCCTCGCCTGCACGAGGGTAGTGTTACTGTGTACATGCAGTCGTGCAGATACATATTGTCTTCATAACTCACATGCATGCAAATATATATGGACCAAGATATGCACAAGCGATAAAGCTATATATAAACCAGGCAGCCATCAACCTATTAGAAGAGAAGAGACGAGAGTAATAGGGGGGATGACAGAGAGAGAAGTGAGCACACATAGCTTCAAGCATGGGTATATCGATCCTTCCGTGCGAGAAAAGACCATCTGTGCTCACTCTCTTCTGTCACCCTACATCTCATCACCCTCTCCTCTGAACACAAACACAGTTACCTATATATGAACGGGGATGGCTCATGGCTGGTGGGGAGGGATCCATATAGCAGTAGAGGATATGGACATATGGATAACACTCCAGGACTAGATCCCAGTCGATACCCTTGCACCACCAACAGTGGAAACGAGAGAGCTGTATGTACTGCCTCATGCCTGACGAGCAAAAGAACTGCTGTAGAGATTATATAGGAGAGGAGTGGAGGTGGGTTGCTGCTCCCTGTAGGATGTATAGAATAACCCTACATTAAGTAGCTCGCGGGCGCCTGCAGCGCCGTGTTAAAATAACAAGCTCTCCTTCGTTCCCATCATTATTGCAGATATTCCTGCATTCCAGATCTTGTCACTGAATCGCCCAATCACGTTTCATCTCTCTGCTGGCCCTTTTTCCCCTTTGGAACACATGCATGCGCATGCAAGAGGAAAGGAATATATCTCGAGAGGATGACTTCCAACAGATGGATATGAATGCATTCTTTTATATCATTGCCAGGTCGATCGATGTGCTTACATGTAAAAGAATATAACAGACTTGGCCTGAGCACTACATTTACTTATATATATATGTATATATATATATATAATAGTTTGAGTACTAGTGCAGCATACGGCAGACCCTGGGGGAGGACTGAGATCAAGAGAAAGAAATGGGAGAGCGCAGAAAGGAGAAGAAAAAGTAGGGGGAGGGGACCGGTGGAGGAGGCCCTGCCGGCCTGCCGTGCTTGAAAAGAACCATGAATAACGGGGGTGCATCTTTGCATAAGGGGTGTGATTGTTCTGCCATCATCCATTAGTTTATAGCTTTCCTTCCTCTCTTTTCTCTTCTCTCACTGCCTCTGCGGAAAGCAAAAGCACCCAATTCGTTGGAATCATTTCCCCTGCATAAGAGCCCATGTATACACTGGCAAGTAGACATGTGTGTCTCTTGGACCACCCCCCACTCTAGATACCTACATATCCACAATGACCTCATGGGATCCATGAGCACATGATGGCCACTGGACAAGGGAGTTGCAGTAGTCTTCTAGATCACGGTGAGCAGACGGGCTTCTTGTTCTTGTTATCCTCTCTCTCTCTCTCTCTGATCTCTCTCTCTCTCTCTCTCGCCACTCATATGGCAAGGCGTAGACAAGACTCATGAATATTTTCTTGTAGAAGCTACAAACATAGATAGCCACCATAGATGACGCAGGTGTGGTAATGTGGGTGTCGTCTACTCCATTATTGGCAGAATTGTGAGGGGGCTCCACTCCCTCCCGTTGATAGGGAGACCAGGAAGTGGGGTGCGGGGTTAATGGAAAGTGCATGGTAGGCCTAAGCTCTCCGCGCGAGGAGGTCAACCAACACCCACTTATTCTTAGCCAACATATGTACATATATATTAATTTATACATATAAGTGTATGAGTTGTTCTTTCTCTATTGAGCGTAGTTATATGGTGGTCAGAGATCAGGATTTGAGGATCCTTTTGATTGGTTGTTGGGTAGTTAAAGAGAACAGGGCATTTAGGACACTAGTTCATATAGTTTTACATGCGTCATGATTGCATAGGCAACATTTGGTTTGAGGATCTTCTTAATATAACAAGTTGAGGGATCAACCATACAGTTCTTGTTGCAGATGTACCTTATGAGCTATACTAGTATACTGTTCAAAAAAAATTGGTTAATTGATGCTCCCTTTAACCATGGGTTTTGCATATATTATACATTTCCCTCATAATTATAAATTGTCACATTTGTGCGATGAAAATTTTTTGCAGCATTGGCTTTAGTGCAGTAATATCAACTCAAAATATATTTTAAGAAATCTATTGATCCACTTCATACTGTTCATTGCATCTCTTTGGGACACCTTCTTTTTTTTATTTTAGAGATAGTCTTTTATTTTAGAGTCTAACTTTTTACTTTGACATCCAAGATTCTATTTTGAAGCTAATGGTGTCCAATTCGGCTCACTACATTAAAAGAGAATATTTTAGACATCATAATAAAAATTTAGACGTCAAAATAAAATTTAGATATCAAATAAAAAATTGAGCTCTAACATAAAAGATTAGACTTTAAAATAATAAAAAAATAACACAATACGACATAATGAACCACACGAGATGGATCAATGGACTGAATGTGTGGGGGGGGGGGGACATAATGAACCACAAGAGATGGATCAATGGACTGTGTGTGTGTGTTTGTGTGTGTGTGTGGGGGGGGGGGGGGGGTTAAGGGTTCAAGTCCAAGCGGGTGCTTGAGCTAATTTTTGAAAAAAAAATCATAACCCACGAAATTCAGAGATATAAACGTACAAGTTCAATACATCACACAAATATATACAAAATATTCGTTAATTAGATTAGTCAGCTGTTGCTTGTTCTTATTTATATGTCAAAAGGGATCCCTCTTTTCAAACGAACTCTACCTTGAGAAAACAGTGCTGCTCATATTAATCGCCCTTGCTGTGTTTTAAATTAATTGTGGTTGATGCCAACATCTTCTCTTTATAGTTAGTATCTTGTAAAATGCTCTACGTTATGAAAACTTAGATGCGGCCATATAATTAGTAAATGTTGGAGCTTTAGTGGTAAACAAATTAAGTGCACGACGAGATATGCTTGGTTAAGATATATAGGAGGAGAATAATGAAGTGAGAAAAAGGCATCAGCTCAAGCCTCACTCATAAAGATCCATAAAACAATATGGAGTGGATGTGGAACCTCCCGTAGAGGAGTTGGCTATCACTGTACGTGCAACTAGAGTTTACGAGAAAAAAAAAATAGTCAATTGTTTGAGGACCCGGATAGTGGTTCTATCTTTATTCCATCTTTAAAATCAGATTAAAAGATATGTATATTCTGATTCTTTTGCTAAAGATGTATGATCAATAGTCTTATTCGGTATATCTTACTGCATACTTGGCTTTTTTTAAGTTTCAAAAAACTAATGAACAGAGGTATCTTTCACATAACTAGTAGGTGAATTGTTGCCTTAATTAGATTATCACAACGTTAAAACTCTAGTAGTTGAGTAGAAATTATTATCTTTTTCTTTCATTAATTTGACTATCAATTACATTGTGAATTGAACTTGTCAGATCTCACGATTTGACCATCTAGACCTTCGTTACGCAACGTTATTCAAGAGAGATATTAACTCGGCTCTCCAAATCTACAATGCCAACAATCTCTCTTCCAATGACATTCTCGAGTATTGAACTCGTGACTTCACTCTGCTATCAATCGTTGCTACTACACTATATTAAAACTTGAGTTGTGTATATATAGAGATCACAATCTTTTTCTTTAACTTGATTATCATAATCATATTATGGGTTAGACTTGTTAGATCTCACGATGTGACCTTATAAACCTTCCCCACAAAATGTTATTCGAGAGAGACGTTGACTCGGTCCTCTAAACCTATCACACAAACATTAACTTTGCAAAGGTGCATCCTTTTGCATGTTGAACAACGAAAGATTTGTGTTCTTTAACGTGATCAAAAGATGATGGAGTCAGGGAGAATGATATATATGAGGATGCCATTTTTCTTCTTCACGCTTTTTTTCCTTCTTCTTTCACGTAATATTTGTTGCTCTGCAATCATATAACTGATTACAATAGTAAAAATTAGAGAAAGATACTTTATTTTTGAAAAGACAATAGATGAAACTTAGGAGTATATATTTGATGGACCAATCATATATATATGAGAAAGATTTATTGCAGTGCACTTCTAATTAACGCCATTTCTGACTTTTCATTGGGCCGACACAATGTACATTAGAGAATGGGAGGTCAGAAGTGTATGTCTAGAAGTGCATTTCACAAGTGCAATAAATCTATGTGATCATGCATATAAGGATTGATCAAGCCGTGTAAAACTTAATTACTACAGCAAGTACTACTTTCGATCGAAGGATCAATGGGAATGCTGATATGTGGATGAACTTGCGATGATTGGGCTGGCTGGAGCCAGCCCAATAATGTTGGTGAAAGATCCAAAAGAGAAGTTAAACAATGCTAAGTCTTTCTCTCATGTTTCGAGACCCGATATGCTTGCTCTTTATATGTTGGAATTAAATTTTTCCTTTGATTAAATTTGAATTCTACTTCCATCAGCTTGGAACTCTTCCAAATAATTCTCCATTCGATTGTCCTGATATATGTTGATAAAACGAGATCTAAAACATTGGTTATCACTCATTGGTATTTTATTGTCCAGTAAAATAATTTCAAAAATAGTAGATTTACATTTTACATCAGTGCATAACAGCGTTGTATATATGCCGACCAATATCGAGTTAATTACCAATTTGCTGCAATAAAATAAGAAGTAACTTTCATTTAACTTGTCGTGTTTGCGTTTATTGAGTACTCTAGTATTTCTAGTATTTATCGTAAACTCCTTAGAATTGCATTAATTAGGTATGTGTCTTCTGTTTCATTTTTTTTTCTTTCAAAGGATCATTAAACAATTTAAATTCATGAAGCACGCGAAGAGTTTAGTTCTTTTATTAGAAATTAAGATCCAAATGAGAAACACTCGAAAAGAGTATAGTTCTGAGATATATGTTTGCACCATGTTTTCCATTTTCCCCGTCGTACCCTCTAACTTTTAGTTTTCTCACGTTCCATATCAAGTTTATTTTCTAAGATCAGACAACCATGATGAATGTATTTAAAACAAAAAACAACAATCCTCATATTCTTTAAGAATAATATTGAATATATAATTAAATATGCAACAAGTAATAAGATGATGCACATATTGTCATGTGCTTGATCCACATATGAGGGAAGAAAATTGAGATAAAACATAATTATAAATATTGTCTATTGTTGAATCAAAATATATCTGATCTCATGCATCTTTATACAAATAAATTATATGTCTAGCATCTTATGACTTTTTACAGCATCGCCATGCCCTTTTTGACCGGCACACAATTTCTTGAGAACTTTCCTCTCAGGACCAAGGAAACTTGGCAATAAGCAAGGGAAACGTTTTTAAAAACGAAAGTAGACTTCGGTAAGTTGTCCGTATATGTAAAAACACATTACTCTTCATCTGCCTACCGCATGAGGGCCTAACTTCGAGGAGAAATACTAATCACAAAAGAATAGAATTGACTGACGAAAATAGTTTCATAATTGAGGGATCTAAGATCCTTCTTCTTTCTTTTTTTTGGGTAAATAAAATTATTATTTTTACAATCCACATCTATTTTATTATGAGACTTGTCTTATAGTAAATATTCTGTAATAATTAAATGCCCGGACGTCATAAACTATATAAGCCAGTTTAGGTAAGTAATACGTCACCATCGATCTCGAATCAATGCGGGTGATGGATGGATCGATTGGTAGGAATAATGGGGATGGAAGGGAATGCGCGTGGTGGGTTGGCATGATCTAAAAGTTAGGTTATCTTAAAGCAAGTAAAGTTTAATTTAAGGTAAGAGTCACTCTTTTTGACATCCTTACATGTGGTGAATGGACGCACTCTCTTTTGAGAACCTCCCTCTTTTGCTGCAATATAGAAAGCTCGGTGTTTGGATTCTTATAATGGAAGTCAGAAAGGAAATGTGGTGTATATGTGTGACTGTTTAGATATGATATTCCTTACCCATACTCATTATGATGGCACATATCAATGTCCTTTCCAATGAGAATTGTACTGAACATGTCTTCAATATCATAGATTTCATTACACGTGTGAGGTAGAGAAGATATAGCCCCAATTTAAAATTTAGGTCAAATTTTAGTTCATTCTTTATGGGATCAGATTCTTCTGAGTTTAAGCTGCTTCTTTTATCTATAATTACTGAGTACTTTCAAGACTGTGATAACAATTGAGCTTTTTATACAAAATTGACTTGTTCAACTTCTCAAAATGGCAATAACCAGTCTCTCATCCTACATTCACTACAAAAAAAAATGTGAATAGAGACCGACAATTTTAGCTATTCAGTGACTATTCGGTCGCTAATAAGTCCAGTGGCCGAATAACAATCGAATAGCGACCGAATATGTAACGACTCAGGATCCAAATTACTAGTTACCCACTAATAACCTGAATCCTGAACCGCCCCCCACGAGCCAAAGCTTGGAAGGGTTAAAAGAAAGTGTCTGAGGAGAACATATAATAAAAAAATATACAAACCCACAAGAACTAAAACTAAATCACTATATAAATATAACAATATGGTACAACTCAGAGCAGATCCAACAAAAATTAAAGAGTACAACAAGTACGTATACAAAAGAGTATCACTCTCGGCAGTTAAGCAGGATCAGCATCGGAGTGACTCGGCTCCTCAGCACCTGGAGCCGACGACGAACCACCTGAAAGGGAAGGGAGTGAGTCTCAAGAAGAGACCCAGTAGGGACACTAACCCCCACTGGCAAACAGTACAAAACAAAGTGCAGAAAAGTAAACTACACTAAAGTTCGTTGCACTCAACACACAGAAATCGGTGGTGTGACACTCAAGCCTTGTAGGAGCACGTCAAAAGACTGGAACCTTGCGAGCTCAGTAGCACACAACAAACACAACAATAGTCCACACTCACACAAGAAGGTAGGACCAGCTAGGGCCTATGGCTTGGCGCCTTGACACCACAGAGTCCTCAAACCCTAGCCATGTGTGCACACTCAGACGTTCTCCTCGCGTTTGGTCCTCGACCGGTTTTCCCCTACGCCGGACTCAAACGGTGGAGAAGGGGGCCCACAGAAACCGGCTCGTAACCACCACAAGGGCCACACACTGGACGGAGTCGCACTAGATGCCCAGGCTCACCGGCGGAATAGCTCAACGTCAGTCATCCAGATGGAGCCTAGCTCAACAACTGAGAAGAACACAACACAAACACAATCACGGCAAAGCACAACACCCGCAGACGGAGACGCTCTCAACAACTGGCACACTGCGCCAAGAGGCAAACACCACATACCCAAGCCTCATACACACAAGAGGGCTTAACTGTTGGGTCCTATCTGTGGGGTTGACGACAACCCCGATTGTCGTTAGCCCAGAGTAAACAACATAGCCCCTGCCATCTACCATGGTAGACGGCGGCACCCCTTACCGTTAACCTCACCTTGACGTCAAGACACCTTGCCACCAAGTTCATCCTGAAGAGCTTGACGGCAACAACCCTTGACGTCAAGTTCTTCAGCTTCCAGTAGTTGATAAGGCCCAAAAACACACAATTTGATGATGGGAAACTCTTTTCTTCATTAAAAACACCAATGTAAAGCTAGAAAACAATGATCCAATGCTTGGATCGAGCAATACACCCTCAAAACCCGGCATGGAGAAACCCTCCCCAAATCTCAATTTTTCACACAAATCACATGCATTCCATGCTCACAACAGGAATAAAAAGGGGTTCAGGGGTAGGATCCCTACCTCAAAACACAAAAACCACCAAGAAGAACCTCGAGATCGCGCCGTTTGTCCACGCACACCCCGTGAGGTTGAATCCCAAAATCTATCGTTTCCACACCCTATCCAAAGCCGCCACGTGCACCACGATCTCCCCACAAGCTCCCGTCGCCCGTCGGAAGTGGTGGAGGAAGAAGGAGGTGAAGGTGGTGGGTGCAAAGGAGAGAAAAGGGTGGAAGAGGGGGCCTTAGGTTGCCACATAAAAATAGGCCCTACACAGGTTGACGTCAACCTAGGTTGCTGCCAACCGCACCGCCTAAAACTTGACGTCAACATCGATTTCTGTCAAGTTCAACACTCGAAAAATTCCAGAAATCAGGGTAGACGGCAACATCCCTTGCCATCAAGACCAAGTAGATGGCACACTGTGCTGCCGTTAACTCAATGTTGACGTCAAGCGCCCTTGACATCAACAAACATGTTCCAGGAATACACATTAAGGGTCCAATAAGGCACATGGCCTTACAACCCCCCACTTAAAAGAATTTCGCCCCCAAATTCAAACAAGTACAAGGGGAAGAGAACTCACCAAAGAGGTATGAAAACTGCTCGCGTATCTCGTCCTCCCTTTCCCAGGTTGACTTGCTCCCCGAGTGTCGTTGCCAAGCAACACGAACCAACGAAATCGCTTTGTTCCTCAGCCTCTGAACTCGGCGATTCTCAATGTATAGCGGGAAGTCTGGTACTATCAACACTAGTGTCACCTCAGTCCACTCTGAACTCGGAATAACGTGTGACTCATCAGCAAGGCATCTCTGCAACATCGACACATGAAAAACATCATGGACCACTGCTAGCTCTGAAGGTAACTGTAACTTGTATGCCAGGCCTCCAACTCGCTCAGTGATGGTGAAGAGTTCTATATAGCGGGGACTCAGCTTCCCACGCCTACCAAACCTCATCACCCCCTTCATAGGGGACACTCTGACAAACACCTGGTCCCCCATCTGGAACTCAAGCGGTTGTCTGCGCTAGTCTGCATAACTCTTTTGCCGACTCTATACTGTCTAAAGCCTCTGTCTGACAAGCTACACTACCTCTACTGACTACTGAACCAACTCTGGCCCGGTGACAACATGCTCACCAACCTCAAACCAGTTAAGAGGAGTACGACACGGTCATCTATACAAGCCTCATAGGGTGCCATGCCGATGCTGGAATGATATGTAGTACCCCAAAAATTCACTAATTTAAATATATAGAAATTAAAATTTTATCAATTAATAAATTCAAATAGTTAAAAAGGTACGCCTCATTCTTGCATGCGTAAAAACCCATATAAAAATTTGTAGAAATAGTAGTTATATTTTAAATAATATTCACTAATGATCCATCAAGAAATTGGGCGTATAAAAATCATTTGGACTATGTTTAAGAATTTATGCGACTTATTATCGTAATTAAGGAATAAGTCGGAAAACCCATTATTTTATGAGCCAAAGTGAACATGTTTTAAACTGTGGGTAGACTTTAAACATATGGGTGGATAGTCCATTATGATAATTGGATCAATGGACAATTTTTGCCCATGAAAATAACTTCTCTAATAAAAGGATAATTAAAAACCCTTAAGTAAATTAAGTAAATGGGTTGTACAATTAGCGCATACAAAAGTTATTGGGCCAAAGCAAGAGCCCAAATGATGAAGGTTAGAAATATTGAGATAAATAATATTAAATGAAGTAAAATAAGAAATTAGTAAATAAGTATGATAAATTAGAATAAAGGGTGAATAAATAGAATTAAATTAAAACCCATTAAGCAAAAATAAGAGATGGGTTATATTAATGGTCCAAACATAATAGAATGGTCCCATTGAAAAGAGCTCATCTTGGGATGGGAGATAATTAAGATAAATTCGCAATAAAAATAGTAATAATTAGTAAAGGGTTAAGATAAACATTAATTAACCCATATATATCCTAAAAATGAGCCCTAGACTTACCAAAACTCCTTACCCATGAAATTAGATCTCTCCCCAAGCCAATAAGATGGATAGATGCTAGAAAGGGAGAGATAAATGTGGAAATTCGAGAGTTAATATTAAATAAATGAAAAAGGGTAAGATAATGACTAAAATAGCTTATAAATATCTCTACAAGAGTCCTAGACCTACCCAAACCCTTTGCCCACAAAATTAGAATTCCCCCCAAGCCTATTAGGTGGATAAAGGCTAGAAAATAGGGTGATAATTATGTAATTTCGGAGTTTAAAGAGGAGAAAAGAGTTTTATGAAGTTGGACTCTTAAACCACCCTACACCTCTAATTCGTCCCTACCAAGTCTCATTTCGTTGCTGGGGTTCTAGAGGACGAGGAGAGGAAGGCTGAGGACGTGGAGCAAGGAGAGGAAGGAGCTTGGAGCAAGGGAGAACTTGGAAAATTCGTCACCCCAAACCCTATGATCTTTACAGCACAAAAAGATAGGCAATCTCTCAAACAAATCGATTAACTTCAGCCATAGGTAGCCCATACATCCATCTATCAAAGTCCCATGATTTCCCTATTTTCGTTGCTCCATAGGGAGAATTAAATGTCATAATCTGTCATCTCCATGTACCCGAACCTACAGTTTGATTTTAATCCATGCGTGTACTTGATCCCATGCCATGCAATATTCTCATAAATACTACATGATGTTAACTTTCAAACGCCTCTATTTCCCCAATTTCCATCATGTATCCTTTGCGAATTAAATCGTTTCCCAAACTGTGCATGTTTTAGGTTACCAAATGTAACCTAATTAAAGCATGCCCAATCCTTGTCTATTTCCAAATTAATCATGCTTAATGATAGGTCTACATGTCTACTTCATTTAAAACTGGTTTTAATTTTTGGACTTTCGTGCGATTTTTATGGATTTTAAAAGTAACCTGTATCCACCATGGAAGGAAGGACCGACCTGAAAAGGGCTGTTTTTCCCCTTTTTGGGTCGGGCCGCCCTTCTAAAATCACGACAGCCCGACCGTCGCGATTTCAAAAGGGACGCGACCGGCCGATCCATCGCGTTATAAACGCGACGGCCTGCACCGTCGCGTTTCCATCCGGTCCACGCCAGCCGACGGTCCAGCAAGTCGTGACCGGACCACCCGTCGCGACTTGAATCGCGACGGGGACCCCCGTTGCGATTTCAAGGAAGTGGCAAGAAACCCTAATTTGCATACATACCCCTACTATATATGCCATTTAACCTTTATTCATGCACTGTTATGAATGGTATTAATTTAAATATTAAAATTTGGTACTATTTACATAAATTCAATTAATTAAAAGTCATATGCACGATTATCCATGCTCTCATGATTTCTTTACACTTGCACACACTAAACATTATTATTTTGACATTTGACCTTATTAAATTACTCAATAATCGATTCGATAATTAAGTGCAATTATTCCACTTAAAAATTCCCTATTATTTAAAATGACAGTTGTCTTCGTTTTATTCACGTGATTCGTACACCGTTATCGCGTCCCTCTGCCTTCGAGTACTCAAGACAAGACGGACAAAATTTCGTTACACACTTTTCTTAGCTTGGACCACCTCTCCGTTGGGAATACTCCTGACTGGACCAGGGACTCTTTGTCAAGACCTCTGTAAATCTCCTTGGCTTTGGTGCACGTCCATTGCCAACGAGCTGGTTGTACCTTTTAAACCCTTTACACCTTTAGGGATCAGTACGATCCAAACGGCCTTAGTGTGTTCTCTCTTACCTTGGAATCACGTCGGACCTCTGGTCTGTGTCTTGGCATGGCTAGTGGGCGGATGTGACTTCTACCGGACTGCCGGCACACGACCTAGTGATCTGCAACTGTTACTATCACATGTTTATCGTTGTTTTACGAATATGCCTATGTCTCATCTACTATCTCTTTACTCTCATCTGTTCACTTTCTCTCTACACTCTCGTCTATTTCTTCTATTACTCTCATCTCTTCTTGGTACTCTATTTGGCCATACAATTGATTATCTAAAAATAACAAACATAACTATATGCCAGTGCAATGGGGCCCGATATGGTCTTGGAGAGCTCCCGAGGAGTGCCATTTCCTCACTAGGGTAACATGATCAGGGTGTGTACGGCATGCACTCAGCGCCATTTAAAACAATTACAATTAATCTATGATAATCAATATATCAATCACTATACGTTCTCTGGGTTGACAAGATGTTCGCCCAGATGTGCTATCTCTACAAGTGCAATTTGTGCAATCATATACACTATTTCGTTACATGGCCAATCATTTATCATGTTAGTTTTGCAATATTCTTTTTGGGTGTTATATCGTTCTCTTGCTATCATGTGCCATTACTCTCTTGACTATACTTGACCGTTCTCTATAGTTATCTCGCTCTACAAGACATTAATCACTTAAAGCATGCTGTTTACATGAGATATTAAGTCCTACTGAGCGTTATCGCTCACCCTGCGCTATTTGTTATATGTGTTTCAGGTAAGTCGGATGATGACCCTACACACACCAACGGGAACGAACTGGAGTGATGAGCGACCTGGAGTCTTAGCAATGGAGTGACTTTAGTATCATAGAGTTTAGTTAGATATTTACTTAGTTATCCTTTCCCATGTAATGATATTAATGAGCCCTATGTTTTGGCTCAAAATTAGTGGTTGTAATAGTTTAGGTGAATTATCAATAAATGAAGAGTTTATTGTAATTATTGTTCATTAGATGCTCTAATTTTTACGACTGTATGTGCAATTTACGTTACCATACACTTTGCTCACGTCTCCCCGATTTATTCCGCTGCTAAATTGGCGGGGCGTGACAGATAACTGTTATTATATGCAAACTCGACCAACGGCAAGTGAGTTGCCCACGATCCCTGCCACTCTAAACAACAAGCTCGCAGCATGTCCTCCAATGTCTGAATAGTCCGCTCTGACTGACCGTCTAACTGTGGGTGGTAGGCAGAACTAAACGCCAGCTCTATCCCCAAAGCTCTCTGAAAGCTGCGCCAGAACCCAGAAGTGAAGCGAGGATCTCTATCTAACACAATAGAGATCGGCACCCCGTGCAAAGGTCTGGTCAACTGGTCACCCCCAGTCAGCTCTAATGGGCAAGAATCTGGCAGTCTTCACCAATATGTCCACAAGCACCCAAATACTGTCATAACCTCCTGATGTCCTCACAGTCCACACACAAAATCTGTCGTCACGTGGTCCCACTTCCACATGGGAATCTCTAGCGGTTGGACAAGCCCTCCAAGGTGCTGGTGCTCGGCCTTCACCCTACTGATAGACCAAACACCTCGCAACAAAAGCCGCTATGTCTCTCTTCATTTTGGGCCACCAAAACTGTCGTCTCAACTGTGATACATCTTGGTTGACCCTGGATGAATCGAGTATCGGGACCCATGTTCCTCCTGCAACACTACCCTCCTGACAGACTCCTCAGTCGACACGTAGAGTCTGTCTCAAAACCTGATAGTCACGTCACTCTGTAACTCAATCTCTGGGAGTAACCGCACTCTGTGCAACTCAGGATCTACCTGTTGTGCCTTAATAACTTGTTGGACAATGGCTGGAGCAACTAGCAAACTGCCAAGCAGCAAACACTGTTGTTGCCTGGTGAAGACTCTGAAGGATCCCTCTACTGCAGATTGCCACAACTGCCACTCTCTCAACATGAGATGGTTGATCTGTGCCTTTCTGCTCAATGCATCGGCCACCACATTAGCCTTCCAAGATGATACTCAATACTGAAATCATAATCCTTTAGGTACTTCATTCAGCATCACTCTTCATATTCAAATCTTTTTGTGAAAAGACATACCACAGATTCTGGTGGTCGGTGCGAGCCACGAACCTCATTCCGTACAAGTAGTGACACCAGATCTTCAAAACAAAAACAACAGTTGCCAGCTCCAGGTCGTGGGTCGGGTAACTCTCTCGTGGGACTTTAGTTGACGCAACGCATAAGCCACCACTCTGCCATGCTGCATCAAAACTGCTCCCAAACCAACACTGAAAGCATTTGTGCAGACCTTAAAACCCTTTGTACCTAAAGCTAACACCTGGACTAGTGCCAACGTAAGCAGTCGCTTCAACTCTATGAAGCTCTGCTCACATTGCTCCGACCACTCAAATGGTACTCCCTTCCTCGTCAAATGAGTCAGGGGTGCAGCAATCTGTGAAATTTTTTTGATAAACCTGTAGTGGTAACCATCCAAGCCTAAACAACTGCGTATCTCTATCACTGTGCGGGGCCTATCCCACTGCAAAAATGCCTCGACCTTCGCTAGATCCACAGAAACTCCGTCACCTAAGATCACGTATCTAAAAAAGTGAACCTGCTGCATCCAAAACTCACATTTGCTGAGCTTGGCATACAGCTGGTGCTCTTGCAGAGTCTGCAACACAATCCTCGGGTGTAGGACATGCTCCTCCTCTGAAGCAGAGTATACCAGAATGTCGTCAACAAACACCACGACAAAATGGTCTAGGTACTGGTGGAACACCCAGTGCATCAGATCCATAAAGGCCGCTGGCACATTGGTGATCCCAAATAGCATCACCAAGAACTCAAAATGCCCATATCTAGTCCTGAAGGTTGTCCTCTCCACATCTGAATCTCTGATCCGCAACTGATAGTAGCCTGACCTTAGGTCAATCCTAGAGAAAACTTGAGCTGACTGAAGCTGGTCAAAGGGATCATCAATCCTAGGTAGAGGATACTTATTCTTGATGGTCACTTGATTCAGCTTCCTATAATCAATACACAACCACAGGCTACCATCCTCCTTCTTCACAAACAATACTGGAGACCCCCAAGGAGAAAAGCTAAGGCAAATATAGCCTTTCTCCAATAGCTCCTCCAACTCCTCTTCAATTCTTGCAACTCTGCTAGTGCCATGCAGTACAATGCCTTTTCAAAGGTGTGTGCCAGGAACTAGCTCAATAGTGAACTCAATCTCTCTATCTGGTGGTAGACTAGGTAACTCGTCTAGAAAGACATCTGGAAACTCACAAACGACCGGGATGTCTTCCATGCCACAAGGCATCTGGTCAACAAGTACTGCAGTAGAAAGAAAACCCTAGCACCCAGAAGCCAACAACCTTTGTGCTCTCAAAGTAGAAATCAAAAAACGGGAAGGAGGAGGTACAATACCCTAGAAGTAGAAAGTAGCCCCTCTGGGTATAGAAAGTATACCCTCTTCTTCCTGCAATCCACCACTACACCGTCTTGCTCAAGCCAGTCCATGCCCAGTATCACATCAAAATCCTGTAGCTGCATAGCAAAAAAGCAAGCTGGCAAACACTGACCCTGAATCTGCACTGGTACCTCCTCAACACAGTAGAGAGATAACCACAAAGTCTCCTGTCGGCAGCTCAACAACCAGGTCACTAGACACTCCATGTCCAGCTCCTCAAGAGAATCTAAAAACTCTCCAAAATAAAAGAGTGGGAAGCATCAGAATCAAACACCACTCTAGTTGTACAACTAAAAATAGTCATGGAAGTTGAGCCGCCTCTGCCTCTGCTCTGGTCATGTGCATGACATGACCCCTGGTCCTCAGCCTGCCTGAACTCATAATCTGCTGAAGCTGCTGCACAAGAATCTGTTGCTGCTGAGTACAGAACTGAGGCTGACTCTGCTGCTACGTGTCTCGAGGTAATAGGGGGCAGTCCTATGCAATGTGACCCAGCTGGTCACACTGGTAACACCTGCCAGCAAAAGAGCGTTGACCCTGCTATGTAGGCTACCTAGTAGGCTGCTGGATAGTCCCTGCCAAAAATTACCGCCGCTCCAATTGCCTCCTATCACGCCGAAAATTCCTCCTAGACCCCCGACCTCGAAGACGTCTCCAAGGAGGAAGACGCAAATGAAGTCGTAGCCTTCGGATTCTACTGAGAAGTACTATGTTGCTAACTCTACTATGTCGAACCCACCTGCCCCTGACCAACTCTGATCTGCTCACAGGTCTGCGAAGTGTCAACCTCTAGAGCCGCTGCAGTCTGATAGGTCGTGTCCAAGTCAGTGACACATGGAACTATCAGCGCCTGCCTGAGCTTTGATCTCAGTCCTCTCACAAACTGTTGGGTCCTCATACTCTCATCTGCTATAATCTATGGCGCATAGTGCCCCAACTCTACAAATCTGGCTCTATACTAGACCACTTTCATCTCACCCTACACCAAGTCTAGGAACTGGTACAATCTCTCAGTCCTGACGTAAGTGGGGCAGAAGGCTCTCTCAAAAGCTGCAACAAACTCCTGCCAAGTGATCTGCCAGAGCAGGCGAGACTGAAAAGTGGTCTCCCACTCCGAAGTCCACCAAGCTAAGGCCAGACTCTGCAACTGATAGCTCACCAACAGAACCCTATCCTCCTCTACACACTCCATGGAACGGAAGGTCTTCTCCACTGCATCTAACCACGATCGGGCTGCGTCGGGATCTGGTTGTCCCTCAAAACTGGGGAGGTTGAAATTGCAAGAACTCCCTCAGCACCCTCGCGTGACCTCCTTGAGGTGCTGGAGCATCACGGTGCTGGGTAACCAGCTGTGCCATTCCCTCAAGAAAATGGGTCCAGTCAAACTCAGATGCAACTCGGGGAGGAGGTGGTGGTGATGCAACACCACCGTGTGTGTCCTGTAGTCCAGGCTGCGTCTGCTATTGTGGCGGGGCATCTCGAGCCTCCTGCCGAGGTGCCTGCTCAACCACCTCCTCAACACGACGTCGCCTCGGTGCCATATTAGACCTATGCAGGACATGCACACCAATTAATACACAAAATTACTCCGACATTGCTTGCTGCTACTGTACTCTTCGTGCTCTGAATTACTAACTTGCGACATTTCCTTATATGCATCGACAGACTAGGCTCTAATACCAACTGTAATGACCCAGGATCTGAATTACTAGTCACCCACTAGTAACTTGAACCTTGAACCACCACCCACGAGCCAGAGCTCGGAAGGGTTAAAAGAAAGTGTCTGAGGAGAACATATAAGAAAATGTACAACCCACAAGAACTAAAACAAAATCACTATATAAATATAAAATATGGTACAACTCAGAGCAGATCCAACAAAAAGTAAAGAGTACAACAAGTATGTATACAAAAGAGTATCACTCTCAACAGCTAAGCAGGACCAGCATCGGAGTGACTTGGCTCCTCAGCACCTGGAGCCGACGACAAACCACCTGAAATGGAAGGAAGTGAGTCTCAAGAAGAGACCTAGTAGGGACACTAACCCCCACGGCAAACAGTACAAAACAAGGTGAATGTTCGCTGCACTCAACACACAGAAATCAGTGGTGTGACGCCCAAGCCTTGTAGGAGCATGTCAAAAGACTGGAACCTTGCGAGCTTAGCAGCAAACAACAAACACAACAATAGTCACACACTCACACACAAGGTAGGACCAGCTAGGGCCTATGGCTTGGCGCCTCGACACCACAGAGTCCTCAAACCCTAGCCATGTATGCACACTCAGACGCTCTCCCTTGCATCTGGTCCTCGACCAGTTTTCCCCTATGCCAAACTCAAACGATGGAGATGGGGGCCTACAAAAACCGGCTCGTAACCATCACAAGGAGCACGCACTGGACGAAGTCGCACTCGACGCCCAGTCTCACGGCAGAATTGCTCAATGCCAGTCATCCGGACGGAGCCCAGCTCAACACCGAGAAGACACACAACACAAACACAAGCACGACAAAGCACAACACCCACAGAAAGAGACGCTCTCAACATCTGGCACACCGCGCCAGGAGGCAGACATCGTGTGCCCAAGCCTCACACACACAAGAGGGCTCAACTACTGGGACCTACCTGTGGGGTTGACGACAACCTCGATTGGGTTAGCCCAGGGTAAACGGCACAGCCCCTTCCGTCTACCATGGTAGAAGCCAGCACCCCTTGCCGTTAACCTCACCTTGATGTCAAGACACCTTGTTGTCAAGTTCATCCTGAAGAGCTTGACGGCAAGTCGACAACAACCCTTGATGTCAAGTTCTTTAGCTTCCAGCAGCTGATACGGCCCAGGCCGCTCCCCAGCGCGATCATCCAAAAAACACACAATCTAATGATGGGAAACACTTTCCTTCATCAAACACACCAATGTAAAATCGGAAAACAACGATCCAACGCTTGGATTGAGGAATACACCCTCGAAACCCGGCATGGAGAAACCCTCCCCAAATCTCAATTTTCACACAAATCATTTTTATTCCATGCTCACAACAGGAATAAAAAGGGGTTCAGGGGTAGGATCCCTACCTCAAAATGCCAAAAACACCAAGAAGAACCTCAAGATCGTGTCGTTTGTCCACGCACACCCCGCGAGGTCGAATCCCCAAATCTGTCGTTTCCACGCCCTATCCAAAGCCGCCACGTGCACCACGATCTCTCACGAGCTCCAGTCGGCCGCCGGAAGTGGTGGAGGAAGGAGGAGGTGAAGGTGGTGGTGAAAGGGGAGAAAAGGGTGGAAGAGGGGCCTCGGGTTGCCACATAAAAATAGGCCCGACACAGGTTGACGTCAACTAGGTTGCTGTCAACCGCACCGCCTAGAACTTGACATCAACATCGATGTTGTCAAGTTCAACACTCGAAAAATTTCAGAAATCAAGGTAGACAACATCCCTTGATGTCAAGACTAAGTAGACGGCACACTATGTTGCTGTCAACACAATGTTGACATCAAGGCCCCTTGATGTCAACAAACACTATTCCAGGAAGGCCCATTAAGGGTCTAATAAGGCCCATGGCCTTAAAGAATATATTGGTCATAACATTATGACCAAAAAAATTTGTCGCTAATCTAAGACTGAAAATAGCCAGTCTTTGTTCAATCGCTAATTGGACGACCAATTAATATAGCGACTAAAATCATTCAGTCGCAATATCGGTCACTAAATAGTGACCGAAATTGTAACTGAAAATATTCAGTCGCTAATACTTAACAGCGACTGAATGTATTCACTCGCAATTTTAGTCACTATTTTGTGATCAAAATTGTGACCGTAAGTGTCAGTGACTGGGTTAACTTAGTGACCGAACTTGTTCAGTCGCAATTTTGTTCACTATTTAGTGACTGAAACTGCGACCGAAGCTGTTCGGTCGCAAAATTAAATGTATACAAAAATATGCGACTGAACTCATTTGGTCTCTAATGGTCTATAATTATTTATTTATTTTAATAATTTATAAAAATAACAAAAGCTTCTTTTACAATAATAATAAAATACAAAACACACAATCAATAAAGACAACAATGCTTAAAGAAATGTCTACAACAATAAAAAGAAATCATGCATTCTTAATGTCAACATCCTCGTCGGCCTCCTTGTCTCTTTCGACGCTACTCGGTGGAAGAACCTACAAATAAAATAAAATTCACATATTAAAATTAAATATTTAAAAAATAAATTATTTAAAAAAATATTTCTAATCGTGAACTCCAAACTCGAGTTCACTACATTAATTTGGTGATTGTATTTGAGCGCCGAGTGCAAATCAGAAGTCCGATTTGAACTCCGTCAGTTTCTAAGAGTTATTTTCATCGCCCCGACCATGTTGGAACAAACCGGGTACTGATCGGATAAGTATTTCAAATTTTGGACCCCTAAACCTGAGTTTAAATAATTTCTAACTAATTAATTTGGCGATTGTGTATTTGAGCATCAAACGCAAATCGGAAGGCCGATTTGAACTCTAACAGTTTCCACAAGTCATTCTCATCGCCCCGGCCGTGTTGTAAAAAATCAGACACCGATTGGATAAGTATTTATAATTTTGGACCCCTAAAAATGAGTTCAAATAGCTTCTAACTGATTAATTGGTGATTGAGTATTTGAGCGTCGAGCGCAAAGCGGACGTTCGATTTGAAATCTGTTAGTTTTCACAAGTCATTCTCATCGGCCCAACCATGTTGGAACAAACCGAACACCGATCGGATATGTATTTCTAATTTTGGACCTCTAAACCTGAGTTTAAATAATTTCTAACTAATTAATTTGACGATTGTGTATTTGAGTGTCGAGTGCAACCCGGAAGTCCGATTTAGACTCTGTCAGTTTCCACAAGTCATACTCATCGCTCCAACTATCTTAGAAACAAACAGAAGCCGATCTGATATCTCTTTCTAATTTTGGACCCCCAAACCCGAGTTCCGAGTTTTCAAACTACACTAATTTGGCGATTGTGTATTTGAGCACCGAGTGCAAACCGGAAGTCCGATTTAGACTCCATTAGTTTCCACAAGTCGTTCTCCGTGTGGGAACAAATCAGATGTCTATCTGATAAGTATTCCTAATTTTGGACCACAAAACCTGAGTTTTAATGGTTTCAAACTATACTAATTAGCGTATTTGAGCGCCGAGCGCAAACTGGAAGTCGATTTGGACTCCGTCAGTTTTCACAAGTCATTCTCATCCCCTCGACCATGTTAGAACAAACCAGACGTTGATCTGATAAGTATTCCTAATTTTGAGCCCCCAAATTCAAGTTCTAATGTCAAACTATACTAATTAGGTGATTGCGTATTTGAGCGACGAGCGCAAATCAAAAGTCCGATTGGAATCCGTCAATTTCCACTAGTCATTCTCATTGTTTCGGCTATGTTGGAACAAACCGAACGTCAATCTGATAAGTATTTCTAATTGGACCCCCAAACACAAGTTCTAGTGGTTTTCAAACTACACTAATTAGACGATTGTGTATTTGGGCGCCGAGCACAAAACAGACGTTCGATTTGGACTCTATTAGTTTCCACAAGTCATTCTTATCACTGCAACCATGTTGAAACAAATTGAATGCCGATCTTATAAGTATTCCTAATTTTGGACCCCTCAACCCAAGTTCTAATGGTTTCAAATTACACTAGTTTGGCGATTGTGTATTTGATGGTTTCAACTTAGTTATTAAAAATTGACTGTTAGAAAGGAGAGAATTAAAATAAAATCAATTTACTCACAAGAGAGGCCCCGTGCTGTTGTCGATGGCTCTGCCTGAGGAGGCATCCCGGCCTGGGAGAGGGGCCTGGGATAGAGCTAGGGGGGCTGGGCCTGGACAACGTCGGACACCTGGGTAAGCATCTGTGGACTAGACGAGACTCCAAACCAGAGATCTCATCTCGAATGAAGCTCATCACCTCATTGGGAGTAGTACCTGGAGCACCGAGTGTGGTGAATGCACTAGCGCCTGTGAGCCTGAACTCAAGGTGCTTGATAACACCCTACTCGTGTCCATACTGTACCCAAAACCATACACATGACCTTTCTTTAAGGCACCAGATGCTGCAACCCATACCTCAGGATCTAATTGCGGCTCCTCCTCCTCCCCGTGGTACTTGTCTGTCATCTGTGGCTATGACTCCTGCAAATAATAAAATTGTCAATTTAATATTAATATGTAATGAGAAAATATAAATAGTGAATAGAGCCTGGGATTACTTATCGCAACCTCCCGGGCTCTGTCTCTAATGTACTGATCCATCCCCTTCTTTCTTATGCATCTTATCAAACACCTCCTGAAATGTCTGAGGCCGTTTTAGCTCCATTTCCTATTTTACATAAAAACATTGCATAAATGAGTACCTATATAAAATAATATACCACAAATGAACATATGACTTACCATCTGGACTGATGGGTCGCAAAAGAGATGGACCCACTTGTATGCTTGTTGGCCTCTGGATTGGCGGCCCAATTCACTTTCATTATTGTGGAGGTTTCTTGCCATCTCTCTGTGGCCCATCTGTTGTACAGACCTTGCTAATAATCTCCTCATCCATGTCAGTGCATGCTCCCTCCAAAGAGTCGGGTCTGGACTCTGACAAACACTTTGTGCATTTTTCCCCGCATTATACAATAAATGTTTAAAATTTGACCGGGCGGTGGTTGTCCATACTGATCGAGACTGCACCTCGTCCGAGGGTTCATGTGAATCGATGATTGCTCTGTACAGATAAGAGTTAGTTTACTGAATGTAGGAGTAATAAAACAAATTATAAAATAAGAAATTACATACCATGAACATCTGATACGACAACTCCTGAATGTCCATCGAGAAACGTTGAATCTATGAATAGGCCCAAGAAAGTATCTATGAATTGATCTTGTGATGAATTGAGATGCTTGGGCGAGCTCTGTTTTATTATGAACTAAATAACTACCCTTAATATAAGATACATATAAATTTATATGTACCCATTTATCCACACCTCCAGTAGGGTACCATCATAAAAAACTGCCTCCCCCCTCCTATAGACTGACAACATCCTTTGCCTATGGCACCGTAGATGCACCTGCCACAAGAACTGGAGGCGCAGAAGCACTCGGTCCTATACAAAAATATGATAGTAGAAGCAATGTAATATATATATATATATATATATATATAGACTTTAACCTCAATGATTTACATATATATATATATATATATACACACCTGCAGAAGGACCCGAGGAAGTCACGAGAGAAGGTACAGTAGGCGTAGAGGGACTCGGTCCTGTTACAATATATAATGTTAAAGAATATAAATAACGACTATATAAATACTTACAAATTCAAATATACATACCTGCTACCCTAGGAGGAGGTGCAGACGGACCCGAGCCTGTAAGAATTTTAATGGCATAAATAATACAAGTGAATCAATGCACAAAGAAATTACAAATTTAATATATATACCTATCACAAGGGTAGAAAGCGTAGGAGACGTAGGAGGGCTCGACTTTGTTAGAATGACAAATAAATAACAAATATATAATCAATGTACAATTACTTACAACTTCAAAACAAGGCTTACCTGTTGCCAGAGGAGGAGGCATAGAAGGACCCGAATATGTAACAATTTAATGACATAAATAAATATAAAATAATGCACAAATAAAAATACAACTTTAAATATATAGATCGGAGGCCGCAGAAGAATCCCTCCACTACTCAACCTCCTCCTAGAACTAGAGTCTGATCGTGCTCCACACACCATATCTTTATGGGGAACATCTAAATTCATGTACATTAGTCAACTACTTTTATAAATGTGGACATTATAAATACTGAACAAATGTGAAAAAAAATTCTACCTATTTTTAAAAGATATCATTTCTTCTTAGATGATGATCATATATCTAATTCAGCCTCATCTTCGTCATCATCTTCACATTCATTGCTGGTATGTTCCTCCTCCTCATTAGAATCTTCATCAGACACCTGACCTACATCAATATCTGTAGCGTATTGACCGTTCGGATCGTGGCTTAGTGGTTGTGGAGGCCAGTGTGTGGCCTGTGGCTTGAGTTTCAGGTGTTACGCAGGTTTTGGGCTTTGTGGGCCGACAGATTGGGCCCAAAGCATCCACTGGTTCTCTGTCTGTGAACATGACAGAGCTGGGCGTCGCATTCTGAACACGACGGTCCAGTATGTCGCGTCTTGCTACCGCCGCTTGAGGGTCTTCGTCTGCATGTCCACCATGTGACGCGCGCTGGGTGGCGCTGGCATCAGCAGTGTGAAGGCGACGGCCTCCTCCGTCGCATTCTGCTCGCGACGGCAGGGTACGTCGCGTTTCAACTTGAGTGGTTTTAACCTAGGTCGGTCCGAACAGAGCTCAGAAAGATCTGCTTGGCCAGGAGGAGTTCTTGCCGGTGGTTTTGGGTGATTCGAGGTCTGGTGCTGTTTTCGACGTGCTCTCGCCGCGAGGACGTGGTACGGAGTGGGGGAAACGTCGAGGTATCACCGTTCTTCGCGTTCCTCATGAAAGTAGGGAGATTCTCCCCTGTTCACGTCGTGAATTGCATGTAGAGCATGTTTAGTTGGTTATTGGCGTTATAGATGCTAGATACCATGCTATAGCAGTGAATAGAATATGAATAATGCTTGTTATGGTGTTTGCATGGTTTGCATGGGGATTCCGGAGATGGATTCCTGGGTTGGGTCACTACCTGTGAAGGCGACGGACCTGGGTGTCGCGTTCAGAATGCGACAGCCCGACCGTCGCGTTCTGCTTCTGAATGCGGCATATCGAGGTGTCGCGTTCTGAAGGCGACAGTGGACCCGTCGCGTTCTGGATTCCGATGGCAATGGGCTTATGCATGGTTACGTGAGTATCGGATTATCTTATTTCTTGGTCATGGCAATGGTAAGCGGTGCATCGCCCTTGTGGAGGTCGAGGAACGGGGTGTTCACGTGGTTTGTGTGTGCGTGGCAGGTAGTACGATGCCTACTGTGGTTACCTCTCTATTCAGGAGCCCCAGGTTTTGTGTGAGCCAGGAACATTAGTGCTCGGGACTTGTCCCGGTACTTGTATACCATTGAGGTCTGTGTCATCTTCCTGGACACCCTCACTCTTGTGTAGAGTTGTACGTCTAGATGAGGGAAAGATGCAGTGGGACAGCGACTTGTGTGAGGTTGTGTTTTGTCGCTTGTAGCGCGCTCATGGTTGGGGGTTACGGACACTAGTAGACGTACTGGGCCAGCTAGTCTTGTTTCCAATGCCTTACTTTAGGGAGCTCGGGCGGAGTCTCTAAAGGTGCTAGGCATGGGCCTGCAGTTGCGTGGTCCACAAGAGTGGTGTTGGTTGGTCTCATAGTTTCTTGGCTTGTTTTAGTGGAGCGGCAGCTGGACCTTTCATCCGTGACTGCGAGACTGAGAGGTAGTCCTATGTGGTTTGTCGGGTCAGTTGCTGGTGTCGCGAACTAGTCTTCGTGGCCCGAGTATTGCGTTTTCCTACTTTAGCATGTACACATGGACGAGGTTTGCCGTTTGTTTATTAAAAGTGATTTCTGTTAATAGCATGTGGTAATTAGTATTTACAGCTTTAATATCCTGCGTAGATAGCTCTATAAATTGCTAGCGTAGCTTCCTGTTTTCGTACTTTGTGAATTTGGTTTTGTTTGGATTTGGGGAGTTTCTCTACTGAGCTAGTGACTTGCGAGACTCACTCCTACTCCTTTCAGGTGAGGGAGAGCAGGAGCGGCTCTCCCTTCGTCTAGTTCGGAGTCGCACCGTAGCGGAGTTGGGTTGCACCACCAGCAGTGTATCTTCTTTTTCTGTTTACCTCGGGGTATGCCCAGGTGTTGTACTTGTGTCTGGCTACAGTTGAGAAATGGCTATGTATATTTCATGTAAATATTTGTGAGATGTGACAATCTTATATATATTTGAGTTGTTTCCTTTATATTTCTACGGACTTGTGAATGGTATCCCTTGCGAGGCTTCGGCTCGTTCGCGGGAGCGGTCGTAGTCGGGTCAAAGCTCGTTATTAGGTAACGGGTTGAACGACAAGGACCGCTACAATATCTGTTTGTCTTTCAGTTACCTTTTATCTCATGTGGATCGACTTCTTCGACTTCATTTCCTTTAGACAAGCAAATTGGCTCTTCATATTCGTCTACTCTGGTATGAGCTGTTAACTCTACATCATCAACCAAGTCTGCTTGAAAGAATTCGGTGTTGACCTTTTCAAGTGTCTGATCAGTCATTTTCAATTCATAATCAGATAATAGTCTTGATCTAACTCTGCAAACTGCCCACCAATCATTTCGTTTTTTGTTCATAGATGATGGATAGCTTGTATAGTACATTTGCTGGGCTGTGCGGCTAAAATGAATGGCTCATAAGTATTCAATTTGGACTTATATTTAAGCTCGACAATCCCATGCGTTGTGTCATTTCAAATGGAATTTGGATCACACCAAAGTCACATGAACAAGGTCTTGTCCTAGATTTGCAACTGTAAGATCTCCTCTACAATACTATAGATCATATTCATTTCATTGTACGTATCTCCTTAACACATACGTTGTTGTTCATGGTAGACTTACTCTGCCCATAGTCACTTGTGTGAAATCTTTACCCATTCACAATAAATCTAGGTAGTTCCGTGCAATTTTCGAGGGCCATAGGCTACTTGACAAACTCTTTCATCAATAATTAAAGCTTGTTCAACCTACATATAGGGAAGACTAGTTAAAAAGTAGACATAACTTATCTTTCATACTCTTTGAGCAGTAATTCATGGTATGCTATGTACACTAACGCATTTTTTTAGCCTTAGGCCATGACTTTTCTCGTTCTTTTTCAACCTCATAATCACTGAGATATGATTTTCTTGAACTATTTCTAATCAAATTGTCTGCAATATGAATGGAAGACCACCTCAATAGCTACAAGAAGGGCAAAGAAGTTATATACACAATGATTGTGAGTTTAGGACTTACTCAACATAACACTCAAGCTCGCACAATTTGAAAGAATATATATCTTGTGATGCAAAACTCTCTATCATTGAGCATGCAAGTGAAGAACGTCCGAACGCATGTTCAGGATGATTAATGTGGAGAGTTGATCTGACTTCACAGATTCTCCCCCATCATCATTACGTGGAGGTTGAGTATGATGAGTTTGTACATCTGCTTTAAAATACATCAAACAAAAGTTCGATATTTCTTCCATAATGTATGCCTCAGCAATAGAACCTTCCACTTTTCCTTTATTTCGGACTTTCATTTTGAGGTCATGCATACACCTACATCAAAAATGTACAAGACAAATGACAAACATATCATACATAGGGTGCAATTCTAAGAAGAAAAAAGTTATATTCACATACACTTCTCAAATGGATACATCCATTATATTGTACTGGCCTTCTGACTTTAGCTTCATATGGTAGATGTATGAGCAAATGCTCTATCGAATCGAAGAACGCAGGCAGAAATATCTTCTCCACTTGCATATGATGGTGACCACATTTTGTTCGATGGTTTGTACATCCTGAAGCCTGAATTCTGATGCATATAGAATCATAAAAAATCGACTCAACTCAGATAATGCTCCCCATAGAGGCTTTGCAACATGTCACAAAATGCAATGGGTAGCAACCTTTGCATGAACACATGGCAGTTATGACTCTTCATCCATATATTTTTCTATTACTGACATTGACACAACGAGCAATATTAGGCACAAAAACGTTAGAAAATCTCAACTAAGTCATTGGCACACTTCCTTTATTTGTCCAGCTCCAAGCACATAAATTGCTTTTGGTTTATTGATTTCACATTTACTTCAACAAGTTCTACTCTGGACGTTTACAAAGTATGGACAAGTCCAAACGTGCATTCACGTTGTCCTTTGTTTTACCTTTTATGTCCATAACGGTGTTGAACACATTATCAAAGACATTCTTCTCGATATGCATCACATCTAGATCATGCCGCACAAGAAGAGTTGACCAATAAGGTAACTCCCAAAAAATGCTTCTCTTCACCCAGTTGTGCTCCTTCCAAAACCTGAAAGTTGTCTTGTACTATCCATCAGTTGTGTGATATCTGGCAAATTACTACACGTGCTGCCATATGATGCCGGATAACCTCTCAAATAAAACTTCAAGTCGTTCCATTCTATTCATTAGGAATGCGTCTTTTGTCTTCTAAAAGGGTGATCTTTGCTAAAAACTACCGATGACAATGAAATTAGCATGACTTCCCCACAATGTTAAGTACAAATGATTTGGTATTATCCATGCAGTAAGGACATGCTAGTCTCCCATGTGTGCTCCGACCAGATAACATTCCATATGCAGGAAAAATCACTTATCGTCTACATCAATGCTGCCCTCATGTAGAAATTTTCCTTTCTAGATGCATCATAAGCGCTGACCCCCCCCCCCCCCCCCCAGTCCATAATATTTTAGTTCATCAATCATGGTATGAGATAGATGTCTATATTTTTTGTAGAACTTTTAGGACTAGGAATCAATAAAGATAGGAACAAATTCTCTCGCTTCATGCAAATAACTCGGAGGAAGGTTGTATGGTGTCACGAACACTGGCTAACTAGAGTAGGAAGCCATTGAACCTCCAAATGGATTGAATCCATCAATGCATAAACCAAGCTTCACATTATGCGACGCCTTGAGAAGATAAGATGAGCATGGTTGAAATGGAGTCCAAGCTTCGCCATCTACAGGATGACTCATAATATCTAGTCACGACGTACTCTTTCTGCATGCCATTCATATGTCAAGCTATCTTTGACGACGACATATACATCCGCTGCAGTCTGGGGTGGAGGGAAAATACCGCAATGAGCATAAGGTATAACATTTCCCTTAGAATTGGCTCCTCTTTTAGGTTTAAACCTATCATGATGGTAAATAGAGCATGATAAATATCTGCATCTTTTTTGTAATACAGCATACATGATTAGGACATACATCTATTTTCACGTATCCAAGTCCTACTCATTGACCATCTTCTTAGCACAATAAAAATTTGGGGGCAACTTCTCATCTCGAGGCAACATACTCTTGATGATGAGCAGAAGAAAGATCAAAACAACTCTCACTAATGTGAAATTCAGATTTCAAGTTCAACAACTGTGACACCGCAGACAACCGAATGTATTTTTCACAACATCCCACAATGGCTCATCAGCATCCTTAAGTAACTGATAAAATCTTTCTGTCCCTTTGTTTGGAAATTCTTCAGCATGTACAGGATCTCGTGTACATTGAATGTGGGACCAGCGGCATCTATAACCATATATGCATACGAACTTGTGTCTTCCACATTAGTAGGCTTGTGCGACCATAGACTTCATCGTGACGTGCCCATTCATATAACCTTCAACAAACCCTTTTCTGTATAAGTGACGTTGAACCTCCCACGATAAACTCTACTTAGATTTTTACAAATCTTATAAGGACATTGCATGCAACCGTTACTGTCTACTGCTACATTTGGATTCTCCAATGCAAACTGAGAACAATAAGTGTTGACCATTCTCACACATCCTTCGACGCAACAAATGAATATGAAGGATATATTATTTAGATTATCACTTTTTACCCATCCATGAATATTTGATCGCACTCAGATGGCCTTACTATGTGTCTGTATAATTGCTAAAAATTTTGTAGCATCTCCTCACACCTCTCCGATATACCAAAAATATTTATTGATTAAGAATTTTTTTAAAACTTATTTCTAAGTGGTTAAGAAAATTTCAAAATCAATAAAGGTATACCAGAGAGGAGTGAGAAGACGCAACCCATATAGTAAATGACCACCTCAGTGTGATCAAATATTCACAGACTGTCCAAAACGGGATAATTCAAGACTTTGAGTTAGATATACATGTTCTTATCATTGAAAATGAGACTCGTGCATATTAATCCCAAAGTCATGAACGGAAAGGTCATTGGCACGGACTTAACACACTCTCGTGAAGTGTGTGTAGTGTTAAATGTTATGCATGCATAGATCAAATTTAAATGCCACATAAATATGAAAGGAAAATAAAAACAAATCTTACATGTGAACAAGTGCAATACTAAATAAAATTCATGCGTACATATAAATGAATTACATTAAAGTAAGAAGTGCAATACTAATCACTAAACTAAAAGTAAAAAATTAAAAGTAATCCATATAATAGTGTTTTATTGAATTAAATTCGAATCAAAAATCTATTGTCTAGAAGGCATGAGCGTGCACAAACTACACTACTAAATGGTTGACTGGTGGTTTTGAAAGAAACCCATTGTGCAATTTTTCTTTAAATCTTTCTAACATTCAAAATAACATGCTTAAAGTAATGATGATAAATCCAAGTAATCACTCAAACTCTCTAACAAAATAAAGAACATACAAAAAGGAAAAATAACCATAATCATGTGTGGTACCGAATCATATTATTAATGAGAGCCTTTTTCATATTTTGCATTGGCCCCTAGGAAGGCTCCTGGCCTTGATGGATTCCCCCCCCCCCCCCCCCAACCTTCTATCAATCTTGTTGGAACATTGTTGGTCCTCAAGTCATTCATTTAATCCAAGGCTTCTTTAACTCAGGTAAACAGTTCTCTCTAAACTTCTCTTCCAACCATGATGCTTTTGATATAGGAATGTATATCCACTCCAACCTATTCATTACTTTTTTTTAAATATAGCCAGACCAAGGAGGTAGGTAGGGGCAACCTCACAGAGTGAGAGGGCCACTACCATCCCCAAGAGGCTAGGATTGGATTTTCATTTAGAAATGGAGAGTAAGTACAAAAGCAGGCTAAGGCCTAATGGAAGGATACCCTACCTTATCAAATTGCTAAGGTTCCTTTACAATGGTAGGCAGGTCGGCCCAACAGTCCCAAATGAGAAAATGAGAACAGGATGCAGTAGAACTGGCAAGACAGTCCGCCACTCTATTAGCTTCCCTGGGGGTATGAGTAATTTTCGCTTCCAGCAGTTGTGTCTTGGCAGCGATGTGTTGCATGATGCAGGCGAAATCCACGGGCAAGAGATCTGCTTTGTGACAATCTGGGGGGGTTTAGGAGTCTGTCTCCACCAACCTCAGTGACTCCCTTGCTGCAACAAATGGAGAGACCGTCTCTGAGTGCCAAGGCCTCAACTGCAAGACTTGAGTTCAGACCATAGTATTTCCGAGTGAAGGCCCAGCACATGTTGCCCTCGTGATCACGTAGGATACCTCCACTCCAACTTCCCCAGATGCTATCTTGAAAGCGCCATCAACTTTTAGCTTTAATCGTCCCGGCGGGGCATGCGCCATTTAACAATGCTCGGGCTTCTGACTTTCAGATTTTCCTTTTCACTAGTATTCTGATGGAGAGAGGCTAACCAGGTTTGTGGGATGTTCTGGAACTTGAAGGAGATGCATATTGCTCGAATGGATAGCAAGGATCTATGATAATATGTGTGGCCGACATTTCCTGGACTTGCAGTCTAGATCTGTTCCTGCTAACCAAATCTCCCATAGGACTGCCATGCAGGTGCAGCGAATGAGACGGCCTGCAGGGGTGTTAATTTCTGGGCGTTCTAATAATGCAGTCACTCCTCGGGCACAGCGCTAACTCCATATTTCTGAAATGCAGGAGATGAGATAGCTCTGACCAGATTTGATTCGCAATGTTGCTTCTGAAAAATAGATGGAGTGCATTTTCTTCTTGGGCTTGTGTGCAGCAGGAGCACTTAGAGGCGAGTGGCATGCCTTTTTCCTTCACTGTCTCATCCACGGGGATATATTAAGCATGAGCCGCCATAAAAAAACAGACCACTTCAAGGGAATGTAAGGTGACCATAAGGCCGCCCACTACTGAGAATTTTCTGGTGCAAGTAGGGAGCGAACAGACTTGGTGGAGAAGTTTCCATTTGCAGTAAGACACCATATCCAAGTATCCTTGGTGTTGTGGGTAATCAGAAATTGAGACAGCAGGTGGTAGGGACAGTGTTGATAGCAGTCTGCAACTGAATACTCGCCGATTGTTGAAGGCCTGCTGGATGGTACAATCCTTGCCGGCATGCTATTCCATGTGTCTTCGGGTATAAAATCTTGAGAGGTTTTTCCCTAGTCCATACATCATGCCAGAAGTACGTTGTGGGGCTGCTGTCCATAGATATAATCATGTGATTATTGTGGATGATGTGGGTAGCTGTTGCCATAGTTTCCTGTCTGCCGCCAACATGAAAGGGAAATGAGCCTCGGAGTGATGACAATTGTAAAGATGTCTGCCGCCAACCTATTCATTACTTATTAATGGTGGAGGTGGCTGGCATGATCACTCCTTCTAGAGTCTAATATTGTCCATGTTAACAGTGCAAAAAAATATTTTTCCAACTAAAAACTCACCTTCTCTAGGTTGGCCTCATCACCAGCAATCCTAGAGAAGAGACATGGAGATGGCATAGAACTAGGGTTGGCGCATCTGACCATCTAGCGGATCCTAGAGATGGATCAATAAAATAGGTTTGGGTAACATCCTCAAAAAAAGAAAAAAAAGTTGAGTACCCACTGTGGAGAAATTGAGATAAATGATCTATACCTGCGAAGAAGTACCTAAATAAATTACAATAAACACATGAGATCACCAGATTAGCATTTCTCATGTAACCTCCCACAATGAAAATTATTAGGTTATTTATTTGTATTTACTGTGTAGTCTCTAATTTGGATTTTTTTTCTTTGAGCTAGCCTTGACACATCTTGCTTATGCCCTCATGTTCTGTATATCGCTTTTAGCCTTCCGTTCTATTTTTCATTCTTAGTAAAAAAAATTATTGGAAAAAAGAAGGAACTCCAAGAATTTTAAAAAGTGGTTCCTCTTCAAGAAGTTTTGACACCCAGGAAAGGGACAATGTGTGGACGAGCCGTTCGCCGCACTCTCGGTGACTGTGGGATCCTCGGAGGCTTCACGAACGTCGCCGCTCCCTCGTTGGCGATGAAGGTTGTTGGTTGACCTCGTTGACCCCGGTTGACCGAGTTGACTGAGGAGAAAACAAAGAAAGAAAACACAAAGGAAAGGGAGATGTTGCGATCGCCAGGCCTTACCTGTGCCCAAGGAGGTGTTGTGATCACGTTGGTGCAGTAGCCTCGCGTAGCGGTGGATTGTGGGACTCCAACTTCTCCTTCTTCGGCCGGCCAAGAACGAGAGCTCCACGGTCTTGTCAAGTGTTTTCCTGCCACAAAAGAAATACTCTATTAGACTCTAAGGAATGTAGTGAATGTTCAAAACAAAAGGAAAAGGCCCAAAAGGAGAGTCCCGTACCGGTTACGGGTTTGAGAAGAGGGGGGCCAAGTGTTATGACCACCCTTCTTCCCTACATTTTTTTTGGTTGGGAAACCCTTTCTAGGTGTGTAGGAGGGTGCCCTATGTGCCTAGGGTGTGTATGTGGGTGTGTATGACATGCAAAAACTAAAGGAAAAGAGAGAGAGGAGAAGAAGAAGGGAGGTGATCCTCCTTGTTTGGCGTTGTTGAGTCCTTGCTGGACTCCTCCAGCTCGGATGAAGCCTCCTAGACGTCCCAAATGATGAGGGAAGAGGAAGAAGGAGATGGAAGGTAGGGTGCACTTTTCTCTCTCTTCTCTCCAAGTGACAAAGTGTGGACGTTCAGCCTCTCCTCCCCTCACTTAGAAGGCTAAGGGGGGACATAAATAGGCAGTGGGGTCGGAGCTTCAGAGCCTTGGATGCTCAAGTGTGAAGAAACCACTTGCACACTTGGCAATCCATGTGTTTATGCTACAACCAATGAGGGGAGGCCAAGTAGGATTTTTACTGGGTCAATGGGGTGCCAAGGTGCACATATACCTGTTGGAACGGCTATATGTGTTGCATGTCCGAGAGAATGGCGCTAGTGGGCTGGAATCTCGAGCAGTTGCGCAGACCAGGTAAAAACCAGATTGACGTCAAACGATGGCGCCGCCAACCCCATGCAGGCGTCAACATATGTGGACGCCAACTAGAGTCGGCGTCCGGGGGATTGCCGCCAACATGCAGTCAGCGGCAGTCGATGCTGCCGTCTACATGGGATCCGAGGCAAGTCAACAAATGGTCAAACGAGTCTTATTGGGCCATGAAACCACGCGGGGATCGGCCAAATCTCGCGTCTACACAAGGTGTGAACATTAACTTTGTCTGGCCCTATACAAATTTTCAAGAGAGATTATTCAATCAGTCCTCTATTTTTAGGGACTATTTTTAGGTCTCTAATTTTTTTAAAAAACTATCTAATTACATATTTATCTCTGTGATTATAAATATGTAAGTTAAAGACTTAAAATAAGTCCTCAAAATTTAATTAGTAATTTTCCAAATTTTCAATTTGAGTAAAAGAAAAGAGATCTAGTTCGTGATTAATTTTATATGACTTCCATTGGTCAGTATCTATCAAAATTGGACTACCACAAGTATAACTATACTCCAAATGATGTTTTATCATGATATTCCATAACTTAAAGTGGTTATACTACATTATCTTATGGTCGTCAATAGTATGCCTATCAATCACAGTAAAAATGTGAAGCTAATATGTACAAGACTTAGCTTAATTAGTTTCAATATTATTGGAGAGGGGGAAATTGCGGCCGAATAAAATTTCATACAAAAAGGCCTGTAAAATTTATTCGATAGTAGATGACAACTAATAATATCTCGAAGTCCATCTACCAAAAGCCCGATAGAGCAAGGTCTACAAAGCCTATCATGTCCTAGACGCCACCTAAATGAAAGGATCTCTAAACTCAAAAAAGACTCCATTATACTAAGGAAAACTCGAGCGGTTTGATAGTTATTGAGGGATCTTTTCTGAAGAGTGTTAAACTAGTAGGGTCTCAACAAGAATTCGACACAGAGATATTAAGATATGGATAAAGAGTCATACATGATCCGCTCAGGCCCATAAGACTTCCCAGTACCAATAAGAACTCTTATCTAATGAGAACATCTCCCAATCTATCTCTCCTTTGGTCCGACTTTTGCAGATTCAATAAGTGAAGTACAACTTAGATTTTTAAATGATGAAGAGTGATCCCGCCACTACAAGAAAAAGTGCAAATAGCGACCGACAATTTCAGTAACTATTCAGTCGCTAATGAGTCAAGCGACTGAATAACGACTGAATATATTGGTCACACTATTATGATCGAAAAAATTTAGTCGCTATTCGATCACTAATCTAAGACTAGAAATAGTCAGTCTCTGTTCGGTCGACTGAACAACTAATTAATATAGCGATCGAAAACATTCAGTCGCAATATCAGTCACTAAATAGTGACAAAAAAATATTCAGTCGTATTCGGTCACAATTCGGTCGCCAATATAGAGACCGAATTGGTGACTGAAAGAATCCAGTTGCAGTATTTCATCCATAAATGCGCCAAATACATGGCCTTAGTGACCGAATTCTAATTGTCACAATTCGGTCTCTGATTTTGAGACCAAAATATTCGGTCACTATCCAGTCTCTATATTTGCGACTGAATTGTGACTGAGCTTCTTCAGTCGCAAAATTTCGTCCATTAGTCACTGAGTTCTAGTCGGTCATAGTTCGGTCTCTGTGTTTGAGACCGAATATTCGGTCACTATTCAGTCGCTAATTTGAGATTTAGTGGCCGAATTTGTTAAGTCACAATTCAGTCTTATATTTGAGACTGAATAGTGATCGAATATTTCGGTCTCAGTTGCGGTCTCTAATGTCTCTTTTTCTTGTAGTGCGCATCCTTTAAGTCTCTATTGTCTCTCTTGCTCTTTACTCTTCTCTATCACTGATTTAAGCATCAGAAATTTTTTTCTAAGATCTCATCTGAAGATCCCTGATCTTCTATCCTCCTTGTAGATCTTTCACCAGCAAGACCAGACTTATCATTATCATCAATTTCTCCCACATGTAACGTCTATATGACTGAGCGTGAGATCGAGTCTCTTTAATTATTACTAAAAGAAAAGATGGTTTTTTTCTTAGCTTTTAAATCATTTGACAAACACTATTTCTAACATCAGAGAGATGGAATAGAGCAACTAATTAACAAGCAAGTAAAAAAGGAAGAGAAAGGCTTATTGCACTTGTATATTACATTTAAGTGCAATATGACTAGACAATAGTCCATGTGGCACCCCTCACATGAGGATGTGAGAAGTGACAATCTAATGTTAGATGTCACATGAACTTGTTGCCTAGTCATATTACCTAAAATACAATATGCAAGTGCAATAAATCATTCTCAAAAGAAACACACGAAAAAACACATAGGAGACCACCCCATGCACCGGCCAGTACTGTAGTCCACTTATGGAGGGGTTTTCTTTCTCCCTTATCTCCCTCTCACAATGTTGGCTAAAATGACCGGAGCATATTTTTATGGGATGATATAGTACCGGATGTATTATACTGATTTGACCCAAAAAAATCTTAATTTTTAATTATTAAAAAATAATGAAGAAGAAATGTGCAATGTTTTGTGCCGAACCGTGCTAGGGACTAGAATATATAGTTTACCGTTCCTTAGCACGATATAGCATGGCCAACCGTGTCCTTATTACTGTAACCTAGTAACTCCGAAAAAATAAGCCATTGAAACGTTTCCAGCTTCTTATTTCCTTTGTCTTTTAAAGGTATTTGGGGACATTATTCTCTTCATAATTTTAATTTTGTGACCTTTCTACTTATATAAATGACTGTTTCAATTTGAAATGTATCACTATCTTAAATAAACCTGGCATACATTCGTACAAGGACTATAATCATATTAAATATATAACACATAAGGAATGACTTAGTGGTTAATAATTTGTATCCCACATACTTTTCTACTAAAGAGAAAAGTATCAGATACATCACTTAAGATCTTCCTCTTGCATAATTAGGAAAGGTGAGATTTGGAAGTCAATTTTTTTATTAGAAAATAAAAAAATAAAAAGCCTCTCCTGTCTATACAACTTTCCAAAGTTTTCTTTCTTTTTTTTTAATTTCCGATGGAGACAATTGTGAAGATATAATATCTCACGAGAATGTGATGTCTGGAGAGACGTGTGCAGGGCTCGAAGGATCGAAGCCAAAGACTTGGGATAACCCAAACGGGATCCTATCTAAGATTAAGAAGGTTGGATCCACCCAAAAATGTCCTCTAGAAAGGTCACATCTTCCAATTCTAGCTAAGCTTGTTGGAATTTTTTCTTTCTTTAAAAACAATCCAAGCAATAAAAGCAAATGGGCTCCGGAGATGTCTTGATTGTATAAACATTTCTTTCTCTTAATTTGGGCAGAGGAAATTAAGATATGCTGAGGTAGAGGGGAGATTCGGAATTATGATAACCCTTGGAAAAGTAGGAGGATAAGAATAGATGGGGGATTATTGTTATTTTGAATGGGTGGAAGCCCTCATTTTATTCGCTTTCCGTTACCATATCGAATAAAACAAGTTAGGCAACCTAGACAAGAATCTTCTCTCCCGGCAACATATATAGGCTGGAATCTTCTCTCCCATATTAATTTAATTTTCACCTAGCTACTAATCTAGATATATATATTGTTTTAGACACCCGGTCCCCTCGAACAAAATCATCGCATCTCTCTAGCTAATACTCATATTTTCTCTCGAAGAATACTTACTACATATTCATACAGGTACTGATCATGTGGTCCTAATTATCAGCACATTTCTATATATTTGGTTTATACGAAAGTGACAAAATAAAGGATAAAACAGAGGAGGAGAAAAAGAGAGACAGCAAGGCATTATGTATTTTTCTCACCTCTATATAGATTAACCATACAAAAATATATAAGTCTCTGTTGCAGAAATTGTTGTAAATACAATTTGTAACAGGACACAATCATGGCAATAATCGGATATAGTATGTGCACGCAGAACCATATTAAACAGGCATACAGAAATGATCCAAATAACAACAACCAAAATATAGTATATATGAGATCGATTGCAATAATGAACATGTTGTACGCAGATATAAACGAAGACATTATGAATGTAGTAGAAGAGCCTCTAAGGAGACTTCCCTTAGAGAAGATATTGTCCCCACAAGAATAGTGCATCAGATAAGACGATCTTCTTCTAAGATATGACTACCACCACGAGATTAGTAATCGCACTTATCATAATCTCGTAAACAATGCTATACGAAACCTAATCATCATCGATAATAAGGAAAAATAGGGAACGGAGGACATGCACCAAATCCGACAAAAAGCAACCATGCAGTCGAATGGAGACGCAGTGGTGACATCGGGGGAAGGCGCAGTCAGCGGGACGAAGTCATCGACACCGTCAAGGAGAGAGAGAGAGAGAGAGAGAGAGAGGATGGCGAGCGATTCCTATTTTCTGAGAGTTGATAAGACGCTTGCAAGATCGAGTAACTGTGATTAGGAGACCTAATCACAATATCAAGCGCCTAACGCCCACGCAGACCAAAATAATGAGCCGGTTCAGAGAACTAGCCCAAAACAACTCTAAACTCTCCAGGAAAGGGCCAAAACGCAAAAAGAAGAAGTAAAAAGGTGTCAAGTCAAGCCGGCTAGAGTGCGCCATCACAAGTGCGCGCCCACGGCAGCCCGACAATATGGGTGTGTGATATGGTCTACATAACCCTACCATTCTCTATAAGACATAGTCTCAAGAACTCTTGGGGTTATGAATCCCTTATCTCCTTGGGATATCCTATGTGGGACTAAAGACCCTACAGATAAGGACAAACTAGCACAACTTTTAATGCACCTTTTACTTTATCACCTTGAGCTTTTCCTTTCTTTTATATTGCCTCTAACACCCCATTTACCCAACATTCCCTACAAACTCAGGTTTGATAATGGAAATAAGAAGAGGATAAACATATCATGCTTTCAGTAAAGGTACCTTTGAATTTGAATATTTACCTTAGTCTTTTAACTTTTACCCCCACAGAACCCAAGTGAATATAATCTTGAACTTGATTCTTTATGTGAGAGTTACTTGCTAAGAAACAACACGATATAAGGTTTTTGATAGCAATTAATAAACTTGGGGCTTTAAAAGCCATGCGCCCTATCATGTATCATAAGTACATTTAGGAACAACCCAATTCTCTTAACTGCGGCCTCACAGTAGTACTCACTTAGGTGGGCTTCTCCAAGGATATACTGCTAATATCCTGCCTACTCGACTTGACCTATCCAGAGTAATAAGAACTAGTCCTATACAACAGTATCAGACACTTGGTCAGGATATCAGGGGATAGACACAGATCAGTGTATCAAAGTAAGTGCCCCCATATCTCCTCAGCAAATTATTGTTACCACATTGAACCTTCTTTGTAGGATCTCCACCAGATAGGTTGGGTTGCCTCTGCAGGAGAATAAATAATGGGTTTCAATCTCATCCCCAACCTGAATTTCTAGACTTTCTTTTTATCAAGTCCTTTTGTAAGAGGATCATTTAATTTGCATTAGTACTAATAAAATCTACAACTATCACTCCTTGAGATACGAAATCCCTTACAGATCTCATATAATTTGGATGTGTTGTACTTTGAACTCTTGACCTTTGCAATGTGTGGTTATGTTATCACAATACACAGAGATCATAGGAGGCTTACTCATTACGAGAAGTTCTGAAAGAAGACTTCTAATCCACTCAGCCTCCAACCTAGTGGTATCCAAAGCACACAACTCACTCTCAAAAGTAGACCTGGATAAGATGGTCTGTTTAGAAGACCTCCAGGTGACTACACCACCTGCCAGAGTAAAAACATACTCTGAAACATCATTACTTCCTGAGTTTTCGACTATCCAACTTACATCACTAAATCATTCTAGGACTGCAGGGATCTCCCAAAATACAAGCCTAGAGTAATAGTACCTTTTAGGTACCTCAAAACCTTATCTAACCCATCCCAGTGAGTTTGTCAGGACAACTTGTGTATCTACTAAGTTTAGACCATTGCATATGAGATGTTAGGCCTAGTACAATTAGCTAGATACATTAAGCTTCCTACAACATGAGAATATCGTAGCTGAGACACAGGAGTACCACTCTTATTCTTGTAGAAGATTCTAGAAGGGTCATAAGTGTACAGACTGACTTGCAATTCTCATAGCCAAATTTCTCTAAAACTTTCTCAACACAGTGAGATTGAGAAATTGCTATTCCTTCAGCTGATCTAATAAGAGTCAGCCCCAGAATTACATTTGCCTCACCCATGTCCTTCATTTCAAAACTGCTATTTAAAAATGACTTAGTCTCATTTACTATCCCCAAAGTATTGCCAAACAGCAAGATATCATCTATATACAGATACAGAATATACATTCATCACCCTTAACTTTGTAATAGACACATTTATTGAACTCATTGACCATAAAGCCAAAAGATATGATAGTCATATCAAATTTTTAGTGCCACTGTTTAGGTGTTTGTTCAAACCATACAGAGACTTATAAGTTTACAAACTTTCTTTTCACTACCTGGAGCCACAAATCCTTCAAGTTGATCCGTATAAATCTCTTCATCAAGATCACCATTAAGAAGACAGTCTTGACATCCATGTGATGGACTGTCAGATTATATATGGAGGTCAATGCTATAAGCACTCGGATTGTGGTCATCTTAGTGACAGGGGAATAAGTATCAAAATATATACTCCCTCTAATTTTTTGAAACCCTTAGCGACAAGCATGACTTTATACTTTTCAATGGTTTCATCGAGTTTAAACTTATTTTTGAAGACCCATTTGCATCCAATGGTCTTTGAACCAAGAGGAGGATCACTAACTCTCAAGTACCATTAGCAAGAATGGAGTCCATCTGACTCTTAATGGTATCCTTCCAATGCCTTGCTTCGGATGAAGCCATGGCATCTCGGAAGGTTGGGGGGTCACCAGTGATCTGGTAAGTGACAAACTCACTTCCAAAATCTTTAGCAACCTTTTGTCTTTTACTCCTCCTAGGTTCAACATTTTCTTCTTGATCACTAGAATCAGTAGAGAGTCTAGATGCATCAGCCCCCACATTTGTCAGTCTTTCCACATGTTTTGGAATGGAATCAGATGTAGAGGCTATAGTCTCAGAAGATAGATGTTAAGGTAAACCAGTTTTCATGGAAAATACATTTTCGAAGAAAGTAGCATCACGAAGCTTGACTATGGTGTTAACATCTATGCCAGAAATTTCTGATTTGATAACCAAAAATCTATATGCATAGCTATTTTCAGCATAGCCTAGGAAGACTGTGTCAACTATCTTGGGTCTCAGTTTCTTTCTCTTGTGCTCAGGGACAAGTGCCTTTGCAAGCATCCCCACACTTTAAGAAATTTCAAACTAGGTTTCCGTTTCTCCAAAGTTCAATTGAACTACTATCTTTATGTTTTAAGGAAACATGATTCAGAATAAGGCACGTTGTATTCAATGTTTCTCCCCATATACTTAGTAGTCTCGAACTCTACAGAGAGAGTTGACCATGACAATAAAGACACGGTTCTTCCTTTCTGCTATCCCATTAGACTATTGAGAGTATGAGACAGTTGTTTCATAAACAATGCCTTGTTCTTGGCAAATTCCACAAACAAATTAGAAATATACTCTCGTCCTCTATCAGACCTCAACCTCTTAAGAACCCGACTAGTTTGTGTTTCTGCTTCCTTCTTAAGATGATAAACTTTTGTAAAGCCTCATCTTTAGACTGAGCAGATACACATATAGTATCTACTACAGTCATCTATGAAGGTAATAAAATACTTCTTATGATCTCTAGTTAGCACACCATTAAACTCACATATATATGAATGCACAGATCCAGATTCTCTGCATCTCTAACTACAAATGAAAAGATTTTCTAGGTAGTTCGACCTTTACACAATATCACATTTCTTTGTTTTGTCAATAGCATGCTTAGGAATCAATTTCAAGTTCATCATGCATTTCAAAGAATTGAAATTAAGATGACCTAAGATCCATGCCATAAATTAGATATCTGAACATTATAAGCAAGCAATAGGACAGAAACAGAACTAGAAACAGTATCATCTAATTTTCTGCTTACACACTCCACATAAATTTTAAACAGCCCATCAGAAAGATACCCTTTACCAATAAAAGACTTCAAGTAAGTATCATGACTTTATTGCATTTAAAGTTGAGTTCATAACCCTCTTTCACTAAAACAGAACCAGATAAAATATTCCTTCTAACACTAGGACATGGTGCACTAGGGAAAGAGAAAGAATACGTCATGAAGAAAACTTCATCACTCGGCCAACTCCAAGCACCCTAGCAGTGCTCCCATTTTCCATCGTCACAGAACAATCATGGGAGGCCTAATAAAACACAAAATTAGATATGTATATAGCACACAAATATACATTGGCCCTAGTGTCTACCAACCATTCATTTGGTTCATAGATAGTAAATATTGAGGGTTAAGTGTAACATACTCATCACCAGAAGAAGGTCCACTAGTCACTACATTGACATGGGCTGGATTTTGAGTGTCTGTTGGGTCTTGTTCAACAACTTTTCTTTCCTTTTGGGATAGTCGTTGGGCATATGACCCTTTTGATCATAAGTCCAACATTCTCCTAGTACCTTCTTCTTCTTTATCTTTCCTTTGGTTTCATATGTGAAGTGAAATCAACTTTGGTTTTGCTTTTAGAGTCTTTCCCCTTATCCCTCATTACCAAGTTTGCACTTGCATCAATAGGCATGCAAGGCTTCTCCTTTCTATGCTCCTCTTCTATAGTAAAGGCCTCATCAGATCGTCAAGAGAAATAGTCTCCTTACGGTGTTTAAGGGCATCCCAAAATCCTTCCAAGATCTGGCAATTTCTTTATGATACTCATGACTTGGAGTTTTTCAAACATTTTCATATCTACCTCAGGCAGACCTTGGAGCATAAGGAGAAGTTCATGAGCCTGCTCCCCCACAAGTTTATTTTCAACCATTTGGAACTTGAGAAACTTGCCCACAGAGTATTTTCCAGACCTTGGTCATCGTGTTTACTTGCGGTCAAGTTCATCCCAAGGTGCTTTAGTGGTTTTGAAGGTGGAGGAACTCTAAACATCAAGAGGACATCAGACAGTACAGTGAGTATACACCCCATGCCCTAACCTGTCCTTTTCCTTTCACTCTTCAACCTTCTTAGCACTGTCTGATCTTTCTCATCCAGAACAGGGGGATTCGATTCTATCAGTGGAATTAGACCGACCATGGTGAACAAACTTTCATGCATTGTTGCCAACGCTTGAAGTGCTGCCCAGAAAACTTTTCGGGCACCCCAGACAATTCACCCTCACTCTAAAACCCACTAAAGAGGTTGCTATGATGGATATCTTCTCTAAGACTGTTGTAAATACAGTGTGTAACAGGGCACAATCATGGCAATAATCAGATATAAGCATATGCACACAAAACCATATTAAACATGTATATGGAAATAGTCCAAATAACAACAATCAAAATATAATATACATGAGATCGAATGTAATAATGAATACGCTGTAAGCAGACATAAAGAAGGTATTATGATTGTAGTAGAAGCGCCTCTAAGGAGACTTCCCTTAGAGAAGATATCGCCCTCACAAGAACAGTACGTCGAGTAGGCAATCTTCTCCGCTACCACCACGAGATTAGGAATCACACTTATCCTAATCTCGTAACAATGCTATACGAAACCTATCCTCGTCTATAATAAGAAAAAATAGGGAACGAAGGACATGCACCAAACACCGATGAAAAACGACTGTGCAGCTGAACGAGATGCGGTGGCAACGCCGGGGGAAGGTGCAGTCGGCGACACGAAGTCGTCGACGCCATTGGAGGAGCAAGAGAGAGAGAGAGAGAGAGAGAGAGAGAGAGAGAGAGAGAGAGAGAGAGAGAGAGAGAGAGAGAGAGGAAGGCGAGTGGTTCCTCTTTTCTGAGAGTCGATATGACGCTTGCAAGATTGGGTAACCGTGATTAAGAGACCTAATTAATCACAATATCAAGCGCCTAATGCCCGCGCAGACCAAAACAATGGGCCGGTTCAGAGAACTGGCCCAAACAGCTCTAACTCTCTAAGAAAGGGCCAAAACGTAAAAAGAAGAAGTAAAAAGGTGTCAAATATCAAGCCAGCTGGACTGTGCCATTACACGTGTGCGTCCGCCATTATCTATAAAGAGAACGACTTATTGCACTTGCATATTGCACTTTGACTAGGCAAAAGCCTGTGCACCCTCACATGAGGAGTGATAAAGTGGCAATCCAATTGTTGGATGCCACATGGGCTTGTTGCCTAGTCATATGTGCAATATGAAAGTGCAATAAGTCTTTCTCATCTATAAAATATAGTCTCATGGATTCTTGGGTTATGAAGTCATTTATCTCCTAAGAGTATCCCATGTGGGATTAAAGACCCCACACATAAGGATAAATAACACAACTTTTGATGCATCTTTTACTTTATCAACTTTGAGTTTTTCTTTTCTTTTATATTGCCCCTAACACCCTATTTACCCACAGAAATTTTGATTTTACTTGAGTACTCTTTAATTTGAATAGGCAAAAAGACATGGGTACCCCACTTAATTAAGTTTCCTACTGTCCTGCTAAATTCTAAATCTATATCTAAATGTGTAACCAATTACCAGTATCGATCCCTCTTCAATTCTTCTGGAGACTGGTACGTCACAGACGTCGTCACCCAGACTCCATATGTATATATATGTGTGCATGCATGTATGCATGGAAAACATTACATGCAGTACCAGAGGGACACCTCATGGTGAGCTAGGTCAGAGTCAGACGAACACAAGCTGCTTGTGAATTGTTGTCGCCGCCTGGCCTGTTAAGAACGAAATAAATTAAGCCCCGCCTAATTATTAATTCGTCGGATTGCATTAGTTTGGTGAAAGCGTCACCTGAGGCTCGCACGCAGCCACCCACCCACCCACCCACCCACCCACGAGCAGTAGCCGGGACGTAGGTGGTGTCTCTGCGTGGACTTGGAATATTTCAAGTGCAAAAGGTGACGATCGAGGAAAAGATTGCTTCTTTCGAGTCTAAGCAATCCATTCGCTAGCTACCTTGCATCGGTGAAAAAGTAATCGACGACCACCAGTAACGATCGACGGTGGAGAAGGCTAGCTAGCTACTTATAAATCCACAGTCAAAATTGGGTGGTTGTGTTAGACTGTTCTCGATCGAGGGCTAGTTCTCGTGTTATTGCGCTAAAATGTGTCACAACTGAGAGTGGAAACATCAAACATGGATGGCAGCATGGACGGATCCAGATGGTCATTTAAATTGTGGGTTTTTAGGGATTTTTTATAGGAGTGATCTTACTGAAATTGACCGTATCTAACCTCAAAATTTTATTTTTATTAAAATATTATTTTTATTTTAATATATATTTAAAATTATTTATTTATATTATATAATATATAAATTATATAAATATCAAAATAATTTATTACCGCTGAATAAAATTTATAAATCCGTCTCTAGATGGAAGCTATGTCACAACCAAACTTGAAGCTACGTAAGTTCGTCAACAGAGCAAAGCAGTCACTGGACAGCTTTTTACTTGTACCGCAAATTATATACAGTTAATTGATGCATAGACAATATATAATAATACACCGTGTTTTTCTTTTAAATATAGATAATTTGGATATATATTACAAGATCAATCTTAAATAATCATGATATGGATTGTAAAGAAAATAGTTTGCGGATTAGTTAGAGATCAAGAGAGAGAAACATGCATGCACCTACTTAATTTGAGCCCCAATAAGATTGATTTTTCGCAATCTATGCAAGGTTTGTCTTTTAATAAGTATTATATTATTTCCGGCCAACTTACATCTGATGTTCATTTATTTTTGCAGGAAGATTAATTTTGTGGACCTGAAGAAATTAATATTGTTCCTATAATAAATGTGGGATTTTGTGACTTGTCCGTGTGGTCTCTTAATTAGATGGGTGTGACATGGGTGATCATGAAGATCTGTCTTAAATTAAATTTTGCAGCCATGGCAATTATAGTTTCTATATTTATATAGTGGATATTGCAATTTAATTTGTCCTTTCACAAAAGTCTTGGGTAGAAGGGTGAAAATCCATCACATCTTATAATGAGGAAGGGTACGTAAATGCTGATCTTCCAACAACTAATTTATAATTATATATATATATATATATAAGATCTCACCAAGACCCTTTTTTATTTGCCTCTTCGTACTAATCATGCAATTTGATAGAGAGCAATATTAGTGATAAAATTCTAAATATTTATACGATCATGCATTTAAATCTAATGTTTAATTTGATTGGCCATAAACGACTGAAAAAATACGATTTTCTGGAGAAATAATGACGAGCATCATACATGTAGTAGAACTGACCTTAAATTTACGTTCCATCAGCAAATTAATTAAGATTAATTTCCAAATATTTTCACATATTAGAACTGATTGGCACAAATGAAGGAGCTGATCATTTGATGCTCAAGAATCATGTCCATGCATGCATCTCTCTCTAACATCTGTGTGGCCACTAGTTAATAATGAGAGTGACATCCACGTATATATGCATATACACATACACATGCATGCATGACGTGAAGTTTATAGTACAAATAGATCAGGTCGATATATATTTGAGACGTAGAGGGCCTATATATGGAAACAAGAACTATGTATACTTTGATCGATTTTACATTACTTTAGAAAAATTGGGTTCGAAAAATAGTCTATTCAATTTTTTGGCTTAAAATAGAAGGTGAATGATGAATAAGCTGGTCCACATTCAGACATATATTGTAAACAATTACAGCATATAAGAAACACGATAATTATTGTAAAAAGAACACAATAATTGAATTTTAATTTGCTAGCCTGTGAAGGGAAAGAACGCCGTAATAGCCTAGTATAAACTAAAAGAAAATTAGAGAAAGGTAGTCTATCTTTGGTTTCTATGAGGCCCTGTAGTAAGAAATTTTTCTATAAAAAAAAGCAAATAATATAACTGCAAGCTATGCTGTCTGGTTTGCAGAAAAATAAGACAAAACACTGTAAAATATCATGAAACAGTACTTTTCTTCTGATGCCTAAAAATTTCAAAACGAATATTTTGCATATCATATTGGTCGGATGAACGCATAACTTGTTGGGGAAACTGAAAAGGGGATAAGATTGTAACTAAACCGGAAAATATACACTTCAATAAACCTGGTTAGAGTACTGAACTATAATGTTATGTCCAGTTTTTTTTTAGCACATCCATGGACTGGTGGGGATGAGACCTTACCATCACGATGTTGATGATGACCAAACCCAAGCAAAACCCTTTTTTAACCAAGTTGCTAAACTTAACTTTTTTTCTTAATACATATAAAGACCACAGTTGCTACTAAAAATTCCCAATATTATTTGTTGGTTTTAATTTGCTGCGCATATGAACATGTCCACCAAGTTGTACGTACTTTACGTCCCGTAGCCATATTATATCACCATTCGTAACTTGCAGCCCATGTTTAGGAGAGATGCCAAGATATTATATATTCTTGTTGTATTTGGCATAATCTTCCATACAACATTTGTACAACAGATGGAAGCAAAGATGGAACCACGGATTACTTGCAAGCTTAGGTTTGAGCATGGCATCAAAATGAACCATAAAAATATTTTTACACTTTCATGATAGGTATTTATAATGCTAATACTTATTGAAGAGAGTCGATCTAGAACTAAGTTGCATATTGTATTGAAAAGTCTTAGGATCCAAAAAATAGCAAGTTTATTCCCTCACCAATATGGATCTGTAGAGAAAACAAAGAATCAGGGGTCATAGGATAGGGGTCCCATGATAATCCTCGGATGCCTAAATCAGTAAGTGGCATGAGTTCTGAAGAGACGTGATTTAAGTGTGCCTCTTAAGAGGTATTGTCCCCATGTTTGGGGTTTTATCCTTTAAAAGGACCCTCTGGGAGAAGATGTGAGGTTCTTGCTGATAAGCACACACTTGTTCTCAATGTGAGGGACTAAAGAATACCCCTACACAACCCCCCCGGTGAGGATAAGGGTGTGCGGGTCTCATGAAGATGAGACGCTCGGGTAGGGGCATGGTCTCTTGTTCGTTCCCACAGACGGCGCCAAAAATGTGGTGGTGTTTTCCTGTTTGGGCTGGAGCCAAACGGGCCTCCACTAAGGGATGAAGGGAAACGATCGCCGGTGCGGACAGTAGCCTGCAAAAACCAGAACAGGATCAGGGGGCCCAATTGAAGAACTGGGGGGAACTCTCCGATGCCTAAGTCAGGTGACTGTAGAAAGGCTTGAGGAAGAAGAGTTCTCTAGTGTGTGCCTCGCGTGGAGGTGAGTGTATGGCCAGGGTCGCGTACCTTTGCCTGGTAGTCACCTGTGCCTTTTATAGGCGAAGGTTCTGAAAAGGTTGGACGTGCCACCCTTTGATGACGCCGGAAAGGGCGCATCAGTTGGCATCAATAGTGGGGAGTTACCCATTGAGGTGCCCGTTGAGGGGCCCTGCGGTTAATGCTCCCCTTGATCGTGGGGCGCGCGCGGTGCTGTCGTGGTAACCGCTGCTAGGAGGTGAAGGGGCCTCTCTGCCCTTCCTGGTCGGGAGGTACCGAACAGGCAGCCTGCTCGGTAAATGGGCCGCTGTCGGTGCCTGGTGCCTGGAGGCACATCTTGTGCTGATGGGAGGCGGAAGCGTGCTTCAAGCAAGACCTGTTTGGTAGGGGGGCGCCTGGACCGAACAGGCGGTGGAGTGCCCGCCAACATCTTTTAGGATTTGGAAGTAGCCTGATGTAGAGACCGTGCTCGGAATCCTTGGGCTGATATCCGAGGACACCACGCCAGCCTGCTGGCCGTGATGGGCCGTGCGGGGCCATAATGGGCCCTGCGAATCTAGGGGGCTAGAAATAGCCACCACAAGTTCAAAGCAAGAGGACAAGATGATTTAAGATCACTCTTTACTAATTTAAGTGCAAAGATCATGTTATCTTTTCCAGAAGATATCAGGGGATTATAAAGATGTTAGCTTCCCCAAATGGTTCCATAAGATTTGGCAGTCGATAAGGTCTCACCACGGGCGTAACTTCTAGAGGAGTGACTGTTGAAGACTTTATGACTCGTTATAAGTTTTATGAATCATGATTGTGGATAATCATGGGCGAACCCTCATCTTTATCTTATGGCTCCACGTCATTCTGGGTAGCTGTTAGTTTAATGGAGTTTGCTAATCTTAATATCAAGTAGGAACCCTGACAATTTTATTCTCCTTCAAACTGAGTTAAGAATCATTGATTGATGATCTTTTCTGCTGAGCTAAAAGTCCCTCAGGCTAAGAACCTATTACTAGTTATGAGTGCTCTGCAAGTCAACTCACATTAGTGATGGCACTTGTAATCATGTACTAATATCTTCTAGTAATAATATTAATGTCATTGTCTCACTTTATATTACATACATGAGATGATGTTTATATTGTGATGTCTATGGATCTGTGCAACGAAAATTGGATCATGATGAGATCATGATAATGAGATCAATTCTCTTTAAATATAGATCCTAAATATTCCTAGTCATAGGTTGCTCAAGAAGGACATCGAGATAATCGGATAGATTGGTGTGTTGTATATCCGTTCATATGATGGAGATAGCTGGTCTCATAGCTACTTGTGTGGAGACACTAGGGGTATGGTGCATGTATTCATTGGAGAATGAGTTCACCGAATGGTTCGCTCTCATAATGTTGTATGGTTGACGATACTTAATTGTCAGACAGTGATTCCATGGTCTCAGTTGTGAAACTGATCCTTAGATTTGAGACACCAAAGATGTCTTGTTTGAGTATTTCATTCTTTGATGCCGAACTTATAGGTCTAGAAGTCCCAGATCTAGTATTGTCTATTATTGGGAATGGTAGCCAATCTTATAAAGGTAATTGTATGTCAATAAAGGATCATCCACTCTCAATATCATGAGAGAAATATTCTGTGTGTTCTTGCTTAGGCAAATCCCTAGCCAAGGTCAATCAAATTGAGAGAGAATGAGTTCTCTAGGAGAATCCGATAAGAACGAGAACCATATGGATTCCATATAGGCCTAAAAATACCATGCATTATATATGGCCTCTGGAATATTAGTTGGATGAGGGACTATAGATACATGATAATTGTAGGTAGAAAAGTCCAATAGATTTGATCCCCTTGTACCGACTGGGGACTACGGTGTAGTAGTTTGGTACGTCTTATAGTTGATGAGTTGAGTAAATCGTTATGGAGATAATGATTCACTAAGTCAAAAGGAGTTTTGAGTCAGAAGGGTTTTGACGGGTGTAACTCACGGTCAGCTCGGTATTGGGCCTAGAGGGTCATACACGAAAGGTGGAAGACACAATAATGATAGAGAATTGGATAAGAGTAATAGACTCTTTTCGTCTACCCGGGATTGAGACAAGACAGTCTGTCGCCAGGATTGTCCTGGAGACGGGATACATTATCGCTAAGATACTCTGGCGACATTGTAGATTGTCGCTAGGACTCTTGGCGACATGATCAACTATCTCCAAGAGAATCTTGGCGACAAAGCCTTGTGTTGCCAATACTGATCAGCAACATTATGTCTTGTCGTCAATGTAGATATGACTACATGTACTATGAGCCATACCAATGCATGCCCGCATGACGTGTGCATCATGCGGAGGTTTGAAAAAACACCCTCTATATAGATAGAGGGTGTGGAGAGAGCTACAAGCTGAGCTCTCTCCCGCTGACCCCCACTCTCTCTCTCTCTCTCTCTCCTTTCCACTCTCCTCCATCCCGTAGCCTCTCTCTTGGGGAAGAGAGTAGGGGTAAGAGGGTCCTCTCCTTGCTCTAGTTGTTGCATGCTTCGACTATTGCTATTGCCTTAGCTGCTGCTGGAGCATTGTTGGAGAGGAAACACCAACGAGAGGAGGAGCTTTCGTTGCCGGTCACTGTCTTTTGGACACCGTTAGAGGGAAGTCACTTGAGCTCCTTCATCTGCAGGACCGGTTCTATGCTTCAGGAGATATACGATCTCCCCTAGGTGAGAAAGTCTCGCCCTTAATGTCTGGGGTGCATTGCTCTGTATGGTTTGCATGAGAGTAATGCACCCCAGACATTATCCTGGTCCGATAAATTTCTTGTGGGAAATATGATTTTTAAAATTTAAACTTAATTCCGCTATGCATTGATGCTCTTCCACGTTTTCCTACACCTATGAGGTAGAGCTTACTAGAGGAAGCTTGGCTCCAAATTATCATTTAGTTGATTTATTAGAACAGTTATAAGCTTAGTTTACTTCCTATCTTAGCGTGCTCCAAAGACGTTGCACCTCGGTGCTATCTACTTGTCTCGGCTATCTCTTAAAACTTCATACCAAGCTAAAGAGATCTTCCACGTGGGTGACAATAGGGACTCGATTGTGCTTTTTGAGCCGTGTTTATCATCTAGGCTCTTATTAGTTATTGTAATTTAGTAAATGAATTGCCACATATTATGTCAGATTCAACAGTTGGATCTTATGATTTAAGTTAAATGGTCAAAATTTACCTTCTCCACTTATAAAATATGTTCACAAAGCTATTATTTTAAAGATATTTGCAGTTAATGATCGTTTGGTTTAATTTGCTTCATCTTGATTCTCGGAATATTTGTTTGATGGATTCATAATTTTAAACCTTCCGAAATATGTGTAAAATTAGAGAATTGCACTTACCATATGTATAGATGTTGATTCGTAACATCTTTCTTTTTGTTAAAACTCTGATCTCAAATGCGAGTTGGTTAAATTCTCACCAAAATCGGACTTGGAACCTCTCTATTATCAGACTGAGATTTTACTAATTCTATGCAATCTGGAAATTATGGCTTAGAAACTTGTAATTGAAAGTTAGATACTACATAAAAGATACAATATGTAATTATTTCTCCTAAAATAATAGACTAAGAGTCATAAAGAATCTAGAACCACTTGTCGTTAGATACTTTTCAAAATCCTTTCAGAAAAGAATCATAATCTTAACAACGATGCTAATTTCTAATCCCCATTTTTTTTTTGGGCACCGCGTACCAACCTTTTTGTGACTTTCAATTTGATAATAAGATAATGGGTTTGACATTAACATCTGAAGCATGTTATTACCCAAAACAAAAATAGTATACATTATCATTATTATTATTATTGTAATAAAAATAGATTAAAAATATCATGGTTTAGCTAGCTAGGTGGGAAAATAATACTTCCCTTTAGTTCACAAATGCCCTTTGACGTTTAACAACGTCATACAGACAAGGGCGGGTAGCCCCTCCAGCAACGCACCCCTCGCAATGAAGTCGACTTAAATGACGTCATTTATTGATTTTAAATATTAATTTTTAAATAAAAAATGATATAGTTTTAGAAAAAATTAACAAAATATTTGACTGTATTTTTAGTGTAACAGAATTTAAAGTATATTATAATAATAGATAACACATATTATAATGAGTCATAATTTTTTTAATAACTAAAAAAGTCAAACATTTATAAAGATTTTTAATTAATTTATCTATATTTTTATAATAAAAATAAATTAACAAGATAATAAAAATAGGAAAATTAATATTTATTTTATAAGTATTCCTTGACGTTTAACAAACCTGTCATACGAACGATCCCAGTTCCCGAACCCCATCCAACGATCTTGGAACAAAAGCCCATGCGAATTTCGTCAGCCCATACGGCCCGCGACCGCTGCCCACGTCGTCGTCACGGACAGGACGGGACCCACGGAGCTTCCCCTCATCCGCCCGCAGGAAGCTACCGGCGCACCCCCCTCTAACAGGGAATCGTACGGGCGTGATCGTGCCACGCCGCCATCTGATCCGCCCTCCCACTCTTCGCTCGCTCGCTCGCCCCCCTGCACGCTTTTCATACTTTTGGGCCGAAAAAAGAGGAAAAAATTCTCGCCTTCCTTCCTCTAAAAAGAAACGGGTTTTATTGCTGGTATCCTTGGTAAAATTAAAATTATGTGGACATCGATCAAGCTTTGTATTGTTGTGGTAATACCCCTTTTTTTTAAAGCAAGTGCCAAGTGGTAGTGCTGTGCGTTTTTTTTTAAATTAGTTAGAATTCTGAACGATGAATCAATCCCCCCCAAGGCCCAAGAAGTGATGACGATGAAGAAAATATAAAATATATTATGTCGATATCTCTCGGTGGAATTTTTATTATGATCACATACATGATTCTAATTCGTATACATGATGTATATGTAGTCTATAATTTAATAAAATAAAAAATAGTTTTAAAAAACAACTTGAATAGTTTTTGAAGTTTAGCCGTCCATTCTCATGTGGAAAGGTGAGGTGATTGACAAAAGACGAATAGACGTGGCACCTCAGTATTTAAATTAAGAATAGACTCTAATATAATTACAATTTTATAAGGGTATTTATAAAAAAATCCAAAAGAAAGAAAGACCAGGCCCAGGCCAGGCGTCCACCCTCTCTCTCTTCTATCTCTGCGTGTTCGGTTACTACCACGCGGCGACGCGCGCACACACGCAAACTACCTGTAATCAAGAGAGAAGGTGGCGGATATAAGAAATATGCGTCGTTTTATTAATTACGTAAAATGGAAAGGTTTTGCGGAGAATTAGCTCTCCATCCCTCCTGGGCGCAGCGAGCGAGTCGTCCCTTCTCCCCTCACATCGCGTCGGATCCGCCCCCCCTCCGGAAACTAGGGTTTCTCCGCTGATCTGATGAGTTTCCCCGCCCGCCGGAAATGGCGCCAGCAGCTCCTGCTCCTCCTCTGCTCCTCCCCGCGCTCCTCGTCTCCGTCCTCCTCCTCGCTGGGAACCCTAGCCCGGGGCCATGCGCCGCCGCGGGCGTCCCCTGGCCCCTGCGCACGGAGGCGGAGGAACCGACGGCGGGGCCGAGGGCCTCCTCTCGATCCTGAGCTACGACTCCTTCGGCCACGATTACTCCCCCCCGTCGCCGCCGCCGCCTGCGCCGCCCAACCCGCCGTCGTCGTCGTGCGAGGGGGACCTGCGCGGCGCCGGCTCGTTCGACACGCTGTGCCAGCTCAGCGCCGACCTGGAGCTCTCCGACGACCTGTACATAGAAGGGAAGGGCAGTTTTGTGATCTTTCCCGGCGTCGTCCTGAGCTGCGCCCTCCCCGGTTGCGCCATCGTCATCAACCTCGCCGGCGAGCTGAGGCTGGGGAACATGTCCGCGCTGTGGCTGGGAGGGTGGACGTGCATGCGACGAACGCGAGCCTGGTTGAGGGCTCCATTGTGAATACCACGGCCCTGGCTGGCGACCCCCCGCCGCAGACGAGCGGGACGCCCACGGGGATTCACGGCGATGGTGGCGGGCATGGAGGCAGGGGGGCCAGCTGCTACACGCGGGAGGGGCAGTCCCCGGACGATTCATGGGGCGGCGATGCGTACTCCTGGTCGTCTTTGATGGAGCCCGAGAGCTACGGAAGCAAGGGGGGCACGACGAGTAGGGAGAAGGATTATGGGGGTGGAGGGGGTGGCCGGATCCGGTTCAATATGACGGATACTCTGGAGGTAAATGGGGTTATCCTATCTGACGGCGGTGAGGGCGGTCTCAAGGGTGGTGGAGGTTCCGGTGGCAGCATTTTCCTCATATCGTCCAAAATGTAAGGGGACCTTTCCCTTTTTCTTCCCTCTCCCTTGCTCCGGCACGCGCTGGATTGATCGAATGTGGAAAAGCACAGCCAGATTTTTATTGACACTAGTTGCAAGCTCGCAGACTCCGTAACTGCATGAAACGCCTCCCACCTTCTTATGGCACCTATTCACCATGCATGCATTAATCTAACCTCTCCAGGGTGCACATGCACCCATGCTTTCAAGTATGGTTTCATGTTCATGTTTATATCTTAGGACGTTGCTGCCTCTCCATTTGCCACTGGTATTCACTTCTCTGCACCTGATCTAAGTTTATATCTCTCGGGAAGAGGTGGAAGTGGATTGACAATGTAAACTAAGTGAAACCTCGAGTCGATGATGTTCTCATCATCTGAGTGAACTAGAAGATACAAGATATGGTAGTTTGTTCAAGAACTTGGGAAATACGAAAAGAGCAGGTTTTTGGAAGTGTAATCGAATAGAGCATTGCAAACTCCTTTCACTGCACAGTAGCGGCTAAGGATTTCTATTAGATCGGTGAAAGACTGAGGGTCACCTTTCTCTTTTTCTTTCCTTAAGGTGGATGCTATCATGTTATTATTAGGGGGTCACCAGGATATAGAAGTAAAAAAAGATCGAGAATCAACTTATATAGCAGTGTTGAGGAAATGCATCCAGAATATAAGGGTTGCATCATTATGCAGCCCTAAGCATCAGTAATATGCTCATGGTAATATTTAAGCAATATGATGGTGGATGCAGAACCATACCTGAATTGCGAAATGTGAATCCAGACATAATGAAGGTTTTGAAATTCCAAAATGGAGCTGCAGTTTGCTTACGGCAATATGAAACTTGTCCACCCCTTCCAATTGATAATTGGTGTATCTGGTCTCATTTTTTATTTTGGAAGGGGTTCTTACAGACATCCGTACCCAAGAAAGTTCTAAATATTGAGTGGTAAAAAAGGGGGACATACCCATCTAACATTATAACAATATAGAACCATTACATATTACCAAATAAGTTCATTCTACTTTAGGTGCGCTTAGAAACATTATCTATCTTTTAAAACGTGAATGAGTATAAAAAGTTCCAGGCATGTGTAGTGCTCTCTGCAACTTAGCATATTTACCAGTCTGGTAAAGTGACATGAAAATTGCTCCTATTATGTGACATGTCCATTTTTACTGCTTTTCATTTATTGAGTTGTATTCATGCTGAAGAGTAGCAAAATACATTGTAACCCTGAATCTGTACGTGTATGTGCATGAAGGGTATCATGTTCGTACCCTGAAAGTTGATACATATGTTTTTCTGACTTGAATTGACTTGGCCGAGTTGGACTGAATTGGGAAATTTTTACTCAAAATGAACAGGCAGAGCCTTGCTATCTTGTTTTGGTAACTCACTATTCACGAAGTTGAGAAATCAACTCTTGGCATAAGATGAGCTGTCAGACTATGCAATGCTTGTCAAAGAATCTTCTGTACTGCCATTTCTTGGTTGAAGTTTGGAATATCATCTTCTTTTGCATAAGTAGCTGCAAATTAGAACATGATTGGAGAATATTCAACAGTTTTCCTCTGCATGGACAATGTATTCACGCTTCATATGCATGAAACTTCTGAATCTGACTTATTAACAACCTTCCAAATTCCAATAGTCACTATTCACATGAATCTTACTGTAAATGGGTGGTGTAGGAGTAGGCTTGCATCAGTTAATCAATATTTCATCTGCATCCCTTGTCCCTATGTATGATCTTTCAATCTAGGAAGCTTTATATATACATGTGTCCTTCCTTAGGCTTCCACCTAATCAATCATTTAAGGGATTCTCAAGAATCCTGTTTCGCTTCATTCAGATAACATGGATGACTTTCCTTCATTTTCCAAATGGAAATTGTTACCTTTACGGCGCATTTTAGGGGAGATTTAAATCATCTCGTCCCTCACTGCGACATTATAGACGTAAATAAATTGGTTGGATCTGCATGATGCTGGCCGTTGGGTACCTTAATTCTCTCCCCAGCCTGGGCGAGTCTTAATCCAAACAAACATGAGAAGATGGGTTGAATAATGAATTTTCTAGCTATGCTGTGGGCTATATAGAGGGAGAGGAATGGCAGTCTACAAGGACAACTTGCATCATCATCTCCATTATCAAGTCTTGCAGATATAGTTTACAGGGATGGGTAGTTTGCTCTTTGGGGCAGAAAAACCAGTTTCTCCTCCATTTTGTCTCAGCTTCATAGTTGGAAATATTTGGTTATATAGTCAAGCAAGTGGTGTAATGGGAACAGGGCGTTGTGGTTTTTGGCTGTTTTGTTCTGAAGAAGGTTTATATAGATTCCTTCTTGGTCTCAGAAAGGAAGATTGCTCCACATTCCAAGTCTTCTTTGGAGACTTTATATTCTTCCATCTTCCACAAATAATGGTATTTTAGTTGTTTGATTAAAGTTCAATCTTCTCTAAAAGATAACCTTCAGCTCAATCATTTTGCTGATTGTGAAGACTTTCTTTGAACACTAGACTGGGAGTTGCTGTTTGTACTGTTAATTGCTTGTGTTAAAACTTGAAACATGTAGGTCTGCTCGTGTGAAGCAGGGTAGATTTAACCACCAGCTTATTTTTGACTCATACAAGTAACCATTCAGCAGGTTTGAGTTTTCTAATGTTAACCATTCTGCTTTCCAAGGACAGGAAGGGAAGTGGCAAGATCAGTGCTTCAGGTGGCAATGGTTATGGTGGAGGTGGAGGCGGACGAATTTCTATGCATGTTTACAGTAGGCATGATGATCCAAAAATCCATGTCCATGGTGAGTCCCCCTTTTTGTCTTGGGAATTTTCATGCTAGCTGTGCATCTTTCTTGTATTACTTATATTCTGATTTTCAATAACCTAAAAAGGAGATTTCTTGGAACAATATCATTTGAAAGTGTGCATACTTAGTATTATGTGAATGTCTTTAAAAATGTTAAAAAATTAGAAAACTATAAAAAATAGAAGAATATAAGGATTGCATTTATTAATTGGAATACATCAAAGTGAAGTACATGATACTCATCTTTAATGTTTAAACATTATATATGTAATCATACATTATATACATTATATTAATGTATAAACATAATTCATTTGTATATCAATCATACAATCATATATTAATGTAAACATAATTAATGTGTATCAATCATATATTAATGTGTTTGTGTGTGTTAATGTACATAGAACCATATATTAATGAAAATATAATAACAATATGCATGTATATATATACAAATCATATTAATGTATAAACATAATTAATGTGTATATCAATCATATATTAATGTGTGTGTGTATGTTAATGTACTTAGAATCATATATTAATGTAAATATAACAACAAGCACATGTATATAGTTAATGCATATATATGTGTATATAGTAAAATGCATCTATATATACATAAATATGTAAATTAATGTACATTTAATACATATATTAATTAATATATAATAAAAAAATTGTGCAGTAGAATCGGCCTGGACTCAGCCTAGACTCGGCCTAGAATTGGCCGAGTCAAACCCTGTTGGCAAGGTTACCTCAGATTGGATCGGCCAGGTCAAAACCGATCCAGATCGTCCGATCTGATCCCGATCTGGCCGAGTTTTGATACCCTGCTCCGCATCATCCTAATTTGAAATAGTATTGAGAAAAGCTCACCGCACTTTTATAAGTGTAGTAATGTCACGTCTAACTGCCCTTTTGGATGTCCATTCGACCACCTCGCGCGGCTCACTGCACCGCACTGGGCCACTTTCTTTTTTGAGTTTTGGAACTCAACTTTTCATTTTGGCACGCAAGTTTTTATTTTGGCCCCCAAAATTCTGTTTTGACATCATTTTTGGTATGATGTGGTGCAGTGAGCCGAATTTGGGTGCCAAAATAGAAACTTAGATGTCAAAATAAAAAGTTGTTGGGACTCCAAAACCCAAAAAAAGAAAGTGGTGCAATGTGGCATAGTAAGCTATGCGAGATGGACGAATGGGCATCTAGAAGTGCAGTTAGACATGGCGTTATTGTTCTTATAGAAGTGCAGCAAATTTTTCTCATTGTATCTGAAACAACGTAAAATTTAGAAGATTTTGTAGAAAAGCTTTTTGACATTTTTGAATTTGTTGTTACTAAAACATAGTTCACGTCATCCACAAGTATAACAATTTGGCACTACTATACTCCATTCTCTCTCTACAACTTTTAGAGTGAGAAGCTTCGAGGTTCTTGTGGGTTTTTGGGGAGCGATAGCCAAAGATGGTCTCTGGTAGTGGCTCGCGCAAGGCGTGGGCCTAGGCCCCTTTTCCGGCCAACCTACTTTGCGTATGGTAGGGGAGGACATATCCTATGTTTCTGCAAGAGTAAGACGGCAACGTCAGTGTAGGAGGTTGGAGATCAGGAAGTCGCTTGTCTTTTGCGGAGGTGGTTAGAGGCCGTCCGCTGCAGAGAGTGCCAGGGAGTAAAAGATGCCACGACGCTAGTGAGGTCCTGGCAAAGCTTCTTCAAGGGAAGGAGGAGTGGTTGAGTAGGTGTTTTGCTTCCTGGTCGATGGGGTATCGAAGGCAAAATAGGTTAGGTGGCACTTGGTGTAGTTAGGATATTACTGCCTATTGTGTGTCCCAGTTGACCTTCCTAGCGGTGGGGCAGGATGAGGAGGTGTTGCGGCCATAGTCCACAATGGTTTTCTGGTGGTGAATGGTGCTTTGTTGGGGATTATGAGGTGGTGTCATCACGGCAAACATGGTGAGAATTCACATCGTCTTGCGCATTTGAGTGCAGGTGTAGTCGCAGAAGCAGTGGCGGATCCTCTTTAGAGTCAGTGGGGTCACGTGACCCCACTGACTTGGAAAAGATGTCTTAAAGGGAAGTAGAAATATCCCTTGTTATTTAAGTGTGCAAATGAAAGGTGACCCCACTGAATTTAGAGTGACCCCTCTAGACTCAAGTGACCCCACTGGACTAACTTTCAGGATCCGCCACTTCGCAGAAGGGACCGGTGATGAGTCCTATGCGGTTCGTCGGGAGAAGGAAGAAGTTCGAAGAGGAGAAGGTAGGGCAACTCACGGTCCATTGGGAGGAGGAAGACGATCACAGTAAATCGGTTCCTTTGACTGAGCTGGGTGGGTGGAGGTAGACGTACCGGTTTGGGGAGTGGTTAATGAAGTGGCCTGCTTGGATAAGTAGGATGGCAGGCTCTGGTCTAACTTACCCGAATCTGCATTAGCAGTTTGTAATGGGTTGGGAGGACATGCGATCCTGCGTCATCATTGCCCGAGTCTTGGTTTGCCCTCGTTGCTAGGTCGTATATAGGAACTCCAGCTTTCCCCCGTGCCCCTACTGAAGATTTTTTCTGTGACCCTCGCCTTTCTGGCCAGTGTCCTAGGCGGGGTTCTGGTTCCCTCCGATGTGGCGGCGTGACCTCACTTCCTTCCAGTGGAGGGACTGAGGCGGGGAAATTGGCTTTCTCCAGTGCTTCTGTCGTGATCGTGGGTGGGAACGTACAGTCTGCTTCTCCTCTTCCATAGGCTTAGTGTTCTAGCCAGAAGGGTCCGGTTGACGGGCCCCCAACACCCGCCCTTCAGTGGAAAGTCCAGAATGTGGGCCCGGTCCAGAGGTAGTGGAGTGATCGATAGAACAACTTCCTTGGGCGACCTACATGAATCCTGGCACCGAGTCGTTGGCTACCATCCCTCTTCCTAGGGCGGGATGGAGGAGGATGTGTCCCCGAGGCCTATGGCCAGTACCGCGGGGATTTCCATAGAGATGAGATGGCGCTTCTTCGCTGGGTCTTGGAGGTTGAAGTCCCCAGTACCCCCACGTCAGGGGTGGTTATCAGTGAGGGAGAAGGGGGGGGGGTGGAGGGAGGCATCCTGGGTAAGGAGGATGGGAAGGAGCTCTTGGCAATGGTGGAGAGGTTGTTAGTGGAGCATTTTAGGGAGCTTGCGGAGAAATTGAGAGTCTCCTATGAAGGGGTAGAGAAGGGTCTAGAAGAGATGGCGGACGGTGTTGGCAAGGTAAGTGAAGAGAGAGAAATCCAATATGAGGGTCGGGTGTAACAAGGATGAGGGGTTAGGGGTGAGTGAGATCCAGGAGGGAGGGGAGGAGGAAGTTTCACATCTCCTATGAGGATCATCTTATTTGGGGGGGGGGGGGTTAAAGAAAAGAGGAGTATGGTTAGAAGATGTGGGCCTGATATCCTCTACCTTCAGGTGACCAAATGTGAAGGGGATGCAGGATTAATGAGGGAGATAGGGGGTGGCAGATTGGCTAAGGGGTGGCATTCCCGACAGTGTGTGGAGCAGGTGGTATTGTGGTCATGTATTTGAGGTGAAGGAGGACAGATAGGTTGGGCATTGGGGCATCTCTCTTTATTTCCAGTACATGAGAGACGGTTTCTACTGAATCTTCTTGGGGGTATACGTCCTTAATCTAGGGAAGGTAAGAGAGTTATGGCATTAAAACAAAGATATGCACAAACATGTATGACAACAAAATGATCATTTCTTAAGGAACATAGATAATTGCATACATTCTCAACCATGGATCACATATGTTCACATATATCATGCAACAAAAGTACATAAAAAAGTCGATACATTCCTATGATAAAAAGATGAATGGTGCTGATCACTTTGTTCACTCTAACTAATATTGCTGAGAATATAGTTTTGAACATAAGCACAATATTGTTCCTATGTCATCCTTTGTTGATACATATGCATGTACTCTCACATATCTGTCATACTCTTCAGCAGAAACATGAATCAAGACACCAATCTGTGGATATAGCTGATAAGAATATGTCACTATCGGCACAGCCATTGGTACAGGGTATCGATATATATATATATATATATATATATATATATATATATATATATATATTAGCATATATGACCCATATCTATAACCATAAGATGAGTTAGAAGACTCTTATTGTGAGGTGTATCCATAATTATAGCCATAGGATGAAGATATATGCCTCTTGGGCTCCTCCATATGCCCCACTAGAAGAAACATCTATCGAGCTGAATGTGTGAGAAAGTCCTGCTTCTTCATCACATTGCAATTTTTTGTTTTTCTCGATTCTTTCTTCTATGTTCATATCTAATTGGAGCTAGCGAAGTAGCATGATAGTCATCTTGACCCACATAGAATATCTTTCAACATTTCCATGTCCTTCATCAACACCCTCCCCACCACTATCTCCTCCACTACCTCCATTATCATCATCATCATTATCAACTCCACCGTCACTTCCTTCTTTTATTTCATCGTCATTTTCAGACAAGTCCATGTCAAAAGTAAGATCATCATCATGATGTTGAGTCTCGAAAGATGAATCTAAAATTTAATGTGTAGCCACATCCACAGCAACGCCTGCATCTCGTGCTGCATTAGGAATGTCTTTTGATGGTTGACCATCTTTTTCATCCAAGATATTAGCTGCAATCCATTCAGCATATATTTTCTCCATCACCATGTCATTTTCACCCAATAATGCAAAATAGTCAAGTGGATCATCCTCAGCCTCAGGATCACCTCCACGTCCATCATAGTTGTCAAGGCGGACGCCTAGGCAGCGCCTAGGCGCCGCTTAAGCGCCAAGGCGCTTCCTTAGCCGCCTTAAAACACCTCGCCTTTCTAAGAGGAGAAAAGGCGCCCCAAGGCGCCGCTAAGGCGGCCAAGGCGCACGCCAGGGGCGCTTGGGCGCGCCTAGACCCTTTAGGGATCCGCAATATCCCACTTAGACAGCAGATTCAGGTCGGTTTTCAGAGCTGGGTCCAGCCCGATTCCGGATAACATCTTATTTACCTGAATATCATTTAAGTAAATGTTATAATTTGTTGTTTCATTTACTTAAGATATTACATGTAAATAAGGAAGTACCCTCCATTTGAATTCAATAAAAATATCAAAAAAATCATATCTCTTACAAAAAAAAGTCAACTCTCCCATCGAAGAAGAAAATCACGATTTCGATGATTTTAGCGAAATGCTAACTTTCTAATCTCTCATAATTTGACCTATCTAAAAATTTGATAATTCAAATAAACCATATGGAACACTAAAAATCTAAAGTCCGGTAAAAAAAGTCAAACGTGCATATGACTTCTCCAAGGGAGCCGCTCTCCTACTGACAGCACTTAGTCTGTTTGAGATCTCTCAGGATTTGGTCAAACTTAAACTATCATCACCCAAACACATGAGACTTGTCATTTTCTAGTTTCTTTTCAATTTTTACATATTATGGATTATGTAATGGACTCATTTAGTTTTTACTTGTTTTAAGTGTGTTAAGATATTGCACTTCTTATTTTATTTAACATATTTACATGTATGTGTATTCACTGGTTTGTTTTAAAGTTGAAAATTAGTTTTCTGATGATAGAATGATATTTGCACTTCTTGTTCTTATTTAGTGTGTTTATTTATTTGAAGATGTCAATTTAGATTTTTTATGACTTTATGATATATAATGTGAGTTTGTTTACTTGGAGTTTAATTTTTGTTGCTTTCATTGTCTTTATGTCTGTGATATCATGATATTTTTTATTGAATTTTCATCATTATATATATTTATAGATACATAAATATCATGTAAGAGGGACACTTGAAAACAACTCATACTTGGTTCCGTCCTAAACGCCTAGGCACCGCTTAGGCGAGCGCCTAAGCGCTTAGGCTATCCGAGACCCCACCTACGCCTTGGTCGCCTTGACGCCTTGACAACTATGACGTCCATGTCCAACCTCCATTATCTTGATCTTCACTTCATATGATAATGATAATACACCAACTTCTT